>JAMPIV010014238.1:0-10000 GCA_024509875.1 Oreohelix idahoensis
TGTTGTTTTATGGTTGTAGTGTTGGGTATTGTGTTATTTGTGGTTGGTGGTGGTGGTGTTTGTGTGTGTGTTGGGTTGGTGTGTGATTGTTGGGTAGGCGTTAGTATTGTTGGAGAGTTTGATTTTTTGTAAGATTGTTAAGGAAGTACAAGTTGGGTAAGGAGGAATATTAAGCAAAGAAGATAGTTGGAATGATGATCAAGTAGTATTGAGGCTTATTATACGTTTCTGAGTAGAGTTTGGAAGAGGCTAACAAGATAATGGAGATGTTTGAACGAAATAAGTGTTTAAGTATTATGACACAATTTGAGTTTATGTATTAGCATCAGTGAATCAATATATGGAAGATATGTTAATTTCAGCGTTGTGACATATACTTCAATAAATTTTTGCAAGAGATAAAACATACTTGATTATCCTTGAGGTTGTTGGATTGGCCAGGCCATAATCATTATAAATTCCACTATAAGTGAATCACGATATTAAACAACGAAAGAAAAGAACGAGTCGTTTGAACAAGAGAAAAGTTTTCAATCCAGAATCACCTACTCGCGAGATAGGCCAGAACTGTTATACACACCATAGCAGTAACGTGAAAGAAACAAAAGAGACTTGTGTGTGTAAAAACTTGAAAATACTTCACTAGGGCCTCCATCTGCCACCTAGTGAAAAAGTCCCACACTAAGGCCTGGTTACAGATACCTCCAAATTGTACCGTAACCAGTCCACACATAGATTTACATTATGCCACGTGGTGTAATCGGCAGCTTCATCCTCCCAGTTGCTGGATTTATGTCCAGTGCGTCTCATAGTCTCGCTTTGCACTCAACCTTTGACCTCCTCACAGCTCGACGCCCAACAGTTCTTTTCCAACTGATATTGTCCGTAAAAGATAATCTTTTCGGATGCGACCAAATACGAAAGCCAAAACTAACTGTTATGTGAACGTTTTGTAGTGTTATAAAGATCCCTTGTCTCGTTCTTTGTCATAAGTATCTCAGTTTGTGATCTTAATCAGACCATTTTCAAATCCTTCTAAGTCTACCTCGCGCGACAATGTTGTAAAAGTCAGTAGAGTTTTGGTTGGTTCTATTTTCTTGTTTCCTCATATTTCAGATCCGTACAACTGAACCAAATGAACATTTAAAAGTTCTTTTTGATTGTTGGATTTTATTTCTCTGGGGCTCCATATATTTCCTAATACAGTGAAAGCACTTCTTGCTTGGCACCTTCAATTCTCATGTACAAGGGGATTGACATTAGTCATTGGCCCTGACCATTAAGGACATGTCACAAGAGGCTGAAATTTTGTATAGTGTTTATTCCTTTTCAATATAGCCACACGTCCTGAATTAACACACCTACTTCTGCCATCTCTGCATTGACCTTGAAAAAACCTTGGGGGGAGTAAGAACACCCTATTTTTCAAACTAAAAAACCAGTCATACACATGCCAGTATATCAATCTTCATCGCAGTCAAAAATGATTTTCCATTTAGCTGTTTTTTTATGATTTGGGAATAGAAAAAAGTCTGATGTGAGCCAAATCTGAGAATACTGGTGGTTGTGGAAGAATTTCAATATTCATATCGTTTGGCTGCCTAGCTGCACAATCGTGCTTAGTGCGCAATGCGCGTTTTGTCCTGAACAAAAGGAAGATTTTAGTGCGCCTTATCACTCGTTTCCTGTCACAACCTTCTCTAGTTTTTGTGAGAAGAATCTGAATAGTACTGTCCCATTTAACTGTGTTGCCACGAGCATTAATCTTCAAAAGACAACCTTTGCCATCCCAAAAAATACAGTCAGCATCTCTTTTCCTGCAGATTTTCGCCTTCGGCTTGACCAGTGTTGGGACCCCGGTTTTTCCAGTGCATGCTGGCAATTTTGGATTATCTCGCGGTCATAATGAGTGTACCCACAAGCTCATCTACTGTTCACCATGGTCTTCTAAAAATGTATGTGTTTCACCCATTTTCCTGAAACAATCAGAAATTTTATCACAGCTCTTGCCTCCTTCTTTTCCATTGTTATTGTCAAATCTTTGGAGCAGCATATTGATCCGTCAATAGGGTACATTGCCCCGTGCAACCGTAGCGGGAAACCCTCATTGAAGAAACTCACGCGTTCTTTACACATTGCAGTGCAAATATGATGAACATTATATTGCCAAGTTCATTTCGTCCTCCTGTGACTACCTCATGGTCCAGGCACAAGACTTTGTGCAATATCCCCTTGTATATCACGTCCTGCCCTCTACTAAACTTTGTCATTATATTGCATCATGCTCGCTGACAAACACTATAGTAGTCTTCTCAAGGCTTGATGTTTTATCTAACACTATAACATAGTTCTTCCGCTTCTTTCTTCTTCGTTCGTCCCTGAAAAAGGACGTTGGTTGCGTTGTGTCCGTTGACAGCGAAGCTCGCGATAATTTGCGCCTTTCGGCCCGACATTATCCGACTTCAGCACGGTATTTATTTGACCGCCTTTGCCTTCCCTCTTCGATCTCTACGCAGGTGAATGCACCTGTTTCCAGTACCATCCATTTGAAGTGAGTATAGTCTAGGACAGCTCTGGTTCGCTTGACCCTGACGCAAAGCATTCAAGCTATGAGTCGCTGACTGCAATTCATCACTTTTGCTGCGTCTTCGTTCCCTAACATGAGTTAACAACACAGTTCTCTTGTTTTTTATAGGTAATAATTGCGGTCTGCGATATGAAGAAAAAGAAGGGAATGTCGGTAAGACGGTGTGATAAACGGTAGGATTTAAACAAATGGAATTATACCTCTCACTTCTGATGTCGTTGCCGTTCAAGAGTCAAAGAAAGAATAGAACTAATGCAACCCTCATGCATGTCGTATAACGGCGAGTAAAAGAAGTTTGTGCATGGGACTGGTAAATACTCATCAGTAAAACAAATTGCGACAGAAACCATCGCAGTAGAGACATGTAAATGCTTGTAACAGCCTTCAGGCAAGGGGAACTCAGCTACAGAGGTACTCTCTATGCTACCTAAGAGGCACAAAAGGAAAGTGATGTTTTAATATGAAGTATGTCTTACTAGGTAGAAAAGACGCTCAATTATCTGCGTACGTACCGCAAGGATTTCCGACCAATGAACGGGCTGCATTATTGTCCATTTATTATTCATTTCTTTCTCACTTAGTTCGCGCACTCTTTCATACTCGATTTTGTTTATCTTGTCCCTGACTTAGGCCATGAGGCCGCTGCGTAGAAATTTTTCATTTGCCCTTAGTCCTAGTAAGACGTTTTTTTTTTTTTTTCACTATCCCTCCGTGGGATATAAACAAAGACTACTGGCTGTGGTACACAAAGGCCGTGACTCACCACATACCCCAAATAAGACGAACAAAACCTCAAAAGAAATAAAAATAAAGACGTCCTTGATGGCGTTTTGGATCATTCACGCCGAGGCAACATATCTTCGTTGACGAATAACCAACGCCGTCTCTGACGATTAAAGACACGTCCTGACATGATAAATTCAAAACTATCTACACTGACGACGTGGCAACTAAATACGTTAAAAGATCCACTTTTAAACAAGACAAGCACTAATAAACGTAACTAGCAATTAAAAGGGTCACCTGAGACGGGAAATACAATTTTAACTGGTGCAGAGGATAAAACTTCAGCAGAAATTCTGAGTAGGATCCGGTTTAGTGCTAGGATTAGCCGGAAAGGCACGCTCATCCATGTCGATGCCACTTTAAAATGGTTGTCAAACAATCAGTTCATGAACACCAAAAACAGTTCCACCGGAAATCGAGAATCCTTACATCCCTTGACTCTAAATTTAATGTGGCATGCCTTGTTGTTTGAATTCCCATAATTAATGTTTTTCGTGGTCAGGCTCATTAAAATGTTTGTGATAATTACTTATATATTGTACATTTTCCTCCCATCACCTGTATGTATATATTGTTTATTTTTTTTTTTCATCTGTCTGTATCACGCCCATTTCAATCTCTGTTTACCACCCAAATACGTGTTTGCAGTGGCCTATGTGTACGAAATTTTTTTAACTGTCTATATTTCTTGTTCTTTTATCGCCTGTTTGTAACAGTGCCTAACGAAGGGTGACACACGAAACGCATCACATTTTTCCTGTGTACCGCTTTAATTTGTAAAACCGATTCCATACCATTGTCCTTTTTAATTTATATATTAATTCCATTAAAATATTGAGAGTTTCATGATCTGATCAACTGGTGATCTTTCGGTTATTAACTTGACCCAGCATGTTAACTGAGCTCGTAAAGTCTTCACAACACCCCTACTGCACAAAGTAATGACTTGCACGAAAGACAGTCCCAACATATTTAATTACATTACCGTTCACATTACTGGTGTTAGTTACATATATATGAAATAATGGAAACGCCTTGACTGTCATTCATACACACATTCCCTTTGACATTTCTATCCAATCTGTCGTAAGTTATTCACGTCCTAATGCTCACTATTAGAGCCATAATCGCCAGATATCTTCACAAGGGCCATCATTGTCATTATTCTCAAATATATCTAAGCATGACAGAGATATCCTGGCAATATAACAAATAGAAATCTCCGCCTACACTATCACCGAACGATTAACCTACCTCCGTACTGAAATAGCAATTTCTTCACATTGACAATAACAGTTAGATGTTTCGCACTAAGGGGAATCTTTTTCTCTTAAATCAAGGACTGCTTTCCATTCTCCAATTCTTCTTTAGTTCGCAGTCAAAAAAATAAAAAAAAAACATTACATATAATCTATCTTATAAAGCAAGCAGGTCCGTCTCATTATTCTCTGTTCACCATACAGTTTTCTCACCTGAACTGGGTTTTACCATGCTGTCGAGGGTTGTCTCGTTTGACCTGCCGTAGTGGTCCACGAGTGGCCCGACAATTGGAGTAAAAGAATGCGTTTTTTCAAATGTAGCGACCTCGCTAAAATTACATCTGACAGTGATGTAAATACGGAGGATTCTGCTCCTGTTCAGGGAGTCTCACAGGGATTTTAGATGCAAGTACAACAACTGCTCTACTTGGTTTGTTGTAAATTTTTGTATATCTCTGCCCGCTTCTGTAAGAAAAGTAATTGTGTCCACGATGTAACACTTGACTCGTTTTTTATTGAGCCCCGCCACCCAGACAACAAAGGTAGGGTCAAGCTGTATAAGTTCCCAAGAGAAGATGTAATGTAGTACTCTGAGTCCTTATGAGCTTACCTCTCCAGATCCTCCTCTGTTAATATGGTAATTATTATTAATATTTTTAACTCTGCTAGGGGTAATTATTTAATTAAATTCACCAACAAGGAATAAAACTTAACTTAAAGAATTTAAGTAAGTCTGCTGGTAAATATTTACAATTTATTTGTACATTTACTCTTTTCTGTTTGAAAAGTTTTAAAAGAACTCATGTTACAAAAGTAAATAAATAATAAAAATGTTCAACAAAGTCTTTCACTGTATTAAGATGTCTATCAATATGGAGACAGTCTTGCTTGGTTGATCTGTCCCTGAATAATTACTAGTGTTATTCTCACAGTCTAATTGAAGAACTATACTGCTAGGCTCATCACAAACTGGTTTGATTTTAGTTTTGGTGATCAGGAATCTGCTACACAGTTGCCTTTATGGACAACTTATCTGAGTCACTGAAGATGTCTCCCTCTGATACTGGAGAGAATTTTCGGATGAAATTCTTCCAGCTGGTTTACTCGCGATGTCTGTGTCGTAGATTTTAGATAGGAGTATTAAGACTTGGGTTGGTCCCTTCAGAATAGGTTGGAATGAGTGATAGTCACAGTGAGAGCTGGTGAAAAGAAAAAAAAACACAATAGAATTTCCCACACGTGAGATGATAGAATGTGATAAAGAAGCTGTCTTTGAGAATCGAGATAATCTTCTCTCTCTCACCTATCTTCTACGACCGCTTTTAAAGGCGTCAGACAGTCTACACATATATATATATATATATATTATCATCAAAAAAAATCTTCTCACAACACCAAAAATACATCAAGGAAAAACATATACAAATAGTCATAAAATTTAAGAAAAATGCTACAAGGATGATAGCCCCGTTATGATCTTAGCTCTAGGTTTAGCCCACAGCCCCTTAAGAGAACAGATGATGGCCCAAAGAGTTATAGATACGTAGGGTTTAGGCTAAGAGTTTTTCTTCTTTTCTCGTAAATGTATGCACAGAGTTGAATAATCTGATTTAGCCTAAGAAGTAAAGAAACTCTAGCAAATAGTAACAAATTCTGCAGGTTAAACAAAAAGAATTAAGACAGTAAATGGGTGACAATCTATAACTGTAAAATAACACTCTGATCTGCGTACACTCATTCATTCAGCCATGGCCATGCAGTTATACTCACAACTTTGCTCGCTGCCTCTGGGAACATACTCAATTCTAGGACCTTCACACAGACCCGAAAATGCAGTCCTTGACCAAGAAATCCCCAGTTCCAAAAGACGTACTAAACTCTCAGGGAACGATTCCTTGGGTGTTCTAATTTTTCGAATGTCTGATTAAGTCACATAAAATATTGTCCAGGCACGAAAGTTAGCAGAGCACAATGTCATTAGCTTTGGTTTCTAGAATTTAAGGAATGTCGGATCGGTGTCTACTTTCAGGAAGTTACTATATTTGGTCGCCACAGTACTAGTCAAAACTCTGTCGAAATGTTTCTGATCTTTGCTTGCCACAACGGGCTGAATTGTACTGAAGAGTTATTCTGGAAGAATTAATTCTGGCGCGAAGGCCTCTTACTTCATTTAACTGTTACAGTTCAGGTAATGAAAGTGATTTGTTTCTTCCCAAATAAAGTTCACGTACTAGAACGCTGGTAAAGTTGGGTACCACCGTTTCACTATATAAAAGAAAGAACACATATCAAATAATTTGACAATATGTACCCACTATAACTTACATTATTAAACCGCAAGTGTACTGCTTGACTTATCATTTAAATTTCCCGTAAAGTAAGTTATATCTTAAAAAAAATCATCAATCCCCATGAATTTAGGAACACGTGCGTGTTCCGTCAACATCTCATGAGGTTTCTAGCATTTGTAAGTTAGTTTAGAAAAATATGATCTCGTCTGATTTCTTAGCAGTAAAATTAACTTCATTATAGCTACATTTTTTAGTAAGCTAAAGATATAATTTATTATGTATTTCCACTGTATGCGTCACTAGAAAATAATACAAACTATAAATTAAGCACTCTGGACACATGACTAGTTTAGAATGAAATAGGCGATTTTAACACTAAATCACTTTCCAAAATACTAGATATCTATTTTATTAATCTCACCACAGCACTACGGTAACGCCACGACTAGGATAATTCACTAGATAGGTATTTAGAAGCTCGTCACAAATCTGACGAGAACTATGAAATTTTCTATACAAGCTTCATTCGCTAAGCACGTGTGTTCCGTCTACTGGAGATGTTGGAGACTGACAATGAAATCCGATTTCAGCTCCTGGGTGGATATTTGAAAACAGGGGCAAACAATCCCACATTTTCTCAAACTCCCAAATCATCTCCCCTTTCCCGTGTAAAACACCTTACGTTTAACATTACCATTACTAGACGTCTTACATAACTGACACTTCTGCATTTCCGCACCTCGCGCTGACCCGGCCAACAGTGAGCCGTGTCAGCTGGGATTTCCAGACGACAGATGTCTGAAACTGCGACTATAAGGTGTAAATATTCGCTCCTGCTTAAGCGTTTGGCCGATGCAACTACCTGTTGGCCGTTGAAAATGCAGACGGATGTCGGCTCTCTCCTAGCATTCTCACGCGTTTACGTCGAGAATCTAACTCAGGAGTGTCGTGTCATCTGAAGGTGCAGACCCAAGTCTGCTCGATGTCTGAGATGGACTGCAACTAAATCGCACTTCACGTCTGACTGACATCTATGTAATAAAATTACGTATCCCAGTATGAGAAAGAAAGACGGTAAAATATCGAATGGGAAAAGAAAATATTATTCGCAAACTAACGAATGCGAAAAAAAATATATATGAAAAAGGGTAAAGAGTGACAGAAAAAATTAGAGGACCCGAGTGAAAGAAAGAGGAAAATGTAGACAATTTATAGAACATAACTTTCTATGTGACAGTCTGGCCCTCTAAAATAGACCGGTACTGCATCCGTCGTAACCTCAGTAAGAGATGCCTCTTATATTTGTCGTAGATTACAGGATAAAACCTGAAACGAAGTTAAACGCAATCCCTGTATTTTTCTACCAATATCACTCTATGACACCGATGGGGACGATAGACAGTTTCAGATAAGAGTGCCAGCAGATGCAAAAGATATAGTATATATATAATATATATATATATATATATATATATATATATATATATATATATATATATATATATATATATTCGTTATTACCCTCAGGTATACACACAGACGAGCCGTTAATGGTTGGTTAAGATCTGCTTTCAGGTACAGAAGGCAAAACACTTGCATTAACACAGGCTTTCTTTTGCCGCTCGCTGTCGATTCAAATACTGTGACTGACCTGATTCTATTAGGCACGCACTATTTATAGAGTGACCTCGCCCGTCCGAGGTGGTGTCCCCTACTAATGTGTTTCAAGGTCCGAAAATATTTGTAAAATTTGCCTATTGTTCAAATCAGGAAAACTACTTTTTTTTTTATTATCTCCGTTATTCCTAGAGCAATTTTATTCATCCAAAGCTTAAATTATACTCTGAATTATTCTTTATATATCTATCTTATAATCTTTTAGTCTCATGCGTGCATATTATTCTATGCATAATTTAAACAGCTAAATTAAGGACTAACCTGAAGCTTCAAATACATTCAACCAGAGGTTTCTCCCGTCCTATATTAGTATTTGTAAAAGTTATTGTACCTAGGGGTAGAGCAACATTCCCAGTATCGTTTTGTATACTTCTTCCATGTGGTACTTCTTTCATACTTATGTAGTAAATTGTCTTCCGATACTAGGTTGCACAGGTTGGACTTCCATTTTGATTATCCAAGGCTGTAGTAAACACTGCATAACGGAGCGTTCTGATTGGACTGGGTATCTTGCAGTTCTTACAATGTATGACGCGCGGTGTGGTCAGAGTTACTTTGAATTCGTGTTGTGATACAGAACTCACTTCACGACCCCCCCCCCCCCCTTTCCCTCCCCAAAGCCGAAGATAATTCGGCAAAGTATTAATTCTGTCTACAAATATTTTTTTATGTCATACGGGTGCCGACATAAACTTCAATCAACCTAGTTATCAACTCCAACGAAGGATTTATATTTCCATATATTACAAGTATATTTATTAGGAAATATTTTATCAACATTGTTAAAATGAAAATCGATGTTTTAGTAACAACAGCAAAATACAGTTTAGTGTTTTATTTATCATTTAGTGAAGTGTACTTGCCGTAATCGGATGCGATGTATTTTGGGAGAATAATTTTTTAAAGTGCTTTCACTGAGGCCGATAATTTAACTTAGCTTTGCAGGTGACTGCAGTGAGTTGTCTCTGGATGCAGGTTCTGAGTGAAGTCTTGACTGTTCCTTCTCAAGTTAAGAGGTGAATGGCTTTTGGGATCACGTTCATTGCGTTGCAAGAGTAAATCCCACAAATGTTACCGCTTCGAGTGTCCTCTAGATCCATCGCTTATAGATGGTGTCCAGAGCGGTGTACTAGTAACTAGTACCGTGAACTGAGAGAAATGTAAAATCGAACCTCCCGTAAATCGTTTGTCTCCAGAGTAAGCATCAGCTGACCTCTGCTTTCCTCCACCATTTCATCTTCCTTTGAATTTTCCCGACGCCCATGAGCATGAAATCTCAGACTCTCAAGACAGATGAAATTGTGTTAGGAGAACGAAAGAGTGCCAATGAATCTATATATTAATCTGAAATAGAGTGTTGACATCTGACATATGCACTATGATACTATGATCATCATCAT
>JAMPIV010014238.1:15000-415095 GCA_024509875.1 Oreohelix idahoensis
TGTGGCCCGCACTGATACAAAAAAAATTTCTTTAAGTATGTTCTATAATTAATAATTTTGAGATTAGATTCAAAACGTCTGGTGGAAAGCAGTGCTCTACTGCCTGCAGTCAGCATCCGAAACTGTTCGATTGACATTGATATCCAGACTCCGGTTAAAGAAAATCCGCACCCCCAAACTTCCCATTAGGACTTATGAATACAACTAAAATTATTTCCATAGAAATTCAATGCTCATTGTAATTTTAATCACTGAGCTTTTATTTGAAATTTTTTTTTTTATCATGTATGGCCTGCGAACTTTAAATGTTGTGGTATATGTGGCCTTCCGGGTTGACTAAGTCGGATCACCTTGTTCAATACCAATGCTTCAGCTTTAGTGAACATAAAGACAGACAGGTAGAAATTTATTGAGGTCTAATCGATATGTTAAAGATATTAATAATAAAAAATGGCGGACAATACTAAAACAACGAGGATTCAATTTTTAATCGGGGCGGGGGTGGGAAAGGGGGGGGGGGTGGGCTTGTCTCTCGTGGCGAATTTACCGTGTTCTGCCATAGAAGATTGGTAGCGTCATGCTTCAGTTTACCAGGCTGTAAATAGGTACCTGACTCTTCAGTTAGGGAAGACTAAGGAAACCTCATAAAGTTGGACCTAATATAGTGAAGTCTCTAACACTTCACTCCCTACGGCAACATCTGCTATGGGTCTACCTTTACCTTTTTCAGTCATGGGAGATATACAATACACTAGACCTTGTCTCTAACTTCTAGCAACTCGTCTAGTTTCTGCGAGATGTACAATACATAGATCTTGTCTCTAACTTCTAGCAACTCGTCTAGTTTCTGGGAGATGTACAATACACTAGATCTTGTCTCTAATTTCTAGCAACTCGTCTAGTTTCTGGAGGCCTCTGAGACAAGAAAGAAAGAATAAGCCTATTGCTCCCTCGGGTATGTCATTTAAGCCTGACTAATATATGAGAATGTGTACGAGACGGGCAATCCCATCGTGCAAAACATATTGTTACAGACGCCAATGCTGCAAGAAAACATGAATGCTTTGGTTCAAGCTTTCTGCAAACGGACCAGCCGTAGTGCTTGCTCCATACTCCATTGAGAGCAAAAAGGACAATAATAATTTCTATCAAGAAAGCCTATGACATTGAATTCAAAATTAAGTAATGTCAGTGATAGCAAAGTTAGAAAAATATATAACGGTAGAGGTAATGTCAGTGATAGCAAAGTTAGAAAAATATATAACGGTAGAGGTAATGTCAGTGATAGCAAAGTTAGAAAAATATATAACGGTAGAGGCAATGTCAGTGATAGCAAAGTTAGAAAAATATATAACGGTACAGCTAATGTCAGTGATAGCAAAGTTAGAAAAATATATAACGGTAGAGGTAATGTCAGTGATAGCAAAGTTAGAAAAATATATAACGGTAGAGGTAACGTCAGTGATAGCAAAGTTAGAAAAATATATAACGGTAGAGGTAATGTCAGTGATAATAAAGTTAGAAAAATATATAACGGTAGAGGTAATGTCAGTGATAATAAAGTTAGAAAAATATATAACGGTAGAGGTAATGTCAGTGATAGCAAAGTTAGAAAAATATATAACGGTAGAAGTAATGTCAGTGATAGCAAAGTTAGAAAAATATATAACGGTAGAAGTAATGTCAGTGATAGCAAAGTTAGAAAAATATATAACGGTAGAAGTAATGTCAGTAATAGCAAAGTTAGAAAAATATATAACGGTAGAGGTAATGTCAGTGATAGCAAAGTTAGAAAAATATATAACGGTAGAAGTAATGTCAGTGATAGCAAAGTTAGAAAAATATATAACGGTAGAAGTAATGTCAGTGATAGCAAAGTTAGAAAAATATATAACGGTAGAAGTAATGTCAGTGATAGCAAAGTTAGAAAAATATATAACGGTAGAGGTAATGTCAGTGATAGCAAAGTTAGAAAAATATATAACGGTAGAGGTAATGTCAGTGATAGCAAAGTTAGAAAAATATATAATGGTAGAAGTAATGTCAGTGATAGCAAAGTTAGAAAAATATATAACGGTAGAAGTAATGTCAGTGATAGCAAAGTTAAAAAAATATATAACGGTAGAAGTAATGTCAGTGATAGTAAAGTTAGAAAAATATACAACGTTAGAATTAATGTCAGTGATAGCAAAGTTAGAAAAATATATAACGGTAGAAGTAATGTCAGTGATTGCACAGTTAGAAAAATATATAGCGGTAGAAGTAATGTCAGTGATAGCACAGTTAGAAAGATTAATAACAGTAGAAGCATTGTCAATGATAACACATTTATAAAGATTAATAAGAAAATAAGCACTGTCAGTGATAACACATTTATAAGGATTAATAACATTAGAAGCGCACTCACTGATAACACATTTATAAGGATTAATAACATTACAAGCACACGCATTGAAAATACATTTATAAGGATAAACAACAGTAGAAGCACTGTCAATGATAACACACTTATAAGAATTAATAACAGTAGAAGCGCTGTCAGTGATAATGCATTTAGAAGGATTCATGACAGTAGAAGTACTATCTGTGATGGCAAAGCTAGAAAGATTAATAAAAGTAGAAGCACTGCCAATTATAACACATTTATAAGGATTAATAACGGTAGAAGTACTGTCAATAATAACACATTTATAAGGATTAATAACGGTAGAAGTACTGTCAATAATAACACATTTATAAGGATTAATAACGGTAGAAGTACTGTCAATGATAACACATTTATAAGGATTAATAACGGTAGAAGTACTGTCAATAATAACACATTTATAAGGATTAATAACGGTAGAAGTACTGTCAATGATAACACATTTATAAGGATTAATAACGGTAGAAGTACTGTCAATGATAAAACATTTATAAGGATGCATGGAAGATGGTCGCATCCCAAAAGATATCTTCTACGGACAATTAGCAGATGGCAAGAGAACAGTTGGGCGACCACAGCTGAGGTTCAAAGATGTGTGCAAGAGAGATATGAGGGCACTGGACATGGATCCAGCAACATGGGAGGATGAAGCTGCCGATCGCACTAAGTGGCGATGCTATTTACGGCGCCACCTCAGATTGGGCGAAAAGAGGCTCACACAACAGGCAGAGGAGAGGAGAAAACGTCGAAAGGAGTATCAGAAAAATAAGCAGCTGAGGGCTGCCACCTCAGGGACGCATTCCCATAGTCAGTTATGACTGAAGGGGTTATTATTATTATAAGGATTAATAACGGTAGAAGCACTGTCAATGATAACACATTTATAAGGATTAATAACGGCAGAAGCACTGTCAATGATAACACATTTATAAGGATTAATAACGGCAGAAGCACTGTCGATGCTAACACATTTATACGGATTAATAACGGTAGAAGTAATGTCAACGATATTACAGTTAGAAAGATTAATAACGGTAGAAGCATTGTCAGTAATAGCATTGACATAAAGATTAATAACGTTAGGAGCACTGACAATGATAGCACGGACAGAGAGATTAATAACGGTAGGAGCATAGATTGTAGCTCTAGATGTCAGATTAGTTAATCAAAAAGGAAAGAAAGTAAGGATAAGATACCAGAATAAGGTATCACAAGATAAAGAACACACAGCTCACACCACTTGTTATTGACGTCCATTGGAAGTACAATTCACGCCATATATACTACAATACACCCAGTAAGGCGAGCAGCGAATGAAAAAGGTAGAGGTAAAGGATCCCGTTACACGCCCATTGAGGCATATTGGGAATATGGTGTTAGGCCCATATTTTCTTGACCGTCGGCACACTGGGGGTGATGTAGTCAGTATCACGCCGGCCGCCTTAACCTTCCCAGAGTTGCTCTGGTACCCATTGGGGCTGGGTCGACCCAGGAGCCGTTTGTGGCCTAAAAAATCCACCTCATCTGGGGATCAAACCATAGACCACTGCGCTAGGAAGCCAGTGCACTAACCACTATGCTACCGCAGCGAATGAAGTTGCACCACAAAGAAATCAAAGACAAAATTTAAAGTGTATGGTAAATACAAGGGGCGGACTGAAAGTGGACTGTACCCCAAAGGCATAATGGGTCAGTGGCCCCTAATTAAGGATTCCACATGCAGAGACCATGGGAGCATAAACCCCTCTACTGCAATGGTTACAAAGACTTTGCCCGAAATGCCCAACGCTCAGTTCGCTCCTGGTTTTCATCAATTATCGAAAATTAATATGAAACAAACATAAAGGTATGTATTCAGGCACTCGCAAGAAACAAAGAAGTAGAACACTAGACAACAGAAAAACAACAGACATGAGTGGCTTACACAGGATTTGAATACTGGACCTTCCGTGCGACAACCCCGCCTAGCTATGCAAGCGAATCACACTATCCTCCCTGCCATCCACGCATCACCAAAAAAATTATGCTTTGACGACAGGTCAATAGTGCGAACCGTTTCCCTATCAGACAGCATAGGCCAGTCCACACAAGACAAAGAGACCTTAATACTGTACTTACTGTTCTAAGTCTACTATCATGTACTAGACACAGTATTAAGGTCTCTTTGTCTTGTGTGGACTGGCCTATGCTGTCTGATAGGGAAATAACAGAAGTGACTACGTCATTAATAGGCCGTACTGCCCATGGTGGACTTCCGGTGTTATGTCTTTCGGTTCGCACTATTGACCTGTCGTCAAAGCATCATTTTTTGGTGATGCGTAGATGGCAGGGAGGATAGTGTGATTCGCTTCCATAGCTAGGCGGGGTTGTCGCACGGAAAGGCCAGTGTTCAAATCCTGTGTAAGCCACTCATGTCTGTTGTTTTTCTGTTGTCTAGTGTTCTACTTCTTTGTTTCTTGCGAGTGCCTGAATACATAACTTTATGTTTGTTTCATATTAATTTACCGTTTACAGGCCTCGGGTTTCCCTTCCCTATATGTTATCAATTATCGTATGGTAGAAATTTAAACCGCTAGAAACTCTAAGCCCACAAACACATATTTTTAAAAGCCCACACACTCACGCAGCAACACAACATCAAGGAAACCGATCCTTTAATAAGGAATAATTAAGTTGTCATCTCCGGTTGGTACAAAGATGACAGCACACTTTGATGTAGGGATTTCATTATAAACCTGGCATCAAAACAAAATATACAATATAAAAGAAAACTGTTTCATTTTCACAGCACGCTGGTAGCAATGTGAAGGATGCTAGATATAGTTACCCAACCCCACTCCCCGTCTTCAAATTCAGTATTTTCGCCATTCACTTGTTACAGCCAATCAGAAATACACGTGAAAGCAGCCGCCCGGAGGTGGCGGGAGGCATTCCCCAGGCTATCACATATCTCAACAGAGGATACTCAGAGCTAGTGGGTTGGTCCAGGAGGAAAACGTTTTGAAAAAAAAACGGGAAGCCAAATCTGGAAGATATCACAATCACTGAAGAAGATTACATCTCTGAAGATTAATGACGAAGGTGTACTTTAAGCCAGCTTTGATGGCTGAATAAAATAAATCCATTGAGATGACAGGCCGAAAGAAGGCCAAATGACAATAATTTTGGCCTCCCTCGCTTTTCTCTCATACATATTTAGGATCATCAAAATAAACAATTGCTGCCGTAAGTACTTGGTCGGTCGGTCGGACGGTCGGTCGGTCAGTCACATTTTTGCACACCGTCATTTGCGCACATTTTTCTATTTTCGAGGGAGTGAATTTAACATTCAACCATAACTAAAGGGGTGCAACTGTGGTCGAAAGTAAGACAATGCTTATAGTGTTTCCCCTTATATGTACTCTCGCGAAAATAGAAAAAAGTGCGCAAATGAAGGTGTGCATGTGTGACGTATAATGTGGAAAAAGCATACAATAATGTGACAGTTTTCGCAACCTCGTAGCGTTCTATGATTTGCTAGCAAAAAAACCATGCATTTATTACCTGTGTTTACTTACACAAGCGTATTTTTTCATTGCCCCGCCTCTTTTCTTTGAACAAAAGCAAACGAAGGGTTTACAAACTTTCGTGACCTGCCCGTCATAACAGGTAGCGAATCAGGTTTGTTTACCTCGTCTTCTCACGCGAGCTTATCTGTCAAACATACGATACCTGACAGGCCGCACGTGAAAAACACAGAATTCTTTTAAGTCTATGTAGGGAAATCCAGGATTCCCCGAGTGTGCTTTGAAGTAGAGTCACGGGCAAAATCTTCGAGAGACCCGTTAGACGTAAGGATTCTTCTGATGTCGACTAGCAACGCCCGACAGAGCGACTGTAAAGCCTTTATCTTGGGAACTCTGTTTCTGATTCTCTCGTTGCACATAGTAACGTGAAAAGTAACATCATCTATAGATCAGAGAATTATAGTGATATATAAACTGTGTTTTCTTGAACCTGCTATCAGTTGTCACTCATAATTTTTGGATAGTCTAAGCACGCAGTTCTGGAACCATCTTGTTAAATGTGTTATTAGCAATTCGTGGGGATTTTTCATTCTGATTTCTGGTAATAGAAATTAGTGCTTACGTTTTTTAAAGTGTTAGCTTTACCATTGTAATTCACTTAGATTTTTCTCGCTATTAAAACCTAGTGAAATAAAATAACGTGTAGCGATTTCATACCAGAGAATTAAACTGTTAATTTTCGCCACACGCTTTCTCATACGAGACGTGTCGGTTTTAGCTGACTGGACTTATAGGATAACACGTCTGAAAGTGATAGTAAAGAATTCACGCTATACTTCATGTTGTGTATTTATTAAAAGTGCCTATTATTTAATACCATACGATGACTAACAGACGCCGACAATTTAATAGCTATTAACGACAGGCGATATTTTGTGTAAGTGTGCATATGGATAATTAAATAATAATTAACATTTGTAAGCTGACTGTGTAGGCGTAAAGGAAAACACCGTGTGCCTTTTAAATTTAATCAGGACTGACGGAGTGGAGGAGAGATCGTCTTGTCCCCGTCTATGTGCGTAGATAAAGGATTAGCATTATATATATATATATATATTGTTTCTTATATTCCTAGCAGACCTGATCAAGTGCGTCTAGCGGTCTTCTGTTTTCTGATTGGTTAATGTTGTCCCTTTTTCCTGGCTTGTGCGTCACCAATTTCACTGGTGAGCGAGTATCTACCAAAGATACAGAAGAAACATTTTAACTTATAATTTTAACTGGACTTACCATACTCAGATATTTTTCCAAGTTTACCAGCGCACTGGGGTATACAAAAATAACATTTATTCCCGACTTCTGACAGTCGTATTCAAGCGGATTTATCCAGAAAGTTACGCTGTTTCGGAATCGGCGCTCTAAACATAGAGTCACCCGATAGGATTATCACCATTTATAAATTGTAACATTTTTAGCAACCAGATGTTTCCCAATACTGGAAGTATTTTCCTCTTTTAACTGTGAACCTCAAGAGCACCTCCTACATCAACTATTGGCGGTGACATTTTGTTCATCCAGGAAAAACCCACACCAGATTCAGCGTTCACCTCACTAGTCTTTTTGTTTTGTTAGAGGATGGACTGGGGCCAATTTGGGAAGTAAACCTGATAATACATATATTCAGGATAACTGTATTTCCAAGGGATATCACCAAGAGTAGGTAAGAGTGATTGAGTGGCCACTGTATGACATAGTGCATGAGTATTTTTCTTTGTTTCAGGGAATTTACCAACATTGAATTTGCTTAAACTTGTTTACTTTACTGTGTAGCATATAGTAGGAACTTGGTTACTTTACTGTCTACTCTGTAACATAGTGGTAACCTTCGACCTTTGGGTTATTAACTTTTTGGGTTCTTTTCTCCATAGGGCATTTATTCTGTTATTTCATATGTATGTAAATCTGATTTTACTTGATTTTTCTTTAGATATTGGTGTTGTCAAGTTTACATGATAATAAACAATAAGAAACTTAACTTTGTGTGTTGGTCAGACCCATACCCAATTAACCGAAGTTTTTTCACGTTTGTGTGTGTCTGGTTGTCACATAACTGTGTCAAATTTGGAGGGTTGTTGCTAGTTTTCAAATAATGAACATCGTATTTGAAAGACAAACTATACTACTCGTCAAAAGTCAAGGGCCACTTAGAAAAACCTTGGTTGAAACCATAAAACAAATCTGATATAAACGTAATTGTTATCAGTCAAAACGGCATTTATTGAATACCAAATTGACATGTCACGTAAAGAAATGGAAACACACATTAAAACGCAATGAAGCTGAGAAGTGTGTCACCCACCTTTTCAAAAGTCACACAGTAGATATTGGACAAATAGACATTTCAAAATCGGGTATAACCACCGTTTGCAGCAAGGCATTCAAGACAGCGCAGACGCATCGAGTCCACAAGGGTCCGAAGAGTATCCTGAGGAACAGCTTGCCATTCCTGAAGCAGAAATGCAGTCAGCTGTGCAACATCCATTGGCAGGGGGTGATTTGTTGACAATCTTCGACCAAGGACATCCCAGAGGTGCTCAATCGGAGAAAGGTCAGGTGAATTAGTTGGCCACGCTATCCTGATGATCCCATGTTGCTGAATAAACTCATTCACCACACGAGCTCGATGGGGTCGTGCGTTATCATTTTGGAGGATGGCATTACCACCTATGGCCTCCAGAGCAGGCTGAACAATTGGTCTCAAGATTTCGTTCTGGTATCTTGGGCCGGTCAAGTTGCTTTGGATGATGTAGAGTGGGGTCCTGTCGTGTCTGTAGAAGCCTCCCCAGACAATGACAGAACCCCTACCATAACGATCCACTTCTTGAATTGTGTCATCAGTAAATCGCTCTCCTGGTCGTCTCCAAACTCGAATCCTGCCATCATTGAATGACACAGTGAAGCAAGATTCATCAGTGAAGAGAACTTGACTCCATTGTTGCCTTGTCCATCGGATGTGCTCGCGACACCAAGCAACACGGGCTCTGCGATGAGCAGGAGTAAGAGGGATTCTGACTGCAGGACGTCGAGCAGCCAGTCTAAATTCATGTAAACGTCTGCGAATGGTGCTTTGACTGACATTAACGTTTACAGTTTGTCTCAGCTGACATCTTAGAGTGGAACAAGTCACTGTTCGATGGCGCAGGCCTGACAACAAGAGGTAACGGTCATCATGTCTATTGGTGCATCTAGGGCGACCTGGCCGGTGGCGATCCTCCACACTTCCTGTGGCCTGAAATCTCTCCAAACTTCTTTGGATAGCAGAGTGTGACACTGCAAGCCGTCTAGCAACCTCACGGACAGATAAACCACTTTCAACCCACGCTATAACCCTCTCATCCTTTGTAAGGTGTCAAGACTGCTTCTCGGTGGCATGGTTTTTGCAAGTGATGAAACTACCCTAAGTCTGCTGATTTTAAAACAAATTAAGAGTGAACTCTGTTCACGAAAAGTCGCCATTGCACGTGGAATGTGTTACTGGGGGTGGGCTTTTTATCTCAGTTGTTGATACAAGGGGGTCCTTAATGATTATTGATTCAGACTGTTTATACTGGCTCTTCTATTTACGTTTCCTTCCATTTATCCCTTGTCTTCTCAGTCAATTATGATATCGTGCTATTGATGGTAAATTACGCGAAGGTGGGATAGAATATTTGTCAACTTCATAATATAATCAAATTCCAACTTTAGAGACTTGATAAGTCATTCCTTGAGTCCACATACATTTATTATATCACTTCCATACACGAACAGTTCACACATGGTCATCATGAAGAATTATACATAATAAGTTGCAGTTCATACTTCATATATTATTCCTTTACAAATCAGTCCTTTGTCTCGTAGCTTGAAAACATAATAGTCAGAACAGCATAACTGTATGCACGCGTGGTTGGTAATTCCAACGACCGACAGTGAGATTATGCGTCTGGCACTAGTATAACGGACTGTTAATTCATCTTGACAAGGTTTAGTCAATTACTAACCTGTAACTTCATCTTTCTTCATCATCACATTGGACTGACCCATGTCCATTATTTAATACGATATAATTGTGCGGCAATACATGCCCGGCAATATAACATTCCAAGGACACGTCTTCTCGGTTCGACGGTCGTCTAGAAAAGGGTCCCGTCTCTTGGTCACCGTGCGTGACTACTAACGCTGAAACGTCACTGCGTTCACTAGACTAATAATACTTTTACATTACATTACACGTTGTAACCCCTAAAATCGCATGCCGCTAACCTCTAGCAGACCATGCCAATTAATCTACCGTAACAGAATGTCAATCAGCACGATTACTTCACCTGTTTGGTTGTACGGAAGTTTGAAAAAACAGATTAAAAATGTGAATTTATGTTCAGCAAACCAAATTGCACGTGATCACCATGGTTGTCAGTGAGTTGTTTTTATGCTTAAAGTGCATAGAGGACTGTCAGAGGAAAATATTTCACCCATTTTTACTAAAAACTTCCTTCATTTAATCATTCTATGCGCTTATATAAAAGTGTATTGAAAATAATAGGGTGGCCCTTGACTTTTCACGAGTAGTATAGTTTCCCGTTTTGCGGTCAGGACGTCCGTTTCAGACTCCGGATATCCGTCCCGCAGCAAAGTTTGTTCATTTGTTGTCGTTTCCGTAACTTCGTTTCTTTTTACATAGACAGGGGTGTCGGCCCTATGCTTAAACCCCCAACCTGGAGGACCAGGGTGTCTGCTTTAGTCTGACCCCTACTCGCGCAAACCTGTCCAGCTTGGCAGAACCTTCCAAGGGTAAAACTCCCGCTGGCATAGCTCTGGGGGTAATCAGGGTGCGCAAGCCGCCATACCTCGACAAGGTAATGACACCGGTGATGGCAGAGTTTGCTTAGTCTGCATTTTTTTTAAATTTGTGTATTAAATTATACTCATATATATATATATATATATATATATATATATATATATATATATATATATATATATATATATATATATATATATATATATATATAAAGCTAAAAGTCAATTTAACCAGTTAAAGGTTATCACAATTATCAGATATTTCAGCTGCTATTATAATATTAATCAAAGTTGTTCACGAGGGAGTTGTTAACTATTGAGGACAAAAGTAGACTATGCGGATGGAGATTCAAAAAATCTATTTTGTTTCGTCATCATTTATGAAAGAAGTGATCTTCACTCGTACTTTTTTGTGTGACGTCACATTTCTTTCCCCCCCCCCCCCCCCCCCCCCCCAATCTATCATCACACTGTCACAAAAATGTTGAACTCCCCCCCCTTTTTTTTTCCTCACTACGTGACGTCATATGTGGACTACCCACTAACTCGTAGAAATGGATTTTACTAATTAGGCGTATTCACAAACGCTTCTTTCCATTGAAGGCCTGTCTCATTTATGTCACAGAACCAGGTCTCATAGTGCCGTCGCTAAGAAAACTTTTTCGTACTCGTTTTTCAAAAGAAGCGTACTGAATTTGAAAGGCTGATTCATCTGGACAAACTTCTGCTTGAATAATCTAAGTAACCGTCGCCAACCAATATTCTCCGTGCAACACGAAGGAAGGCCTGTAATCTTGATTTTGTCATTCTATTTAGAGACTAATGCTCCAGTTTCGCAATGCTTTAGTTGAAGTGTTAGGGGGGAGAAGGGAGGGCACGAAAGGCGATTTTGAGAGAAACAGTCAGGAACCAACAAAGAATAAAAGAATCCTCTCTTTGATTTAAATGACTCCCAACGACTTATAAATCCGGGGAAGAGAACGGAAGATGAGAAACGTAAGGGAAAAATGGAACCCATCTGGAACAGATCTGTGATATTGTTAAACTAAAGTAGAGCATGTTTTCTCAGGAATTTTGTCTCGTTTTGGAGAAGCGGACTGTTTAAGGCAGACAGAAGTTCCGTTGGCCATATGAGGGCGCATACCCAAATATAAATGACCTTCTAGTCTGGTGATGTCAGCTTCAGATTTATAATTAGTTAACTAGAGTATATCTCTAAACTGGACCCCGTCTAGTTCCGGGGTTCTCTTAAGAGACAAAGAAAAAAAAATAAGGCTAATGATCCCTGTCACGAAATACGCTTTTTTGGGGTCTTCACTCCTCTCCGCATTATTACTTTACCATTCCTTTTACGTGCTAATTCTTCCAGTATTTGTTGTTTTCGTTTTCATCATTCAAGGTTTTCTTATCACATCTCTCACCCACCCCTCTCTCCCGGTTATTTTCTCCTTTGTTATTTTCTCCTTTGTTATCGGCGACGCGTAGCGAATGAGCAAACTTGCCAAATTGACCTTTCGCTTACCGCCAGCTCCAGACGGAGTACGAGTCTACACTGAGCGACATTGATATTGTTTACTCAGACGTTTTGTCTAGGAAGATACACGAAACCACGTTGTCGCATGATAAGGTGCTAGTTTGCAAACATGACGCGTCCACATTCACGGCCGATGACAATCTTGGTAAGATTAAGACACGGACAGTGATATACTACTACTGGCAGATGGACTTTGTTGTGGTAAACAATTACCATAAAATAACACAGAGGACATTATATTGTTAGATCTGTGAAGTAGTGAGTGTGTAAGCATGACAGGCGAAACAAAAGAAGAAAGACCTTATATGGTTATGGAGTTTTGCAGCAAAATCTGCGAGAATAAACGCTCAATTCAGTAAGATTCAGGCATAAAACGATAATAAATACATTAGCCCGCATGTGTCTAACGGTTGGCATCTTCGACGCCAGCAGCGCTGCTTTTTGCACAGTGCTAAGCCTATAGACCGATTTCACGGTAATAGTCTGACACGCTTTTAGTTTCGTTTTCGAGAAACACTACTAATATTTAACATTTGCCCGATCTGCTGCATACACTTTGTAGTCTAGCCTTATAATTAACTATTGGCGGAAGCGTGCCGCAAAATAACTATCTGAATTAACGCTTTCTGTCAACTGTAACGCAAAAATTTAGTAGTAATCCTTACATTGTTTGGTAGTATTACACGATACAATACTAATTAGTAACGCAAATTCTTAACCCGCCCCGTCTACACCCCGCTTCGCTGACACAGTCTGCAATGCATATACACACGCTGTGGAAAAGCCAGCCAAGGCAAAACCACGCAGACAATTTTATTTTTCTCCTAGTGGTAGCATTTCTGACGTAACTAAAACAAGTTAGTTATTTGAAAAAAATACATGCTAGCGAGATGAGGGAGAGGAAAGATGGCGGTCTTGTGCAAAATTTTATTTGTCGATTGACATGACAAAAATTGGAAATTTTAAACCATTATGTAGTTCCCCATAAAAATTATATGGTAGTATGACGTAGAGTTTGCTGAGTAAGAATGTACTTTAAATAATATGATAGTCCCAGAATTTGAGAAGTTATTGAAGAAATACTAATATCTACGGACACTCGACCAGACAGACTGGCGTTCCTGCTTATGTTTTTTGTAACGTTAGGGGGACGCGAGCTTGGAAAAGAGGCAGGGAGGTACATTCAGATTCGCTTGAGTAAAAAGAGTATGACTGAAAAGGGGAGCGGTAGGAAAAGTGTAATCCTAAACGAAATATCTTTTTGTATTGGGCATGACTAAAGCAGACTGGCCAATCGACCACCAGACGCAGAAATTATTCGAAATTATTTTGGTTTTTCATTCGAACTGCTTTTGAATTCAAGTAGCCGAACGTTTCGATTGGTCAGTGCTAGTAAATATTAGCAAAAGGCTTTGACTATTCATTGCCAGTTGAACTAAAAATTTTATTCAGATACGCTGAGAAACAGCTGTGTTAATTCTAAACTTAAATAAAGAATAAATTCACAGTCTGTGCAGTTCGGAGGAAGCTGAGGCCATTTCTTCACACAGTCAGCGTCATTTGTTTATATATTTCTTGATTGTGGTAAGGATATTTTATGAAATTTAATACGTTTGGTCCAACTACAAAGTTAGATACTACTATTGGGAAAAAGTGAAGGACATGCCGGGAGCAGACATTGTTGAGTCCTCACATTAAACGGTATCTAACTGATGTATGTTGTTATGATTATGTTGTCATATTATTGTATTAAAATAGATTAGTAAGCCTCGGTTCAATGAACACTGTTTACATGCCTGAAGCAAATATAATTGAAAAGAAAAGAAGAGAATATCATATCAAAGGAAATGTGGTTACTCCACATTATTGTATGGAGGAAAAGTATGTAAACGTACAGTGGCGTATCTACTATAAGGACCTGAGGTGTGGTCACAACAAGGTGGGAGACCTGTACAATTCGGGGCTAGTGCACTTGTAAGGCACGCGAGGCTGACCCCATATCCACGTAGGAAATTAAGTGTTAGATTAAGTGATCAGAGATAAAAGGCCAGGGTGTCCTTTTGTTGCAGAGGGTCTATGTTCCTGTTGCCGGCTGGTGACAGGAAACCTGCTGAGTACTAATAAACGCCAACCAGTCTCCAACCAGTCTTATATGCTTTCGAATATCAGTAGGAGCTTTGGCGAGTGGTGAAATTGAAACTTTCTGCAACTACACATTGAAATATCTTACAACAAGGACTCCCAGGTGATGTGTTAAACATCTGGGGCATCTCTGACATTTTCTTGTGTTTCAAAACAATACACAGAACGTTCATGGGGGTAGGATGAACTACATCCCTCATATACAGTGACTCTCCCGTTATATGAATAAAGTGAATTCTTTTAATATTTCCTACAGGAAAGACATATATATAAATACATAATAACTTTTTAGTTATTGGGCAAATTCTCCCAACATGTTAATTGTTCTTTTCTGTAAACTATCTTGTCCTTATTTTCAAAGACCTGTCCACAAGCTATGAATGGACAGGCAAAATAAATTGTAAAGAAAATTTGTTAAAGAAAAACTTAACTGCTAGTTTTATTATCTTCTTTATAGAAACTTAAAGTGTTTGACTGTTGTGTCCCATCATTTCATTTCTCCCCTAGACACTAGGTACACCATACACCATACACTAGAGCCATAATAGTGACCGTGTGAGACCTAGGGAGGTAGCGGTAGGTTCTCTGCACATAATTCATCATCATCATTTATAGAGTCAGAGGCCTACATGTGCTTGACCTCACACGGTTATAGCAGACACCTTTTCATTCTTTTAGGATACCATCATAACCTCCCCAGCAAAATCAACTTTGCTACAAGTTTTAAAAGCACATCTTATGTAGTCATGTAGCAATGTGCGACCATAGAGGGAGGAGGGAAACCCCTACCAATATCAGACGCTTTTCTGATGAGTGGTTGGGCATGAAAATGATAGACTGCTCTTGATTGGACCTCTCGTCTAAGTAGCAGCCTGGGAGCGGAGACGGAATTTTTTGCTTATATGCTGCAGCGTTGTAAAACTACTTCACTGACTTCCAGTGCTTTAAGGAGTAAGCATAAACAGCCAGAAACACGGAATAGTATGACCCAATATATAGGACAGACCATAGGACTGGACGTGAATTCTTAGATTAGAAGAGAGTGGCCCCAGAGACATCACTTTGCACCTTAAGTTCTAGGATCCAACTTCCAGTGTTCTAAGTAAGGACCCTAACTCACTAGAAACAGACGGCATCTTAAATAAGTTGTCCGTCAATAGTCGGTCGTTAACTGTTCAGAGTGTCTTCTTTCGCCTGAAAAACTCGGGGTAAGTTGTAATATGTACCTTTTATCATTTTATATTTGCATTTTGACAGAGGCACATCGTCAATCCAACCTGTAAGTCTGGAATAAAGAGCTGGAGAAGAGATGGATGGTTATCAGCAGCTCCAAAAACAAAAACTTTGGTGATATCACGAGAGGACAGAAGGCAACAGATTAAGCTGGGAGAACAGATACGGGAGCAGGTCAACCATTTTAAATACCTTGGAGCTATCATAGGATGGAAGAAGGGCATAAAAGTAGAGTTGGCTACCTAAGAGCAGCAGCTGGAAGACTATTTCAAGACATACATTTAGAATTCCTCAGCAAAAGAGATGTTGGTAAGAAGATAAAGGTGGCTGTATGTCATAAAATTAACAAGTGATACAACGTAAAAATATCTCCAAAGGATAAAATGTAAGGATAAAAACATAATGCGTAAGCTGCTGATAGTACATGATCGCCCTGACCGCGGGTCATCACCCTCCATAAAAATTGACTTGCTAGACGGGAAATCAAAACGGTTACCATTTGAACGGGATGAGAACGGCGGATCAAAAGGAAAAAAATATGACTGAAAAAATTGCGTGAGACTAGCAAGGTTAAGGAGACGCAATTGGGGGGTGGGGGGGGGGGGGGAAACGGAGAAAAAGTCACGTTTCCCAAGTTGACATAAAGTAAGGAACTCGACAGAAGGGACCTTGGATATGATACGCCACAGTCATTTATTGGACGCTTTTGCGATACCAAGCCTTTTATTTGAATTCAGCGGCAAACGCAGATGCTTGAAATACTACAAAATTTAAAAAGTAACTTTTTCTTAATATTAATGTTAGGAATATAAAAATTAGCTGGCCGGATGGCCCATTCTGAGCAGTGAAATAATATGCTTTTATTTATACAGACGGATAGCTAATAATGAAGATAATGACAAAAGACAGTGTTGTTCACATCAGCGAAAGACTGCATTGAATCTAACATGACACTATTTGCACAAAAATCGCGACCTTGAGACGCAAGTGTTCAAATCTAGTTAGAATGAAAGAGAAGGGACATTGGTGGGAGCTGTGGCTAAAAATAACTTTTCAGGCAAATTTGTAGAGGGGAAGGATAGGTTGGTTCAAAAAAACAAGTAAGGATTTGCTCTAGACCCCCCGCCCTAGTTCAGGGTCTAGGGACAAACAATATATACTCCAGCAAAGATTAGGAAGGACAGATCAGGTGTTGAGATCAGTGGAACATATCACCTATCCTATCCTAGGGCAAGAAGCTAATAAACATATTTCTGAATATGTAGTCTGGGAGAACTTATCCTATGGGAAACCAACTTGGTAAGATGTGTTGTATGGTCAGAGAGATCTGACCCTGTCTAAATGGTGTTATTGTAAATTGTTACGTGTAGAAGTGGCTCCTTAGGTAAGGTTCTGAACCCAAACCAATACTTTATTTCAGAGCTGTGAGTTTTTATGTTGGCACCAAAAGGTGGTGTCAAATGCTGGGTAGATAATTGACAGTGAGGACCCGTGCAGTGTCGCATCTCGGCAGAACAGCCTTGTATTGCCCCAAGCCCGGAGAGGTGGGGCCACCCGATATATTGCCCCCAAGCACGGAGAGGTGGGGCCACCAGATTCCAGCACCAGCGCTACTTCTTCAAAGTTACGTAAGCAGGCTGGTCTGCTGGATTTACACCAACTTCACAGACATAACACCCAAAGTGAATTACTACTAAAACATCCCATTTACTTCCATCATTAATGGACAATGTTTGGTAAACTTAGACAGGGAGGGATGAAGCCACCCCAACAGCACATCTATTCATCGTTCTCCCAGGGAAAATAAAATTATAAACTGTAGAAATACTAACTAATCTTAAAATTTGTATACGTACACACATTTTATTTATCATGTCATTTATTCATGCCATTCACTCATAAATTCCAAAATCTTTTCATATGTTCTGGCCAAATAAAACCTTGGTTCAGAACAAATAAATTTAAAAAAAAAGATTTACTTTCTAAAATTTCACCAGCTGGATTTAGTTCATTGTGTTCTAAATTTTATTGATAATATATTATTTAATATCTGTGTGTGTGTGTTTGTATATGTCAATACAACACATTACATTCAGTACCCTAGATTATAACGTAGCCACATTCATTAGGAAAAAAGATAGGTGTGAGGTCTTAGTGGTAGCAAGAAAGGCCTTCTGAAAATTCACAACTACATTTTATCTCAGGAGCCTTCACAGCTGACCTCATACATTACACTTAGTAATATCACCATCATACAATACCATCAAAACAACTACATATATTGGGGGCTCGTCCGGGATAATTAGCATAAACAGTAATATAAGGATCTCCTGGTGGGAGAAATAAAATTAGGGGAACAAAATTGTAAAATTCCCTTAAAATTAAAAGTGTCCCTTTAAATTAAAAGGGCAATTAGAAGTTGGTGAATCTTCACAGCCAGTGTTAGTTAATTAGTTAATTAGAATTATTTTGGTCTAGAATAATTATAATTACTTTAGAGATTGGAAATTTTACTTTGCTTATTGCTAGATTTGTTTAGAAAGTATGGCGGAGCTAGCAAAATTTAGATCAGCTGCTGTGCTGACCGCAAAGGAGATGGGAATGGATGGTCAGATTTTAATTCAATACGTAACGGCTGAATGTGATAAATATATTGAACGGGAAGAAAGGAGATTAGAAAAAGAGGCTGAAAGAAAATTAGAGTCTGAAAGGTTGGCTGAAGAGAAGAGGTTAGAGGCGGATAAAGAAATTAAGAGGCTGCAGATTGAGGCAGAAGACAAACGACAGCAAAGGGAGGCAGAAGATAAAAAGGCCGAAAGGGAGGCAGAAGATAGAAGGTTGCAAAGGGAGCACGAATTACGACTAAGGGAGCTGGAGTTACAAGGCCAGGCTCCTGAAAATGGTGCCAGCCCTTTTGCCTCAGATGCTACGCCTAGTCTGGGAGCCTCAAACTCAGCTATGGGGTTTCATTTAGACCATTTTGTTGAAAAAGACGATGACATAGAGGGGTACCTAGGACGTTTTGAGTTATTAGCTACTACATATGGGTTAGAGAGAGAGAGGTGGAGTTTAAAGTTATCACAAGGACTGAGAGGTACTTCTTATGAAGTCTTTGCTAAAATGAACAGGGAGACCAAGACAATTATGACATGTTAAAGCAGGCTTTGTTATTAAGGTACGAGAAGAATGGTGAATTTTATCGTAAGAAATTTAGAAATGCCAAACTGTTGTCTGGGGAGACATACCACCAATTCTCTGCTAGACTGGAAACCTATTTGGAGAAATGGACTGCTCTGGGGAAGACCCAAGATCTTAAAGAAATGATCATGATTGAGCAATTGAGAGAGTCCATGGCTCCAGACATGAGAAAATTTCTCATGGAACAAGGTGCAGAGAAGTTGGGAGAGGTTTTAAATGTCGCTGAGAGGTATCAGGCAGCCCAGGCAGAGGTAAGTGGTGCTAAAAAGAAGCACATAGACAATTTTAAAGCTCCACAGCAATTTAATAAATTTGATAATAGAGAGCAGGGAAATAAAGGTAGGACAAACTTTGAGCGGCCAAGAAATGACTATCGCGACAGAAACTCACAGTTCAATGACCAAAAGTTCAATGAAAGAAAACCGTTGAACCAAGGAAAAAGATGGTGTAAATGGTGCAAGAAAGATAACCATAACACCGAATTTTGTAGAAGGAAACCTTCAAACATTGCTGCAATGAAGTCGGGGACGCAAAGATTAAAGGTTAATCCTAATGGACAACAGGAACCTTATCACCCCCCCCAGTTTGTGAGGATGTTATTTGTAATGGGGTCACCATAAGGTGCCTTTATGATACAGGTTTGGATTATGATTCAGTTGTGAAGTCTAGCCTAGTGGACCCAAGTCAGTATACCACAGAAACAGTGGAAATACAAGGGGCGACTAAGGACATACCACTCATGACACTTCCCATCGCAAGGATAACGGTGAAAACTCGCTATGTGGAAGGAGAAATCAGAGCAGCAGTGATAGATGAACCAATCTACCCTCTGATATTGGGGTGTAGATACGTCTTCTTGGGGAATCCCGAGAAACCTGTGATCATGGCGACAGTGCAGACCAGGTCACAGAAGAAGGAGGAAGAAGGTGAACCTATAAATGCTCATCCAGAGGAGAAGAGAAAGGCGCAGGCTGAGGATAGGACACTCAAGCCATGTTTTAAAAAATTGCCCAAATGCCACACACCTCCGAGCAAGGGGGAATATTTCATGAAGAACAAACTATTATACAGGAAGGCCGGAACTGGAACAAATGGTCACAACCAGCTGGTTCTTCCCACCTCATATAGAGATAAAGTGATGGAACTCGGGCATGCGATTCCCTTCAGTGGTCACATGGGGATCAGCGCCACAGGACAGCGTATAGCTTGTCATTACTTCTGGCCAGGGATAACGGAGGATATAAAAAGATATGTCAAATCCTGCCCTGAATGTCAAAGGGTAGCTCCAAAGCACTGGACTGCTCCTGCAACTCTAGGGGAAATGCCCATAGTGGGAACACCTTTTGAGAGGGTTGCAGTGGATATTGTGGGACCTCTCACTCGGACCAAGAGGAGGAACAGTTACATCCTTACTCTGGTGGACACTTGTTCTATGTGGGGAGAGGCGGTAGCCCTGCCATCAATTGATTCAAAACATGTAGCAGAGGCACTACTTACAATATTTACCCGATTAGGATTCCCGCATCAAATCTTGACGGATAATGGATCTCAGTTCAAGGGGAAACTAACGGAAGAAGTTTTTAAACTATTTCAAGCCAGACACTTTCATTGTAGTCCGTACCATCCACAAGGGAACGGCCAGGTAGAGAGGTTCAACGGGACTCTCATTTCTATCCTGAGAAAGCTGGCACACGAAAAACCGGATCTGTGGGATCAATTCCTGCCCGCCGCATTGTTTGCGTATCGGGAGGTACCACATAGTTCAACCGGGATGGCTCCCGCAACTCTGCTATTTGGGAGGCCAATAAAAGGTCCTTTAGAAGCTTTATTAAGGACCTGGACGGATGAGAAGGCGGAAGAGACTGTTACCTCATCTTATCAATACGTGAACGAACTGACCACTCGTTTGAAAGCTGGATGGAAACTGGCAAATGATAATTTGAAACAAGCCAGGAAGAAACATGCAGCATATTTTAATAGGAAGGCAAAGGACCGAGAACTAGCTGTGGGAGAGAAGGTGCTGCTTCTACTACCCGGTAGCCAGAATAAATTACAAATTGGTTGGCAAGGTCCCTATACGGTTCTAGAGAAGGTGTCTAGAACAAACTATAAAATTGACAAAAAGGGGAAGGAGAAAGTTTATCATGTAAACTTATTAAAGAAGTATCTGGACAGACCACTCCAGGAAAGCACCCCCTTATTGACCTTGGCTATTGCAACCCAGATGCAAAAGGAACCACTCACCTCACATGAATACCCATTACATCCTTGTGAAACAGCAGCACAGGTAAAAGTCAGTAAGCACCTGACTAAAAACCAGAGGGAGAGAGTTCAACAGGTTCTGGAGGAACATACAGATGTACTAACAGATAAACCAGGCCATACAAATTTGCTACAGTATGACATGAAACTGGTAGACTCAAACCCAATCTGTATGAGAGCCTATTCTATTCCGTTCGCGAAGGAGAAGGCATTGAAGGAAGAAATAGATTATTTGTTGAAGGTGGGGATTATTTCGCACAGTGAATCATCTTTTATTTCTAGTGTCGTTTTGTTGAGGAAACCGTCTGGGGAACACAGACTGTGCATAGATTACAGGAAACTGAATGCTGTCACAGAAGGACAAGTGGATCCATTACCAGACACAAAACAGTTATTTGCCAGACTGAACAAGGCAAAATACTTTTCAAAGGTGGATCTTAGTAAAGGCTATTACCAGATCCCAGTGAAGCCTGAAGTGAGACCTTATTTGGCTTTTAGCACTTCGGATGGACATTATGAATTCAATATGCTACCATTCGGACTGAAAAATGCTCCGAGTGTATTTTCAAGGATGATGCGCAAATTGTTGGATCCCCTGAATAACCCATGTATCACGAATTTCATGGATGATATTCTCGTCGCCACAGAGACATTTGAAGAACACATTGAAGCTCTAGAGATGTTATTTAATAGACTTCGGGAGGCGAACTTAACTGCTAGGCCAACAAAATGTTGTATTGGATGCAAAGAGTTGGAATTCTTGGGACACACTGTATATCAGGGTAACATGACCCCTGATCCTAAGAACTTGGAAAAACTGCAGAGAGCACCTAGACCACAAACAAAAAAGGACGTGCGATCATTCGTGTCGTTATGCGGATTTTATCAGAAATACATCAAAAATTTTAACGCTATTTGTGCTCCTCTGACTGATCTGACTCGCAAGGGACTTCCAGATAAAATTATTTGGACTGCACAATGTGAACTAGCGTTCCAAGAGTTAAAGGAAAAACTCACTAGCAAGCCTATTCTCAAACTGCCTGATTTGACACAGGACTTTGTCTTAAGAACCGATGCAAGTAATGTAGGACTCGGAGGGGCTTTGTTCCAAAGATCATCTTCACCTGATGGGGAACTGAAACCAGTCGCTTATGCAAGCCGCAAATTGAATAAGGCGGAACAAGGATACTCCACAAGCGAAAAAGAATGTTTAGCGTTAATCTGGGCAATAAAGAAGTTTCAAATCTATCTGTATGGTAGGACTTTTGTGGTCGAGACGGATCATCAGCCTCTCGTATTCTTATCTCAGGCTAAGCATGAAAACGCAAGATTGCTGAGGTGGTCTTTATTGCTTCAACCTTATCAGTTTAGTATCCAATATATCCCAGGCAAATTGAATGTCGGTGCAGATTTCCTCAGTCGGCACCCCTGTGATCAAAATTAGAGTAATGGCAGACGTGAGGAGAGATTTTATCTATGTGTATCACTGGTTTTAGAACTTGCCGTAGGCATGTTTTCAAATGGGGAGATGTGTCATAAAATTAACAAGTGATACAACGTAAAAATATCTCCAAAGGATAAAATGTAAGGATAAAAACATAATGCGTAAGCTGCTGATAGTACATGATCGCCCTGACCGCGGGTCATCACCCTCCATAAAAATTGACTTGCTAGACGGGAAATCAAAACGGTTACCATTTGAACGGGATGAGAACGGCGGATCAAAAGGAAAAAAAATATGACTGAAAAAATTGCGTGAGACTAGCAAGGTTAAGGAGACGCAATGGGTGGGGGGGGGGGGGGGGGAGGGGGGGGGGGGGGGGGGGGTGGGGGGGGGGGGGGGGGGGGGCGGGGGGGGGTGGGCGGGAACCGGAGAAAAAGTCACGTTTCCCAAGTTGACATAAAGTAAGGAACTCGACAGAAGGGACCTTGGATATGATACGCCACAGTCATTTATTGGACGCTTTTGCGATACCAAGCCTTTTATTTGAATTCAGCGGCAAACGCAGATGCTTGAAATATTACAAAATTTAAAAAGTAACTTTTTCTTAATATTAATGTTAGGAATATAAAAATTAGCTGGCCGGATGGCCCATTCTGAGCAGTGAAATAATATGCTTTTATTTATACAGACGGATAGCTAATAATGAAGATAATGACAAAAGACAGTGTTGTTCACATCAGCGAAAGACTGCATTGAATCTAACATGACACTATTTGCACAAAAATCGCGACCTTGAGACGCAAGTGTTCAAATCTAGTTAGAATGAAAAGAAAGAAGGGACATTGGTGGGAGCTGTGGCTAAAAAATAACTTTTCAGGCAAATTTGTAGAGGGGAAGGATAGGTTGGTTCAAAAAAAACAAGTAACGTTTTTGTAGAAAACGCAAGTAGAGCACGGACGGTCTAACAGGGACAATTCCATATTACTCAAGCATGAACTTGACTGGAAGGGACATGACTGAAATGTACTTTAGTGATCAGTGAGAAACATATCATATTATTAAAATAGCCTAGGGCATTGAAGCTAATAAACATATTTCTGACGATTTGTAGTCTGGTGATTCCCGTCAATAGTTATCCTATGGGAAAACCAACTTGGTAAGTGTGTGATTTGAAATGTATGAAATAGAGAGATCAGGACGCCATGTCTAAATGGTGTTCTTGTAAATTGTTACGTGTAGCAGTGGATCCTTAGGTAAGGTTCTGAACCCAAACCAATACTTTATTTCAGAGCTGTGAGTTTTTATGTTGACACCAAAAGGTGGTGTCAAATGCTGGGTAGATAATTGACAGTGAGGACCCGTGCAGTGTCGCATCTCGGCAGAACAGCCTTGTATTGCCCCCAAGCCCGGAGAGGAGGTGGGGCCACCCGATATATTGCCCCCAAGCACGGAGAGGTGGGGCCACCAGATTCCAGCACCAGCGCTACTTCTTCAAAGTTACGTAAGCAGGCTGGTCTGCTGGATTTACACCAACTTCATATAGACATAACACCCAAAGTGAATTACTACTAAAACATCCCATTTACTTCCATCATTAATGGACAATGTTTGGTAAACTTAGACAGGGAGGGATGAAGCCACCCCAACAGCACATCTATTCATCGTTCTCCCAGGGAAAATAAAATTATAAACTGTAGAAATACTAACTAATCTTAAAATTTGTATACGTACACACATTTTATTTATCATGTCATTTATTCATGCCATTCACTCATAAATTCCAAAATCTTTTCATATGTTCTGGCCAAATAAAACCTTGGTTCAGAACAAATAAATTTAAAAAAAAAAGATTTACTTTCTAAAATTTCACCAGCTGGATTTAGTTCATTGTGTTCTAAATTTTATTGATAATATATTATTTAATATCTGTGTGTGTGTGTTTGTATATGTCAATACAAACACATTACATTCAGTACCCTAGATTATAACGTAGCCACATTCATTAGGAAAAAAGATAGGTGTGAGGTCGTAGTGGTAGCAAGAAAGGCCTTCTGAAAATTCACAACTACATTTTATCTCAGGAGCCTTCACAGCTGACCTCATACATTACACTTAGTAATATCACCATCATACAATACCATCAAAACCACTACATATATTGGGGTCTTGTCCAGGGATAATTAGCATAAACAGTAATATAAGGATCTCCTGGTGGGAGAAATAAAATTAGGGGAACAAAATTGTAAAATTCCCTTAAAATTAAAAGTGTCCCTTTAAATTAAAAGGGCAATTAGAAGTTGGTGAATCTTCACAGCCAGTGTTAGTTAATTAGTTAATTAGAATTATTTTGGTCTAGAATAATTATAATTACTTTAGAGATTGGAAATTTTTACTTTGCTTATTGCTAGATTTGTTTAGAAAGTATGGCGGAGCTAGCAAAATTTAGATCAGCTGCTGTGCTGACCGCAAAGGAGATGGGAATGGATGGTCAGATTTTAATTCAATACGTAACGGCTGAATGTGATATAATAAATTGAATGTGATAAATATATTGAACGGGAAGAAAGGAGATTAGAAAAAGAGGCTGAAAGAAAATTAGAGTCTGAAAGGTTGGCTGAAGAGAAGAGGTTAGAGGCGGATAGAGAAATTAAGAGGCTGCAGATTGAGGCAGAAGACAAACGACAGCAAAGGGAGGCAGAAGATAAAAAGGCCGAAAGGGAGGCAGAAGATAAAAAGGCCGAAAGGGAGGCAGAAGATAAAAAGGCCGAAAGGGAGGCAGAAGATAGAAGGTTGCAAAGGGAGCACGAATTACGACTAAGGGAGCTGGAATTACAAGGCCAGGCTCCTGAAAATGGTGCCAGCCCTTTTGCCTCAGATGCTACGCCCAGTCTGGGAGCCTCAAACTCAGCTATGGGGTTTCATTTAGACCATTTTGTTGAAAAAGACGATGACATAGAGGGGTACCTAGGACGTTTTGAGTTATTAGCTACTACATATGGGTTAGAGAGAGAGAGAGGTGGAGTTTAAAGCTATCACACAGGGGACTGAGAGGTACTTCTTATGAAGTCTTTGCTAAAATGAACAGGGAAGACCAAGACAATTATGACATGTTAAAGCAGGCTTTGTTATTAAGGTACGAGAAGAATGGTGAATTTTATCGTAAGAAATTTAGAAATGCCAAACTGTTGTCTGGGGAGACATACCACCAATTCTCTGCTAGACTGGAAACCTATTTGGAGAAATGGACTGCTCTGGGGAAGACCCAAGATCTTAAAGAAATGATCATGATTGAGCAATTGAGAGAGTCCATGGCTCCAGACATGAGAAAATTTCTCATGGAACAAGGTGCAGAGAAGTTGGGAGAGGTTTTAAATGTCGCTGAGAGGTATCAGGCAGCCCAGGCAGAGGTAAGTGGTGCTAAAAAGAAGCACATAGACAATTTTAAAGCTCCACAGCAATTTAATAAATTTGATAATAGAGAGCAGGGAAATAAAGGTAGGACAAACTTTGAGCGGCCAAGAAATGACTATCGCGACAGAAACTCACAGTTCAATGACCAAAAGTTCAATGAAAGAAAACCGTTGAACCAAGGAAAAAGATGGTGTAAATGGTGCAAGAAAGATAACCATAACACCGAATTTTGTAGAAGGAAACCTTCAAACATTGCTGCAATGAAGTCGGGGACGCAAAGATTAAAGGTTAATCCTAATGGACAACAGGAACCTTATCACCCCCCAGTTTGTGAGGATTTTATTTGTAATGGGGTCACCATAAGGTGCCTTTATGATACAGGTTTGGATTATGATTCAGTTGTGAAGTCTAGCCTAGTGGACCCAAGTCAGTATATCACAGAAACAGTGGAAATACAAGGGGCGACTAAGGACATACCACTCATGACACTTCCCATCGCAAGGATAACGGTGAAAACTCGCTATGTGGAAGGAGAAATCAGAGTAGCAGTGATAGATGAACCAATCTACCCTCTGATATTGGGGTATAGATACGTCTTCTTGGGGAATCCCGAGAAACCTGTGATCATGGCGACAGTGCAGACCAGGTCACAGAAGAAGGAGGAAGAAGGTGAACCTATAAATGCTCATCCAGAGGAGATGAGAAAGGCGCAGGCTGAGGATAGGACACTCAAGCCATGTTTTAAAAAATTGCCCAAATGCCACACACCTCCGAGCAAGGGGGAATATTTCATGAAGAACAAACTATTATACAGGAAGGCCGGAACTGGAACAAATGGTCACAACCAGCTGGTTCTTCCCACCTCATATAGAGATAAAGTGATGGAACTCGGGCATGCGATTCCCTTCAGTGGTCACATGGGGATCAGCGCCACAGGACAGCGTATAGCTTGTCATTACTTCTGGCCAGGGATAACGGAGGATATAAAAAGATATGTCAAATCCTGCCCTGAATGTCAAAGGGTAGCTCCAAAGCACTGGACTGCTCCTGCAACTCTAGGGGAAATGCCCATAGTGGGAACACCTTTTGAGAGGGTTGCAGTGGATATTGTGGGACCTCTCACTCGGACCAAGAGGAGGAACAGTTACATCCTTACTCTGGTGGACACTTGTTCTATGTGGGGAGAGGCGGTAGCCCTGCCATCAATTGATTCAAAACATGTAGCAGAGGCACTACTTACAATATTTACCCGATTAGGATTCCCGCATCAAATCTTGACGGATAATGGATCTCAGTTCAAGGGGAAACTAACGGAAGAAGTTTTTAAACTATTTCAAGCCAGACACTTTCATTGTAGTCCGTACCATCCACAAGGGAACGGCCAGGTAGAGAGGTTCAACGGGACTCTCATTTCTATCCTGAGAAAGCTGGCACACGAAAAACCGGATCTGTGGGATCAATTCCTGCCCGCCGCATTGTTTGCGTATCGGGAGGTACCACATAGTTCAACCGGGATGGCTCCCGCAACTCTGCTATTTGGGAGGCCAAAAAAAAGGTCCTTTAGAAGCTTTATTAAGGACCTGGACGGATGAGAAGGCGGAAGAACCTGTTACCTCATCTTATCAATACGTGAACGAACTGACCACTCGTTTGAAAGCTGGATGGAAACTGGCAAATGATAATTTGAAACAAGCCAGGAAGAAACATGCAGCATATTTTAATAGGAAGGCAAAGGACCGAGAACTAGCTGTGGGAGAGAAGGTGCTTCTACTACCCGGTAGCCAGAATAAATTACAAATTGGTTGGCAAGGTCCATATACGGTTCTAGAGAAGGTGTCTAGAACAAACTATAAAATTGACAAAAAGGGGAAGGAGAAAGTTTATCATGTAAACTTATTAAAGAAGTATCTGGACAGACCACTCCAGGAAAGCACCCCCTTATTGACCTTGGCTATTGCAACCCAGATGCAAAAGGAACCACTCACCTCACATGAATACCCATTACATCCTTGTGAAACAGCAGCACAGGTAAAAGTCAGTAAGCACCTGACTAAAAACCAGAGGGAGAGAGTTCAACAGGTTCTGGAGGAACATACAGATGTACTAACAGATAAACCAGGCCATACAAATTTGCTACAGTATGACATGAAACTGGTAGACTCAAACCCAATCTGTATGAGAGCCTATTCTATTCCGTTCGCGAAGGAGAAGGCATTGAAGGAAGAAATAGATTATTTGTTGAAGGAGGGGATTATTTCGCACAGTGAATCATCTTTTAGTTCTAGTGTCGTTTTGTTGAGAAAACCGTCTGGGGAACACAGACTGTGCATAGATTACAGGAAACTGAATGCTGTCACAGAAGGACAAGTGGATCCATTACCAGACACAAAACAGTTATTTGCCAGACTGAACAAGGCAAAATACTTTTCAAAGGTGGATCTTAGTAAAGGCTATTACCAGATCCCAGTGAAGCCTGAAGTGAGACCTTATTTGGCTTTTAGCACTTCGGATGGACATTATGAATTCAATATGCTACCATTCGGACTGAAAAATGCTCCGAGTGTATTTTCAAGGATGATGCGCAAATTGTTGGATCCCCTGAATAACCCATGTATCACGAATTTCATGGATGATATTCTCGTCGCCACAGAGACATTTGAAGAACACATTGAAGCTCTAGAGATGTTATTTAATAGACTTCGGGAGGCGAACTTAACTGCTAGGCCAACAAAATGTTGTATTGGATGCAAAGAGTTGGAATTCTTGGGACACACTGTATATCAGGGTAACATGACCCCTGATCCTAAGAACTTGGAAAAACTGCAGAGAGCACCTAGACCACAAACAAAAAAGGACGTGCGATCATTCGTGTCGTTATGCGGATTTTATCAGAAATACATCAAAAATTTTAACGCTATTTGTGCTCCTCTGACTGATCTGACTCGCAAGGGACTTCCAGATAAAATTATTTGGACTGCACAATGTGAACTAGCGTTCCAAGAGTTAAAGGAAAAACTCACTAGCAAGCCTATTCTCAAACTGCCTGATTTGACACAGGACTTTGTCTTAAGAACCGATGCAAGTAATGTAGGACTCGGAGGGGCTTTGTTGCAAAGATCATCTTCACCTGATGGGGAACTGAAACCAGTCGCTTATGCAAGCCGCAAATTGAATAAGGCGGAACAAGGATACTCCACAAGCGAAAAAGAATGTTTAGCGTTAATCTGGGCAATAAAGAAGTTTCAAATCTATCTGTATGGTAGGACTTTTGTGGTCGAGACGGATCATCAGCCTCTCGTATTCTTATCTCAGGCTAAGCATGAAAACGCAAGATTGCTGAGGTGGTCTTTATTGCTTCAACCTTATCAGTTTAGTATCCAATATATCCCAGGCAAATTGAATGTCGGTGCAGATTTCCTCAGTCGGCACCCCTGTGATCAAAATTAGAGTAAATGGCAGACGTGAGGAGAGGAAGATTTTTCTCTATGTGTATCACTGGTTTTAGAACTTGCCGTAGGCATGTTTTCAAGTGGGGAGATGTGTCATAAAATTAACAAGTGATACAACGTAAAAATATCTCCAAAGGATAAAATGTAAGGATAAAAACATAATGCGTAAGCTGCTGATAGTACATGATCGCCCTGACCGCGGGTCATCACCCTCCATAAAAATTGACTTGCTAGACGGGAAATCAAAACGGTTACCATTTGAACGGGATGAGAACGGCGGATCAAAAGGAAAAAAAATATGCCTGAAAAAAATTGCGTGAGACTAGCAAGGCTAAGGAGACGCAATTGGGGGGGGGGGGGCGGGGGGGGGAACGGAGAAAATGTCACGTTTCCCAAGTTGACATAAAGTAAGGAACTCGACAGAAGGGACCTTGGATATGATACGCCACAGTCATTTATTGGACGCTTTTGCGATACCAAGCCTTTTATTTGAATTCAGCATCAAACGCAGATGCTTGAAATATTACAAAATTTAAAAAGTAACTTTTTCTTAATATTAATGTTAGGAATATAAAAATTAGCTGGCCGGATGGCCCATTCTGAGCAGGAAATGAAATAATATGCTTTTATTTATTACAGACGGATATCTGAATAATGAGAAACCTAAATGACAAAAGACAGTGTTGTTCACATCAGCGAAAGACTGCATTGAATCAAAACATGTCAATATTTACTTTGCACAACTATCCATCGCTGAACCTTGAGACGCCCCAAATCTAGTTGCCGGGGGGGGAAGGAATGAAAGAAAGGGACATTGCGGTGGGAGTCTGTGGGCAATATTAAAAAATAACTTGAAGGGACAAGGTGGGGGTTCGTTTGTAAGGGAAGTTATCGGAGGTTGGTTCAAAAAACCAAGTAAAAAAGTCACTATTTGCCATTAGAAAACGCGAAGTAGAGGACGGACGGACACTAACAGATAAAAAATGCCTTCGTGAATTGATGAAGCATGGACTGCCCTAAAGAGTCTTTATGTCGTAGGAAACGCTTTTGAATTATAAAAAAACCAAGGCATTGATTCAACGCGGTACCCGAAATCATGCATTTCGATGGCCCCCCCCCACCCACAACATCTACTATCAATCACGCTTAGTTTTGCCGCAATCTCAAAATCTATTTTATCATAGCTTGAGCCAAAGGTGATGTCCACAGAGTATACTGAGACACAGTAAATTTTAAGATGGGTGATTTTACATGCTAGGAAATCTTAAACATATCACAAAAACAGTTCAGGGGACAATCCATTACGATAGGCAGCTCAGCAGCACAATCAGTAGAGTTTTTGCTAGCGAATGAGACGTTTTTGTGTGTACATGCTTTAGAATCACATAATCTGGGTAAGATTGAAATATTTCTTTGTATATTTATTAATGATTGTCCTTAATGTTTCGAAGTGATTTGATACTGAACATAGGTGACCCTTATACTGCTGCCAATCGAAAAGCCTTAAAAACAGTAAGGATTTGCTCTAGACCCCCCGCCCTAGTTCAGGGTCTAGGGACATAAACAATATATATAAAAATCTCCAGCAAGTGAGATTAGGAAAGGACAGATCAAGTGTTGAGATCAGTGGAACATATCAACCTATCCTATCCTAGGGCAAGAAGCTAATAACAGACATATTTCTGAATATGTAGTCTGGGAGAACTTATCCTATGGGAAACCAACAACTTGGTAAGCAATGTGTTGTATGGTCAGAGAGAGGATCTGACCCTGTCTAAATGGTGTTATTGAATAAATTGTTACGTGTAGTAGCAAGTGGCTCCTAGGTAAGGGTTCTGAACCCAAACCAATACTTTATTTCAGAGCTGTGAGTTTTTATGTTGACACCAAAAAGGCCGGTGTCAAATGCTGGGTAATTGCATCTAGCTAGATAATTGACAGTGAGACCCGTGCAGTGTCGCATCTCGGCAGAAACAGCCTTGTATTGCACCCCCAAGCCCGGAGAGGTGGGGCCACCCGATATATTGCCCCCCAAGCACGGGAGGTGGTGGGGCCACCAGATTCCAGCACCAGCGCTACTTCTTCAAAGTTACGTAAGCAGGCTGGTCTGCTGGATTTACACCAACTTCATAGACATAACACCCAAAGTGAATTACTACTAAAACATCCCATTTACTTCCATCATTAATGGACAATGTTTGGTAAACTTAGACAGGGAGGGATGAAGCCACCCCAACAGCACATCTATTCATCGTTCTCCCAGGGAAAATAAAATTATAAACTGTAGAAATACTAACTAATCTTAAAATTTGTATACGTACACACATTTTATTTATCATGTCATTTATTCATGCCATTCACTCATAAATTCCAAAATCTTTTCATATGTTCTGGCCAAATAAAACCTTGGTTCAGAACAAATAAATTTAAAAAAAAGATTTACTTTCTAAAATTTCACCAGCTGGATTTAGTTCATTGTGTTCTAAATTTTTATTGATATATATATTATTTAATATCTGTGTGTGTGTGTGTTTGTATATGTCAATACAAACACATTACATTCAGTACCCTAGATTTATAACGTAGTAGCCACATTCATTAGGAAAAAAAGATAGGTGTGAGGTCGTAGTGGTAGCAAGAAAGGCCTTCTGAAAATTCACAACTACATTTTATCTCAGGAGCCTTCACAGCTGACCTCATACATTACACTTAGTAATATCACCATCATACAATACCATCAAAACCACTACATATATTGGGGTCTTGTCCAGGGATAATTAGCATAAACAGTAATATAAGGATCTCCTGGTGGGAGAAATAATAGTAGGGAACAAAATTGTAAAATTCCCTTAAAATTAAAAGTGTCCCTTTAAATTAAAAGGGCAATTAGAAGTTGGTGAATCTTCACAGCCAGTGTTAGTTAATTAGTTAATTAGAATTATTTTGGTCTAGAATAATTATAATTACTTTAGAGATTGGAAATTTTACTTTGCTTATTGCTAGATTTGTTTAGAAAGTATGGCGGAGCTAGCAAAATTTAGATCAGCTGCTGTGCTGACCGCAAAGGAGATGGGAATGGATGGTCAGATTTTAATTCAATACGTAACGGCTGAATGTGATAAATATATTGAACGGGAAGAAAGGAGATTAGAAAAAGAGGCTGAAAGAAAATTAGAGTCTGAAAGGTTGGCTGAAGAGAAGAGGTTACAGATTGAGGCTGATAGAGAAATTAAGAGGCTGCAGATTGAGGCAGAAGACAAACGACAGCAAAGGGAGGCAGAAGATAAAAAGGCCGAAAGGGAGGCAGAAGATAAAAGGGCCGAAAGGGAGGCAGAAGATAAAAAGGCCGAAAGGGAGGCAGAAGATAGAAGGTTGCAAAGGGAGCACGAATTACGACTAAGGGAGCTGGAATTACAAGGCCAGGCTCCTGAAAATGGTGCCAGCCCTTTTGCCTCAGATGCTACGCCCAGTCTGGGAGCCTCAAACTCAGCTATGGGGTTTCATTTAGACCATTTTGTTGAAAAAGACGATGACATAGAGGGGTACCTAGGACGTTTTGAGTTATTAGCTACTACATATGGGTTAGAGAGAGAGAGGTGGATTTTAAAGCTATCACAGGGACTGAGAGGTACTTCTTATGAAGTCTTTGCTAAAATGAACAGGGAAGACCAAGACAATTATGACATGTTAAAGCAGGCTTTGTTATTAAGGTACGAGAAGAATGGTGAATTTTATCGTAAGAAATTTAGAAATGCCAAACTGTTGTCTGGGGAGACATACCACCAATTCTCTGCTATACTGGAAACCTATTTGGAGAAATGGACTGCTCTGGGGAAGACCCAAGATCTTAAAGAAATGATCATGATTGAGCAATTGAGAGAGTCCATGGCTCCAGACATGAGAAAATTTCTCATGGAACAAGGTGCAGAGAAGTTGGGAGAGGTTTTAAATGTCGCTGAGAGGTATCAGGCAGCCCAGGCAGAGGTAAGTGGTGCTAAAAAGAAGCACATAGACAATTTTAAAGCTCCACAGCAATTTAATAAATTTGATAATAGAGAGCAGGGAAATAAAGGTAGGACAAACTTTGAGCGGCCAAGAAATGACTATCGCGACGAAACTCACAGTTCAATGACCAAAAGTTCAATGAAAGAAAACCGTTGAACCAAGGAAAAAGATGGTGTAAATGGTGCAAGAAGGATAACCATAACACCGAATTTTGTAGAAGGAAACCTTCAAACATTGCTGCAATGAAGTCGGGGACGCAAAGATTAAAGGTTAATCCTAATGGACAACAGGAACCTTATCACCCCCCCAGTTTGTGAGGATGTTATTTGTAATGGGGTCACCATAAGGTGCCTTTATGATACAGGTTTGGATTATGATTCAGTTGTGAAGTCTAGCCTAGTGGACCCAAGTCAGTATACCACAGAAACAGTGGAAATACAAGGGGCGACTAAGGACATACCACTCATGACACTTCCCATCGCAAGGATAACGGTGAAAACTCGCTATGTGGAAGGAGAAATCAGAGCAGCAGCAGCAGTGATAGATGAACCAATCTACCCTCTGATATTGGGGTGTAGATACGTCTTCTTGGGGAATCCCGAGAAACCTGTGATCATGGCGACAGTGCAGACCAGGTCACAGAAGAAGGAGGAAGAAGGTGAACCTATAAATGCTCATCCAGAGGAGATGAGAAAGGCGCAGGCTGAGGATAGGACACTCAAGCCATGTTTTAAAAAATTGCCCAAATGCCACACACCTCCGAGCAAGGGGGAATATTTCATGAAGAACAAACTATTATACAGGAAGGCCGGAACTGGAACAAATGGTCACAACCAGCTGGTTCTTCCCACCTCATATAGAGATAAAGTGATGGAACTCGGGCATGCGATTCCCTTCAGTGGTCACATGGGGATCAGCGCCACAGGACAGCGTATAGCTTGTCATTACTTCTGGCCAGGGATAACGGAGGATATAAAAAGATATGTCAAATCCTGCCCAGAATGTCAAAGGGTAGCTCCAAGCACTGGACTGCTCCTGCAACTCTAGGGGAAATGCCCATAGTGGGAACACCTTTTGAGATGTAGCAGAGGCACTACTTACAATATTCACCCGATTAGGATTCCCGCATCAAATCTTGACGGATAATGGATCTCAGTTCAAGGGGAAACTAACGGAAGAAGTTTTTAAACTATTTCAAGCCAGACACTTTCATTGTAGTCCGTACCATCCACAAGGGAACGGCCAGGTAGAGAGGTTCAACGGGACTCTCATTTCTATCCTGAGAAAGCTGGCACACGAAAAACCGGATCTGTGGGATCAATTCCTGCCCGCCGCATTGTTTGCGTATCGGGAGGTACCACATAGTTCAACCGGGATGGCTCCCGCAACTCTGCTATTTGGGAGGCCAATAAAAGGTCCTTTAGAAGCTTTATTAAGGACCTGGACGGATGAGAGAAGGCGGGAAGAAATGAGCGGTGGATCCTCCCTAGATGTTGCTTGAATCATTTCGTGGTAAAATGTTATCCTTCCCACTTTTGTTTTACCCCTTGCAAAGAAACTTCGAAACCGGGGAAAGATGCCTTCGGTCTTGGTTTGAAACAAGCCAGGAAGAAACATAGAAGTGGTTCCAGTGGACAAATTTGAGGTGGGTTGTTTGAAATGTTGGACCGAGAACTTAGTTCTCTTTTATAGGAGAACCTCTTTTCTAAGGCTACTGCGTGAAAGAACCACCTGTCTTTACAAGCGTCGGGATAGGAAGCAAGATGTGCGGAGGGGAAGCAAGTTTAAGAGAAAAGATATTCCTGTTATGATGACCTTTGTAAAGGGTAGCTTGTGTCTTGACTGCACCATAAAGGGAGATGAGAACCGAGAAACACTAGGTTGGTTAACATTTATGAGCATGTGGTGTGGAAGTTCTGGAGAACGTGTTTGCAGTGAATATTGTTGTGAAATACCCCTCTCTCTCGGCCAGTAACCTAGGGTTATTCTCGTTTCACTTGGGAAAATTTGCCCGATGTCTAAAGCTATGGTTGGAGGCCCCAACGTTCCCTTCCTGTTTTTGCCTTCCCTGATTTTTTTTTATTTTAATTTTTTTACCGTTGTTTTGCTAATTAGCCAGGAAATTTTGGGTTGATTCACAAATAATGGAGTTCACTAGGGAAAACTGGCACAAACCTTGCTGGATTTCAAAATTCTTGACCAAATGGTTTCTATGAAAGGGGAAAAACAAGAATGAGTTTATCGTGCAATTTGTTTTTTTTTAGTGATCTAACCCACCACTTGCTCAGTCTCAAGCCAGACACTGTTCTTAGAGTTAGAAAGAAATCCCGAGTTGGTCCACAAGTGGAATGATAAAATACAATTAGATTAGGGGAACGGGACAGGTCATTTCCCCTCTGTATTGAACTGAGAAATAGCTTTTGGGAGGAAAGGTTGTATTTGTCACTAATTCCCCCGATCTTACTGGGAATTTGTTCCGCGTTCAAAAAGGTCAGAAAATTGACAATAGCCCGCCTTGATTTTTTCCGATAAAATACTTGGTGGGGCATAAAGGAAGGTTTCTATTCCCTCTTAGTTTTAGGATGGAGAGGTCGTTTGGATGAATTCTTGTTTACATTTAGGGTTTTGGTCTTTCTTTACTCAGTCAAAGGGTCTTGAAGATTAAGAACTCAGTTTTAAGGGGGGGAAGGACTAAGATCCTTGAAATAAAAACCCTTCTTCAGGAAAATTGGAGACTCTTTTCAGAATGGAGGGGAAAAGTTCCGTCAAAAAAAGGGGAACGAAGTTCTGAGACGGCACAGGTTTCGCTGTGTGGTTCACCCCACGGGACTTTTTATTCTATCTGCTAAAAGCAGTATCAAACTCCATGGAATTTGACATGATCCATTTCAGGGGCCACCCCATCTTATTTTTGACCCTTTGTTGCATTTGCGTATTGCAAACCCAGGGAGATCAGTATGCAAAAAGGGAAACCACCCCAGCCTCACCTCACATTGACAAATACCAATTCTACATCCTTGTGAAAACAGCAGCATTTCTTTGGACTGCACAGGTATAAAATCCGGGAGCCAGTAACCTGTTACTGGTCATTTATCAAAATTAAAAAGTCAGTAAGCCCACCTGATATTTCGGTTCCAGAGATGGGAGGATGAGAAGCTCATATGGACTTCTGGAATGAAGATTGGTGGGCTTCATTTGTGAAATGAGGAGATGGGAGATTATTATAGGAGTTGGAGAAACTTTCTGTTGGAGAAGGTTTTTCTTCTTTGGAGAGCCAATTCAAAGGAGGATGGAGTTTTCTTTAGTGAGATTAGGGGACCAAGGGTTGCAGCCAAGGAAAGCCATCAACCAGGTTTCTGGGAAGGTAGTCTAAACCACCATCTCGTTTAAAATTGGAGGGAAAGTTGCTCATCCACAGAGTTTTGGATGAATAAAGGTTAATTGGGAAACATGCTTGTAATAGGAAAGGGACCAGGCCAACATTTACAGGAAAGTGCTTCTTAGTCTTACAGAATAATTGATCAAATTGGTTGGCAGAGGTCCCTAAGGCCCATACACTATAAAATTTAACCCTCAGTAATGACATAAAGACTTGTAGACTAAAAAACCCAATCTGCAAAATGAGAGCCTATTCTATTAACCCAAGCTTCATTTTCAGCCAAGGTAAAGATGGCATCCCAGCAACTAAGGACCAGAGGGGAGAGTGTTCAAAAAGGCATTTGAAGGAAACATACAGAAAGTGTTTAGAAGATAAAAGGCCATAGGACAAATTTGCCTACAGTATGACAGGAGGGGGACTGGTAGGATTATTTCGCACAAGTGACTCATGTTTTAGCCTATTCTAGTCGTCGTTCGTTTGTTGAAGAAAACATTGAAGGAAGAAATAGAATTCTTTTTGTTGGGAGGGTATTAATTTCGCCCAGTGGAATCATCTTTTATTTCTGTGTTTAGATTTACAGGAAACTGAGGCATAGGGAAAAACTGAATGCTGTCACAGAAGGACAAGTGGGATCCATTACCATGGACACAAAACAGTTTATTTGCCAGACTGAACAAGGCAAAAAACCCAAGAATACTTTTCAAAGGTAGGTGGATTACCAGATCTTAGTGTAAAGGCTATTCAAAGGCTGAGATCCCAGTGAAGCCCTGAAGTGATGTAATCTTTTTGAGATGTGTGAAAGTGAAGCCTTGAGACCTTATTTGGCTTTTAGCACTTCGGATGGACATTATGAATTCAATATGCTACCATTCGGACTGAAAAATGCTCCGAGTGTGTTTTCAAGGATGATGCGAAAATTGTTGGATCCCCTGAATAACCCATGTATCACGAATTTCATGGATGATATTCTCGTCGCCACAGAGACATTTGAAGAACACATTGAAGCTCTGGAGATGTTGTTTGATAGACTTGGGGAGGCGAACTTAACTGCTAGGCCAACAAAATGTTGTATTGGATGCAAAGAGTTGGAATTCTTGGGACACACTGTATATCAGGGTAATATGACCCCTGATCCTAAGAACTTGGAAAAACTGCAGAGAGCACCTAGACCACAAACAAAAAAGGACGTGCGATCATTCGTGTCGTTATGCGGATTTTATCAGAAATACATCAAAAATTTTAACGCTATTTGTGCTCCTCTGACTGATCTGACTCGCAAGGGACTTCCAGATAAAATTATTTGGACTGCACAATGTGAACTAGCGTTCCAAGAGTTAAAGGAAAAACTCACTAGCAAGCCTATTCTCAAACTGCCTGATTTGACACAGGAAACTTTGTCTTAAGAACCGATTGCCAAGTAATGTAGGACTCCGGGGAGGGGCCTTTTGTTGGCAAAGATCCATCTTCACCTGATTTTGGGGAACTGAAGTTTTTTCCCAGTCGCTTATTGCAAGCCGCCAAAATTGAATAAGGCGGGAAAACAAGGATACTCCACACAAGCGAAAAAAAAGAATGTTTAGCGGCATTAATTCATGGGCAAATAAAGAAGTTTCAAATCTATCTGTATGTATTTGGTAGACTTTTTTGGTGGAGACCGGGAGACGGATCATCAGCCTCTCGTATTTCTTTATTTTTTTTCTCAGGCTAAGCAATGGGAATGAAAACGCAAGATTGCTGAGGTGGTCTTTATTGCTTCAACCTTATCAGTTTAGTATCCAATATATCCCAGGCAAATTGAATGTCGGTGCAGATTTCCTCAGTCGGCACCCCTGTGATCAAAATTAGAGTAATGGCAGACGTGAGGAGAGATTTTATCTATGTGTATCACTGGTTTTAGAACTTGCCGTAGGCATGTTTTCAAGTGGGGAGATGTGTCATAAAATTAACAAGTGATACAACGTAAAAATATCTCCAAAGGATAAAATGTAAGGATAAAAACATAATGCGTAAGCTGCTGATAGTACATGATCGCCCTGACCGCGGGTCATCACCCTCCATAAAAATTGACTCCTTGCTAGACGGGGAAAAAACAACGAGTTTACCATTTTGAATACGGGATGAGAACGGCGGATCAAAAGGAAAACAAAAAAAATATGGATTCTGAACAAATTGCGATGAGTCCTTGCCTAGAGACTAGAAGGATGTAAGGAGGACCCAATTTGGGGGGGGGGGGGGGGGGGGAGGGAAAAAATCTGTTTTCACTCACCTTCCCTCCAAGTTGAATAATTAGTAAGGGAAATCGATCAGGGGGGGGGACCTTTGGGGGAACCTTCTCCCACAGGGGAAACCCGGAGGCGCTTTTGGGATTCCAAGGCCTTCTACCGGGGGCGGAATCGCCATTCCAAAAGGCACAACACAATCCTTGAAATATTACTGAAAAATTTACTCAAAATCGTCACTTTTTATTAATACGTAATGTCCAGGGGGGGGTTTTTTTATCACGGGCTGAAGGATCCCAGGGGAACCCCTAAGGGAGGGGGGGGGAAACGCCCCCTACCCAAAAAACAAATTTCGGGGGGGGGGGGGGGGGGGGGGGGGGGGGGCGGGGGGGGAGGGCGGGGGCGGGGGGGGGGGGGGGGGCACGGGGACTAAAAAAGGAGGGGGTTGTTCAATCAGCAAAAGACAATCAAAACGTTTGTCATAATTTGCACAAAAATCGCGACCTTGAAGACTCAAGGGTTTAAATCTAGTGGAAATCGACCAACCTCCCAGTATAAGTGGGGACCCTTTGGATATGATTTTACCCGTGCCCCAACCAACCCCACCCCACTGACAAGTCATTTATTAGAGGGGATGGACCTTTTTTGCCGGTTTTAACCCCAAGCCTTTTATTTTGAATTTTTTCAACGCGGCACAGGAACGGCATGATACAGATACACGCAAATCCTCATCCTTGGACGGAAGCATATGATTAACATAAAACTTTAAAACCCTGTCCCCCCAAAAGGGTAACTTTTTCTCCGCTTTAAATATTAATGTTAGGCCACCCTACCTAAAAATATTAGCTCTCAGGGTCACCCCTCCCGCACGCCACCAATGGGGCCATTTTCAACTATACTTCCCCAGTGGAAATACACCCCCTTTTATCATTTTACCCAGGGGACGGTGTGGGGGATTTACCTTACAGCTTCCTCTTAGCTGAATAATGAAGATTAATTGACAAAAGACAGTGTTGTTCACATCAGCGAAAGACTGCATTGAATCTAACATGACACTATTTGCACAAAAATCGCGACCTTGAGACGCAAGTGTTCAAATCTAGTTAGAATGAAAGAGAAGGGACATTGGTGGGAGCTGTGGCTAAAAATAACTTTTCAGGCAAATTTGTAGAGGGGAAGGATAGGTTGGTTCAAAAAAACAAGTAAGGATTTGCTCTAGACCCCCCGCCCTAGTTCAGGGTCTAGGGACAAACAATATATACTCCAGCAAAGATTAGGAAGGACAGATCAGGTGTTGAGATCAGTGGAACATATCACCTATCCTATCCTAGGGCAAGAAGCTAATAAACATATTTCTGAATATGTAGTCTGGGAGAACTTATCCTATGGGAAACCAACTTGGTAAGATGTGTTGTATGATCAGAGAGATCGGACCCTGTCTAAATGGTGTTATTGTAAATTGTTACGTGTAGAAGTGGCTCCTTAGGTAAGGTTCTGAACCCAAACCAATACTTTATTTCAGAGCTGTGAGTTTTTATGTTGACACCAAAAGGTGGTGTCAAATGCTGGGTAGATAATTGACAGTGAGGACCCGTGCAGTGTCGCATCTCGGCAGAACAGCCTTGTATTGCCCCAAGCCCGGAGAGGTGGGGCCACCCGATATATTGCCCCCAAGCACGGAGAGGTGGGGCCACCAGATTCCAGCACCAGCGCTACTTCTTCAAAGTTACGTAAGCAGGCTGGTCTGCTGGATTTACACCAACTTCATAGACATAACACCCAAAGTGAATTACTACTAAAACATCCCATTTACTTCCATCATTAATGGACAATGTTTGGTAAACTTAGACAGGGAGGGATGAAGCCACCCCAACAGCACATCTATTCATCGTTCTCCCAGGGAAAATAAAAATTATAAACTGTAGAAATACTAACTAATCTTAAAATTTGTATACGTACACACATTTTATTTATCATGTCATTTATTCATGCCATTCACTCATAAATTCCAAAATCTTTTCATATGTTCTGGCCAAATAAAACCTTGGTTCAGAACAAATAAATTTAAAAAAAGATTTACTTTCTAAAATTTCACCAGCTGGATTTAGTTCATTGTGTTCTAAATTTTATTGATAATATATTATTTAATATCTGTGTGTGTGTGTTTGTATATGTCAATACAACACATTACATTCAGTACCCTAGATTATAACGTAGCCACATTCATTAGGAAAAAAGATAGGTGTGAGGTCTTAGTGGTAGCAAGAAAGGCCTTCTGAAAATTCACAACTACATTTTATCTCAGGAGCCTTCACAGCTGACCTCATACATTACACTTAGTAATATCACCATCATACAATACCATCAAAACCACTACACTGTATAACGCTCCACCTATGTTCCAGTCGACTTATGGATGCATGGGCAATGACCACAACCAAACAAAAGCCAGATCTAAACGTTAGAAATGAGGCATCTGAGGAAGGTTCTTGAAGTAAATAAAGAGACAAAGTCCGCAACCAGACAATACATCATGACCTCAAAACCCAGCCTCTGTAGACCCAAATAGAACAGTCCCAACTACGATGGTTTGGCCAATTCCGCAGAATGAGAGAAGATCGACTACCACAGCAAGTATAGGAAACTAAGAGCCAGGGATCCAGACCTCCAGAACGAACCAACAGCGGCTGAAGCACACGCTAACCGACCCCACACTGGAAGCTAAGTAGCACAACAGCGCAACTAAAGAGCATTTAAAACGTTTCCCCATTTTCTACCACAAGTTAAATCATCAGATGATAATACATGTTATCGATTCATTTTTATGAATGTATTTTAGATTGTTAACCCATAAGTGATTATTAAACATGTTTATCTGCAACTTTAAAGTTATAGTTTGATTAATCACTTTTGAGTGAATTGTATGCCTGCACCCGTTATGAATCATACTGTTTTAAATACATAAATATAGAGAGCTATAAAATTAATATCTTCTGAAGAGGTGGGAGAATACAAGTTCATGACAGCTTAGGTGATCTCAGTTTTTATGCTTGCTTTTCTTTAAATTTCCAGTGATGCTCCCTGAGGTAGAAGCATCATTCTTCTATTGTTATCTCTACCAAGAGTAATCTTGAGCGAAGGTTGATAACTCTGAATACCCTCATGTTATACTCTAAGTTTGGCCATTGTCGGACCACTACTGCGGAGCAGGGGAGACAATCACGTCACAATTCCTCAGGCATATCGTACTAGTCGATTAGTAATAGATTGTGCATCGGGCTGGCTACCTCGCCATGTTAATCAAACTGCTACAGAATCCACTGATCAAAAGCATGTGAATACCCCGCAAGGAGGCCAGCTGCAGTGGCTTAACGAAAAGCTGTGGAAGAGACGTTCATTTCCGTTTTACTTTCCAAGATCTTCTATTTTCACATCTTTCCCAATGTATTAAAAGCCTATATGGCCTTCTATATTCTTGTCCTGAGAGGTTTTAATTATTTATATACAAGATATCCTGGACATAAAGGTGTATCAGATGATACCAGGATAGTGCCAGATAAGAGACTGGTCTTATAAGAAATGCCCCATTCTCTGAAAAGAGTAATGGTGTATAGTAGTCCAAGGTTAAGGTCAGCTGTATAGATCACTAGGTGAGGTGGTACTGTGCAATCCCAGTTATCAAAAGTGCTCCTCTCACAAACCTACCCAAGACTATGACTAAATTTATGACTCGGCTAGGGGGAATGTAATAACTAACCAACAAGAACTTAGAACTGAACTTAAATAAGTCAATAAAGACTGTTGGTACAATTTACAATTTATTATATACACGATTTTCTTGTGCTCTTTTAGTAATTTCACTTGAACTCAAATTGGTTCAACAAACAAAACAATTGTATATGATAAGTTCACTTTCACTATCTCACAAATTTATAGTTCTTATAATTTTATAATGACAGTTCATCTTGTCCTCTGTAAACTTGATCTTGATGTAGACTGTCTGTCTTTGTTTGGGGCTATTTGTAATACTTTCACTGTTATTAACTGATATATGTCTTTACTGAGCACTATGATTTATCATCACTACAAATCTGTCATTTGGGTTGTGGTAATATTTGTGTAACTGAAAGATAGCCAAAAACTAGGCCACTTAGCTTATAATTCTCCTCTGAAGGCTTGGACAACAGTTACTGGAGAGAATCCTACAGATGAGGTTCTTCCAAAGGTAAAGGTGGCCCTGTTGATGTCCCTCTGTAACTACATGGGGCTCTGACAACAAGAGTCTCCTCCAGCTGATTTTGGCTCTTCAGATAGAAAGAGCCTTGGGCTATAGGTGCAAAGCTCGGTGGAATGTGTCACATGCTCAAAGCATTCATGGATGACACAATAATTCTGACATCAGATGAACATCAGGCCCGGAGGATGTTAGCACGCCTGGATGAACTAGTCAGCTGGTGCAGAATGAGCTTCAAACCCAAGAAGACGAGAAGCCTATCAGTCAGGAAAGGGAAGATAGCACAGGTCATTTCATGGTTTCCAACCAGAGAATCCCTACTGTCATTGAGGAACCTGTTAAAAGTCTTGGCAGGGTGTACGATGCCTCATTAAAATACTCGAAGGCAGTGCAACAGACAATAGAAATGGCAGGCAGAGGGCTACAGATCATAGACAAAAGCAGACTCCTGGGAAAATTCAAACTGTGGTGCCTCCAGTTCATGTTGATACCTAAGTTGCTTTGGCCACTGCTTATATATGAAATAAGCACAAGTACAGTGGAAGCTATAGAGCAGAAGGTCAACAAGTTCATGAGGAAATGGTTAGGAGTACCACCAGGTCTGTCAGATGTAGCATTGTACTGCAAAAAGTCAAAACTTCTGCTTCCCTTCAAGTCAGTTGTTGAAGAGTACAAAGTTGGAAACGCAAGGTTTGCAATGATGCTACGCGAGTCAGCAGATGACGTGGTTAAGTCCATTCAGCCCACACTGAAAACGGGAAGGAAGTGGAGAGTGGAAGAAGCTGTTGATGCTGCCCAAAAGTCGCTCAAACCGAGGGAGGTAATCGGATACACACAAACGAATAGACGGGGATTTGGTCAAGGAGACATCCGCTGTGGTCCAAGGCATCAATCAGGGAGCGCAGAGACATTGTAGTTCAGGAGATACGAGGAGCTGAGAATGATAAGAGGTTTCAGAAAGCAGTGCGGCAGGCCCAACAAGGCCAATGGACTACATGGGAAAGAGCCCTGCAGAGGTCCTTGACATGGAATGATATATGGCATATGGCACCTCTTAGGCTCAGCTTCGTTGTTAGATCAATGTATGACCTGCTGCCGTCGGCCACCAACCTTGTGAGATGGGGAAAGTCGGATGATGAGCAGTGCCCCCTGTGCCAGGAGAGGCTGACACTTGAACACGTACTCCCAGCGTGTAAGGTGTCATTAGGGCAAGGGCGATACACTTGGCGCAAAATCAAAGTGCTAAATGAGCTTGCTGCGACAATAGACCTGGCAAGGATGAAGGCGAATAGCAAAGCCAGGCTGAGCACCACAAATACATACTTTCTGAGGGCAGGAAAGTCAGCACACCCCAAACCGAGTAAACCAGGTAGAAGTTTACCATCTCTTCTTGACTGTGCAAACGACTGGGAGATGGCGGTAGACTTACCTGGACGAGTGGCATATCCAGAGAGTATCAGAAAATCGCGGAGACGGCCGGATATAGTGCTTCATTCTTCAGCATCGTTTCAGGTTATACTGATTGAACTGACCGTGCCATTTGAATCCAGATTGGACGAGCAACATTCGTTCAAAGCGGCCAAGTATAATAATCTGGCCGCGGATCTGAGACACGATGGGTTCACTGCAAGGGTCATGGCTGTTGAAGTGGGCGCAAGAGGGCTCGTGGCTGCATCAGTGTATGATTTATTGAAACTGTTGGGGCTGAGGGGACAGTCGAGAACAAGGGCGCTGAAGAAGCTTACTGAAAGTGCCGAAAAGGCATCGTGCTGGCTGTGGAACAACCGCAATGGGCTATGGAAAGCGTGACAGTAAACTCTGCGGTACAGAAAACACCAGGACTTTTTCTAAGTCCACAGTACGTTTAGTTTTTCATTGTACTGATGAAAGGGTTGTGACTGACGAGCAACAGGCGGTGTATATTATAAGAGGTGTTAGGCACAGAATGTCAGTTGCTAGCGCGCAGTGGCTAGCCTCGTCGGCTTCGCGCAGGTGTGTCCGTGTCTGTCCCTAGTTGTGTGCGACGGAACGAACGGAGTAATTTGACTTCTCTTTGTTACTTTCACAATTGCCTCCACGGCTGGCGGAGTTGTAGATTTTAAAGTTGCTACCAAAGTGAAATGGGTTCATTTTCGATACAAGACAACAGGAGGCTGAGACATTTGGGAGTCATGACCCAAGTGGGCCCGCCCCCCTTAGAGTGTAAATTAGTATACAGGACCAAAACACTTGTCCAATGGGGGACCGCTTCTGATGATCAGATTGTCTCCTGTTGTATCGCTCACAGTCAGACCTAGCAAATGTCTAATCGGATTCGAAAAGCTTGACTTCCTGGGGCATACCATTTCTCAAGGCTGCAAGTGGCCAGTTGCCAAGAACATTGAGAAAATAGTTGCAGCAAAAAGGCCCCGAACGAAGAAGGACACACGTTCATTTCTATCACTGTGTGCATATTACCAGAAATTTATTACAAATTTCAACGGGCTAACTACACCCCTTACCGACCTTACCAAAAAGGGGTGACCTGAAAAAGTTATTTGGGATTCTAAGTGCGAACACGCTTGCGTCACTCTCAAAGGACAACTGACCGAATACCCAATTCTGAGGTTACCTGACCTTAAGAAATCTTTTATACTGCGGGTCGACGCATCGGGTCAACACTACTCCAATCAGATGACAATGATTCGATCCTGTTATTTCCCGTTGCTTATGGCAGCCGTAAACTGAATACAGCAGAACGAAACTATTCCACAGTTGAGAGAGAGTGTCTAGCACTTGTACATGGGATAAGAAGACACCATGAATATCTGTACGGAGTGTCATTCACGGTGCAAACGGACCATGCTCCACTGGCGTTTCTTGGGGCCAACAAGGAATTCAACGCGAAGATTATGCGCTGGGCTTTGCTGCTAAGCGTGTACTCCTTCAAAGTAGAATACATCCCAGGAAAACAAAACGTAGGAGCGGATTTTATGAGTCGTAATTGGAGCACGGAAGAGGAGAATGAAATTGAAAACAACAATCACCCGGAAGCTACGGATCAAAGCAGCTCTATTTTCATAAAAGAAACATGAAAACGGTTTCATGTCGTCAAGCCGGGACGAACTGTGACAGGTTATGTGATAGACTACATTGATTAGTCCGCTTGATTCCCACCGGCACCCCTCATTCCTTTCAATCAACTCGTTCAACGTGTTTTCCCACCTTTGTTTTCCTCATTAGCATGCACGGGTTATTACGCATAAGCCAAGCCTTGATGGGACCAGAGCTCTCAGATTACGACAACAAACACGTGGAAGGTAAAACTGTTTGAAGTTCCCTAGTCGCGCGGCAATCGCCGGGATCTGAAAGCTTTGTTGTCGAGTCACCAGGTAACAGAGCGAACGAAGAAATCCTTTATCTGGGAAAGAAATGCCCGCTGAAACATCCGCTCATTTCCCTGAGTACGTAAGGTGGGAATTTCGTCATCCACCAGCGAGTTTGAGCTATTTCAGTATATATGCCCATCTACTCAAAACTCAGTTATCGGTTGCTACAGGAATTTTTGAAAATAATCTAGCTCGATATCTTAGAGCCTGTTTACATAGAGAATTACTTAGATTCGTGGAGATAGCTTCATTTTTCTGTTTTGCGGTAAATATATATACTAGCATTTAAGTGATCTTGTGTGTTAAGTTTTCCATTACAATTCACTGGGATTTTCTAGTGCTAAAACTGGTGTATTAACTATCGCATAGCTATTTTGTTTGTATTTTCTCCTACATCTAGGCTGATCTTAAACCCTACGAACTAGCGGTGTTATGGTCTTGTAATCGTACAAACTATCCAGAGATACTACTTTGGTATTGAGTCCTCGAGTTGTGAACTGCGCGTTCCACTTTCTTCATTCATGAGAGAGGCCAAATTAAAACCAATAACTGTAAAGTAGCTGGATTTGAATCTTACCAGATTTCATATTAATCTCATTAACCTGCTGCGGCAATAAATAAATATAATTATCTGACATCTGACAATAGTTTGTTTTTTTCACGGGATTTTACTCAAGAAAACACAGTGTTCAGAATCGGCCACCACCTCAGAGAACAGCCGATGGTTATTAACATTTTTTTATCACGTTACAGAGTGTCTCAGCAACCAGAGGCTAGACAACATCGGAACAATATACATAAATTTATTCCTATGACGGTGACCACCACATAGAAGACTTATCCCAACCAACTAACTGCAGTGATAAGAGAATTATCCAGGAAAATAATTAATGCACCAACTTCAGCAACTACCGGGAATTAGCAGTCAGCAACCAGGATAGTCTGGGTCTGAATTTGGCAAAGAATCTGACTCTGTATAGTCTTAGTACTTGTTAGAGTTTATTTCCATGGAATACTTGCGACAACTATTGGGTAAGCAAATATGAGTGTAGCCACTGTATGAGTGAAGTGAATGAACAGAAAGAGAGAAACATATTTTTCTTTGTTACCACCAGTATACAAATCTTCTTTTTTCTCTCACTAACCTGAGTATTTACGGGATAGATTAAATTAGGAACCTATCCTTTTCCCATATTGACTACTCAATACCTTATTGTTAAATTTTGATCTTTTGGGTTAATTACCTCTGTTGGGATCTTCTTTGTTTTCCTTTACAATAGAGGAGGGCCTATTGAGTTAATCATATTTTTTGTCTGTGAATCATGCTTTATTGATGTAGATGCTTGATGTTGTGATTTTCTAGTGATAATAACCTTAATAAACCTTAAGTTATAGTGTTGGTCAACCCCTGCCCATATCTGTTATCCATAGTTTGTTTTCACGTTTGTGCGTATTTGTCACAGAATATTGTGTATGTGGGTGCAGTGTAACTTGTATTTCGTATAAGGAGAGAAAGTGCGTCTGATTTAAATATAGTCGTAAAGATAGGCTGGATTAGAGAAATTACTCAATCCAGAGACTGTTCTTTCTCTTACACTATCACCTCGTGAAGAAAACTATTTCTTACACCTTACTCTCACATAGTTACCACTATTACCTCTACTCGGACAGGACCATAAATATCTCAGAATTACCCGGCATTATACCACTCCTAGTGAAAGTCTAGTCATCTACTTACAGATAAGGATCCCCAATATTGAATTTTGTACATCATCCGTGAGGTACTCCGTCCTTAAGCACACACTGCCTGTCCAAACTTTCTTTGGTTACACAGATTTGCGGTCCACCATATTGAATGCCAAGCATATTGTAAACAGTTCGTGAATGAGATGCTTTCCCATTGGCTGACCTGTATGCCGAATTTTTGTACGGTGTCTTGTTTTCAAATGAGGCCAAGAAATTATCCAGAAATTTCATCACAATTCTCATTGTGACATTTTTGTTCGACTTTGTGATCAAGTATTCTCATATTGTTTTCATCTGGCGTTTGTTTGTGGGATGGAAGGGTAAGGTCATTCGCTAGGTCAACACCTTCGAGCTATTCATACCATTTTTATGACTCAAATATTTTGCAAGGAAGAAATGTATTCCTGCAGTCACGCCACTAGATTACTACCATGTACAGTACACTCAAGTTTTTGCACTAAATAATAAGGTATACACAAAGTGTACAGTATCCAGAATCTTCAACACCAATGTCAAATCAGCCCTATAGTATGGCTCTGAAACATAGACACTAAAAAACCATAAATAAAGCTTCATACTTCCATACATGAATGCTGGAGCTGAATAGTGGTGTGAGAAGATAATTAATGTGGAACTGATGACAAGATCGCTAATGTGGAACTGATGACAAGATTACTAACGTGGAACTGATGGCAAGATCACTAATGTGGAACTGATGACAAGATCACTAATGGGGAACTGATGACAAGATCGCTAATGTGGAACTGATGACAAGATAACTAATGGAACTGATGACAAGATCACTAATGTGGAACTGATGAAAAGCTCACTAATGTGGAACTGATGACGAGATCACCAATGTAGAACTGTGTCACAAGATGGATTTTGGGGCGACCTCTTTCCGATCTCTCTTTCACTACGGCAGTAATCAGTTACATTTGTTGTACTGATTTTATTGCAATTCTTCCGGGTCGCACCCTTTTTCTTTCTCTGCTAGGTAGCAGGTATTTGATATTGTCAAAACATTTGACACTCCTCGTTGCTGTATACCTCACATTTGCTAGGCGCGTCACACCTTTGCTGAGATTAAGCACAGGTAAACCTATATTTGTCTGCTTAGTCTTAGTGTAGAGTTGTGTGCTTAAGTAGAGTTAACAAGATTTCTCGTCTGTGCAACACATTTTAGATAGACACGTATGACATAATCGTTTCCTGTCCGACTTTTTATGATAGATTACTTTAGATAGTAATAATTTATTACGTCTGAAACACATTGTCGTATTATTTTACAGATGTGTTGCTGAGTTTACCTGCCAGGGATTGGATATTTTCATTTCATATTTGGGAGAGGTGACCTCTGCATACGTTCAAACTTTTTCCATGTCAGGAATATTTTGAAATCCCCCCCCCCCCCCCCCCCCCCCCCAAGCATGTTTGAAATGATTGGAGCTTTTGCCTAGCTTTATAACAAACAGAGCTGGGGAGGACAGTGAATATAACCTGACGCTTCAGTCAGTCAAATTTACTGTGAAGATCGCTTGCCAAGACGACACAACCAGACATTGCCAGAGTGAAGCCTAGAATTCAGAATTCCATTTTATCAGACCGGACCTTTAATTGGAGTATTTATCAGGACTTACAAAATAGCCCAGGAAATCTCTTTCATTTTAAATAAGGTAACCGGAATATCTGAGCAAATTGAACACACGAAGTCAGAGAGGGAATTAAAGTTAAAATTAACGACCCCAAGTACACGTGTAAAAAGGCATCGGCTAGTGCCTTAACTTCATTCATCTGAGTAAAAAAGTCTGTGAGCCAGGATTGGCTTGTTGGTGGTGGTACCAGTTGAAGGGTACTATCTCTGGAACAAGAAGGGAACAGGGGCCTAATCTTTAAGACAAGGGACCAACTTTGTAAACTCTCCCTTACACTCCTGGGAACGAACTGCACCCTACAACCTTGACCAGCGACGAGCGTGGGCAGTGTAAAAAGAACCAACCCAGAGGGAGCAGAAACAACCACTGGCAGCTAAGTGCAATATATCAGCTGCCAAAGTGAACTTTTTTCCCATTGAACCTATTATCCATCAGTGATGAACCTTTTCTGTTAAACTATTCAATTATTTTCAAACTGTTAAAACTTAAGTGATTATTAAATTTTGTTATTTGTAACTTTACAAATTTAACTTCGATTTAATCATTTTAAATGTACTGCATGTTTGTCTCAGTCAATTTACTACACACACTCTAAACTGAGCTATACCAGAATAATAAGAATTCCACTGAGTAAATCATAGGTGGGGGCTTGGACGAGCTAAGATTAATCATTGCTTAATTCTTCATAAACGTTGTCGGCAGATTCTATAATTAACGTGCTCAGCCAATGCAGCATTGCTTTCGCTTATCTGAATATCTTGTGAACACTCAATAGAGATAGAAGCGTCATTACCCTTCTATTTACAAATCTGCCAAGAGTAATCTTGTGCGAAGATCTTTGACGACCCCCTTTAGATACTCTTGAGTTTTGGCCACTGTTGGACCACTATTGCAAAGCAGGGGAGGCAATACCTTCACAAGCTGGTGACAAGATCACTAATGTGGAACAGATGACAAGATCACTAATGTGGAACTGATGACACGAACCAGACAAGTGTCAGTGGAACAAGAGAGGAGAAGAAAACACTAGCAATGGATAGCGCACACATTCAGCAAACATGTTGAAAGCATTACTAGACAGACTTTTTTCTGAAACCACATGTGTAAGAGAAGTAGAGGAGAGCCGAAACCACATGGAGAAGAGAACTGGAGAGACAGACATGAAGGGATTGAACAAGACATAGAAAGGCCTTGAAATGATGTCACAGGATAAGGCGACCTGGCATACGTTTGTTGAATCCTGATGCTCCTTGTACAATAAGGGATTGTATATACCAGCGTTGAGCGACTTACGGGCCAATGACGCCAAGAGGCCATTTCGTAAAAATATGTACCCCAGCGATTTGGGTAAATCGAATTATCACTGTATAAATTCTTCCGAAAATGATAGGTTTACTATATAAGTGTATGTCTTTCTAAGATTGTTCATCGGGCTATTTTTACCATGGCGTTCAAGAATCTTTTTTTTTCCATCTCATTCAAGACAACAATTCTAAAACAATATATTTTGCTAGCAACCTTGACTGTGTCATCGCATTGCAACAGCCAGTAAACTACCCTAAATATCAGCCCAGGCTAACAAGCGGTTTCCTGATAGCTGGATTTCAATTAGGACGGCAGGAGAAGTGAATCACACAATGTGAGCACGTGTTTTCACTGCACCTGTATGACGTTCTGGACCAATCATTATCAATATTCTAAGCACGTGATACTTGCAAGCAAAAAGTTCGTGAAGTCAGATCAGAGAGACGAGACATGACTTTTTGGCCATTGTGTTATCTCTCGGAGATGGCGAAGAGGAGAATACATTAATAAAGTAGTGAATGCACGTGGTCAAATGCTCTGAGGAGACAGCGAGGGTTGAAAACGAAGGAGTGATTATTAAGTAAAAAGTAAGCACGAACGGGCCGGAAGTGGAATATGGAAATAACTTAATGACAGAAATATATAAGAATAAGAAAGAACATTTAAATATCAAGTCAGTCATATTTTATGGCTCTGTAACATGGAGAACAACAAACACAACAAGCAAAAAAGCTACAGACTTTCATAAATGGGTAGAAGGATTAAAATGGTATGACATGATCACCAATGTGGAACTGATGACAAGAACCAGACAAGTGCCAGTGGAACAAGAGATGAGAAGAAAGGGCTGGCTATGGATAGGACACACATTGAGGAAACCTGTTGATAGCATTACAAGGCAGTCCTTGTTCTGGAATCATCAGGGAAAGAGAGGTAGACGCACACGTCACAACACACGGAGAAGAGAGCTGGAGACAGAAGAGAAAATGATGAGGAAACATGGAAAGACCGTGAGTTGATGGCACGTGACAGAAGGACTTGACATGTGTTTGTTGAAGGATTATGCTCCTTGGGGAGCTAAAAGGTATTGACTGACTGATTGACCGTTAGCCACAAGTCATGATACGTTTGACTACAAAGATCAAATGAAGTTAAAATGGAGAGTAATAAAATAACCACAGGAGAAATAAGTCCATCATCAGGACATGCAGGAGCAAGGGTACAACATAATTAATTCCCCGTTATGTTTTGGAGGGTTACTTGCTCCTAAATATGTATATGTGTACTTTTACCTGTGCACCTATATTTGTACTTGTAAGTGTGTATTTCAAGAATGTCAAGAACAAAACACCATACACTATTTTTACCGCACTGCAAAAAACATTAATAACAAACATTATACAACAACAACAAAATTTGTTTAATAACTACAGAGTATAGCCGAAAATAGAAAATACGAAAATTACTGACATATTCCTATCTGCCCAGGGGTTCCAAATTCACCACCAGGGCGAAAATTACCAACTAAATCTCGGAGCTAGTGAACATCTACGTAAAAGACAACATTTCTAGCAACAAGAAAATCAATTACAGATAGAAGAATAGGAGAAGTACACGTTGAGTTAACAACATTAGTGATAACAGAAAACATTTTAGACAGTTAAAACGAGATAGAGACACAGACTGCGCAATAACTGCCTGTTGTGTAAGGACACCTGAACATAGTGAGGTTGATTAGAACAATACTTATAATGCATCTATTAAATATAATGCTGACGATGGCTAATACTAATAGCCCCTTCAGTCATAACTGACTATGGCAATGCGTCCCTGAGGTGACAGCCCTCAGATGCTTATTGTCTTGGTGTTTCTTTCGACGTTTTCTCCTTACTTCTGCTTGTTGTGTGACCTTCTTTTCGCCGAACTGAGGTGGCGCCGTAGATAGCATCGCCACTTGGTGCGATCGACAGCTTCATCCTCCCAGGTTGCTGGTTTTATCTCCAGTGATCTCCTGTCTCTCTTGCACACATCTTTGAATCTCAGCTGCGGTGGCCCAACTTTTCTTTTATGGCGATGGCTAAGGCACACTTTGAGGACACATGTTGATAGCATTACATGGTAATTCTTTTTCTGGAGCTCTCAGGGTAAGAAAGGTAGAGTAAGACAGAAAAACACATAGAAGACCTGGAGACATAAATGAGAGGGGTGAGAAAGACACGAAATGACCTTGAGCTGATGGCACGGAGTAGGAAGCTTAGGCATACGTTTGTTGAAGGCCTATGCTCCGTGGGAAGTTGAAAGGTAAAAGAAGAAAAAAGGAATTCCTTGTTTCATGTTGAACAAATTGTCCTGTACCAGGTACTTCTTGAGGTGCGTCTGAATATCCTTTTGTACTTTCAGTTGAGCGTATGATTGAGTTGAGCGTATGATTGAGTTGAGCGTATGATTGAGTCGAGCGTATGATTGACAGACTAGTTAGGCCCTTGGTCTTTCGCGGCAGAGGTGCAGGTTTTTAATGACTGTACCGACACGCTGCAGTCTACCCAGCTTTAAATGGGTACCTGACTCAGCTCTTTGAGTTAGAGAAGGACAAGGCACCGAGGACTGGAACTGGTCACCCCACTCTCGATGCTGGATGTAGTATGGTGAAATCTCTAACAGATTATTTTCCTACGGCAGTACCTGTTATGAGTATTACCTTTTTTACTCTCAGTTTTAAGCAATGACAGGCAGAGTGGTTAGAGCGACCGAATATCGTGGCACAGTTACCGCGCTGATTGACATTTGAATTGAAAATTCTGATGTTTGTGTAGGACCTAATTTCTATTGGCCCAATGGGCTGATCACCCGTTGGCTTGTCACACCGATTACGGAAACAACGGCAGATGGATCTATTTGTTGTTGCCCTAAAGACGCCGCTAGGCGTGATGGGAAACTACAACAGAGAAAATCAATCTGCTGTTGCCCTTAAGACGCCACAAGGCGTGATGGCCTCTGACTGCTTGGTCGGTCTTTGGCTAAGGACGGAAGAAGAAGAGGAAGAAGAATTTCTATTGATGCCCATATATTTCACTATGCAATGAAATCTCCTCTAGCCCTCTGTATTCTTCTTTAGATATCGCTGTCTGTCCTTCGAACTGTGTCTATATTGCTGTCAATGTATATGTATGATTCTACATCTTGTAGTGGACTTTCTTCAAGTACAATCTTGTTATCGTTTCCTGCATTTATTAACATTATCTTCGCCTTTAAAATATTTTCATATTCTGTTCGTCACTTCATGATTTATTGCTAAACATTAGGGCACGCTCTGTATGAATCTTCGTGTGTAATTTGACCCATAAGTTTTCAACGAAAGAAAAGGGCACATGTGTAGCGGACGTATCATCATATTGCCATATCTACATCAAAGGTCCATTGTAATGGATCACCAACGTCTTCTGTCTCTTGCCTTGATGGTACACTCTGATAGACTCTTTCCTGTACACTTATATGTGTTAACTTCCCACATATAGCGATGTCTTCCTCTTGAACGTTTGCCTTCAACATTTCCTTCTATTATGGTCTTCATTAAAGTGTTATGTCTTTTTACATAACCAAAATATTTTAGCTAATTTTGATCTCTTTCATTATTTTTTTCATTACTAAGTTTTCTAGGAGGACTGAATTTGTTTTCTTCTCTTTCCATGAGACGTGCTTCACTCTTCTATATATCCACATTTCAAAGGTCTCAATGCATTCCTCTAATTGCTTGTTCAATGTCATCCAATAATGAAGAATAAACATATATATGTATATGTATATATATCATGTGGTGATTCTCAGTTTGAATTTGTGAGTTATTAGTTTAGACGTTAGCATCTGTAGCAGACACAAGAGACATTATTACCACATTTCATTGTACAGAGTAGGAAAACAAAGTACAAAACAACACCCATCCATCACGCACTAGCCGGAGCTCTTACTTCGCGTAATACAATTCACGACAAGAGACGCCTCTCTGTGGTTGAAAAAGACGTGCCTAAATGAATCGAGACAAGAGTTATATTAACACTTTATGTTTGCATTTATATATGTGAAATGTCAAGGCCGTTATGCTGTATGACTCTAGAGCATAAAGAGTGACAAAAAACAAAGACAACCAAGATGTTACTGACATTCAGTGGCGGATCTTCATTTTGGGGGCACTGAAACTTGAACTCTTGGAGGGACTCCCTTTAATTTTTAAAATATGTTGGGGTATAGGAACGAAACATATTCTAGAGAAAACTCCAGCTTCATAGTAGATCCACCTCTCCCGAAATTCATAGATGGATGCAGGCGAGAAGTGGAAGGACTGATGGGGTATTATCATTGTAAAATTGGTGGAGGTGAGGTGACACGGGAGGGGAGGAATAGACGCTGCCATTAGATGGGGCACACCTTGATAAAACCAACTGATAGAATTACAAGGTAGTCCTTGTTTTGAAATTCTCATGGTAAAATAAAAGGAATGATACTGAAAGAAGAGAACTGGAGATAGACACGAAAAGAACAGAGAAAATATCGAAAGATCTTGAACGAATGGCATAGAAAATAAAAGCTTGTAGTGACATTTTTTATTTTCAAGCCTATGCTCGACATGCTGAGCTGATCAGTTATCAATGAATTAAGAAAATAAAACTTTGCTTCGTTTTGGCGAGGCACGCCTCGTTCAACCTAGACGCAGAATTCGTCGGTTATATTAGGGCTCATGTCTAAATAAAAAAGGCCTTTTGCTCTGGTTTATTGGGTATTTTGTATGAGCTAAAATGAATTAATGAATGTATGTAAGTGCATGTATATAATTGTCGTAGATTTTCGATAGGAGAATTAAGACTAGGTTTGGTCCCTTCTGAATAGGTTTGAATAGGTGATAGACTCAGTGAGAGTTAGTGAAAGGTAATAGAATTTCCACACACGTGAGATGATAGATTTGATATAGTGGCTGTCTCTGAAAGCGAAAAAAGAATTCTTCTCTCTCTCACCTATCTTCTACAACAGTTGTTACAGTGTCAGACAGACTACACCAATATACATATTACGTATATTTCTATCACTCACAGGCACGCACATACACGTGACGACAGGTAAACACACAGACGTGGGAAAACTATAACAATGATACATATATTATCTAGAACGAGCTGACCAAACACTATTATTAAGTTCAAGAGCGATTTTAATATCAGGAAAAAATCGGCTCACAACATCAAAGAAAGTACATCAAGGAAAATACATATACACATAGTCATAAAAATTCAAGGAAATGTTGCAAGGATGATAGCCCCGTTATAGTGTTAACTCTAGGTTTAGCCCGGCCCCGTTAAGAGAACAGATGATGGCGCCCGAGTCACAGATACATAGGGTTTGAGTCTAAGAGTTTTCTTTGTTTTATCTCGTAATTATATGCACAGAGTTTGAAAAAAAAATCTGATTTAACCTAAGACAAAACACAAGAACTCTAGCCTTAGCAACAAATTATGCAGATTGAAAAAAAAAATAGGACAGCAACAGGGTGTCAAAGATATAATAGTGAAAATATCACTCAAACCAGCGTACACTCATTCATTCCGCCATGGCCTCTCATACATGTACTCACGACTTTGCTCGCTGCCTCTTGGAACACACTGATTTTAGATTTTCACACAGACTCAAAAAAATGCAGTCTTCTGCCAAGAAGTCCCCAGTTCCAAAAGACGTATTTAACTCGGAGTCTCCGGGAACGACTACTTGGGTGTGCAAATTTGTTCAAATGTCTGATTAAGTCACCTAACAATTATTCCAGGCGCGGGAGTTAGCAGAGCACAGTGTCAATAGCGTAGGTTTCTAGAAATGATGAATGTCAGGTCGGTGCCTTCCCTCAGTATAGGATTCACTTTAGTCACACCACAGATTTGTCCACAAAAAAAAAATATATATATATATAGTCGGGAAATGTTAGTTAATACTAGAAGTATTTCGCGCCACCAGGCAGAAAGATTACGTAGAGTTTTTCTAGAAGAAATTAAGATCTGGCTCCAAGGTCCAGTATTTATCATTACAGTCTTTGAAAACCCGTTATTGGGATATGGTATTTCTGGCTAACTCGGGTTGCATATGCACTGTTAGACCAGTGGTACTTAAGAAACCCACGTGGTTCAAAATAAGGACTGTCTATTTCTTCACAAGTATGGAAACTACTACTAGGTGCTGGTAAAGTTAGGGTCACCCCAAAACTTTCACTGTGTGGAGGAAAAATAACACATATAATATAATAAACAGAATATGTACTGGTTATAACTTACATTTAAACTTGCAAGCAGAGAGCTTTGCTTATCATTTAAACTTCCCGTGACGTAAGTTATATTTAAAAATCAGCAATCCTCATGAATTAGGAACACGTGCGTATTCCGTCACCATTCATGAGGCTCGATTCTAGAGTTTATACGTTAGTTTAGAAAAATACACTCGACTGAGTATTAGCGGTTAAATTAAATTCATAAATAGCTACAATTGCCGTTATAAGCTAGAAATTTTAATTTATTCTGCTTTCCACTGAATGCTTCCCTAGAAAATATAATAGCCTACCACTTTATTTCTCTTCTGCGCTAAAGAAATAGATTAAAATGAATTTAAGCGATTAAACACTTTAACACTCACAAAATCTATATATCTATCATATTAATTACCTCAACCACAGAATTACAGGTAGTCGCACAACTTAAGAATAAAAATGCTGAAAATATTTCTGGAAGTCTAGAAGTTCGACAAATTGCCGAAACAAACTGAGATCTTCGCTAACAGCTATTCTGTTTACGAGCAACCTATCTACTGTGAGTCTATGAGCGAGAATGAAATTAAAGTTTCAAACTTGGCCAATATCTTTAAAATCGGACACAGGATCCTAATCTTATTTCGCCAAGCGAAATAGTCTCCCCTGTCCGTATAACACCTTCGTCCGCTTATCGCGTGACGTAACAGCCATCAGTGGCCGAGGGCTTGCATGAGTTGCAAATCTCAGACCACCGTCTGCAGTGCGGAGTGGATTTTCACGCTAAGCCGGGTTTTTCCTGACGAAAAACCTCATGCGTTTACTGAAATGCAGACTCTCTGTCTACTTTCCATGTCCCTCGGGTGAATTTTCACACCCCAGGCCAGAGACCCTCAAACGAATGTCTAGCGAATGCTGTAAATTCACGCCTATCGTCCGACCAGCGCGACTGACATGTACGCAATACCACCCAGGTGCGATTCTCAGTTTTAGAGAAAGGAAAACAGGTAAAGTTTGCGAATTATATGAAAATAATATTCGCAAAACGAATGGATGAAAAATATACAGGAAAAAAGGAAATACAGAGATAATAAAAGAGAGAATTCGGGTGAAAGAATAGGAAGAAGATGTAGGAAATTAAATGAATATAAACCCTACGTGACAGAGCCTCCCCCCTTTAAGATATGGAAGCACTCCATGTCTACGTTATGGAGTTTAATTTCCTATAACCGTAGCTTCGGGGTGTCTGTCTTCTTCCCTCTCCTCTTCCCCCTCCATCTCTGTCCAATTCCTACTCAAGTCCACTCCTCAAAGTTTCCTTCCCCTGGAATGTCTCATATGCGCGCTTGAAAGAGCGTCGCCGCTTCTGACATTTTTGAAAGATTTCCTGTGATAGCGGTGGAATATCCCTGCCACTATCGTCATCTTCGTCAGTTTTGGCGATCGTCAGGAGATGGTCGGAGGTTGGCACTGGTTTTTCCAAGTATCTCTTTAAGAGATTTAAATGGAAAACCTTCTCCTTTCCTTCAATAGAGATCTGGTAGTTAGCCTTAGAAATCTTTTTCAGGACGGTAAACGGCCCTTGCCATCCGATCTTCAGTTGGTTGTTTCTCGGTAGGGAGCAACACCAAAACTTTCTCTCCTGCTTCCAGTTCTCTCTCTTCCGCGACTTTCCTGTATCGGTTAGCGTGCTTGGTGCGTGCTCGCTTAAAGTTAGTCGTTGCTAGGTCCCACCCTAGTTTCAACCGTTCCTTTAAAACCGACACATATTTACTGGCTGAGACAACTGTCTCATCAGCCTTCTCGTCTGTCAGAGACTGAAGTAAGGCTTCAAGCGGGCCCTTAATGGGTCTGCCGAATAAGAGTGTAGCTGGCGGAAATCCTGTGGAAGTATGAGGAGATTCTCTGTAGCCAAATAATGCTGCAGGAATACAGAGATCCCAATCTTCAGGTTTCACTTGTGCCAGCTTACTTAGCATCATGGTGAGGTTTCCATTAGCACGTTCCACGAGCCCATTTCCGGCCGGAGTATATGGCTTAGTGTGGATGTGCTGGGTCCTCAAGATCTTAACGATCTCATCCATCAACAGGTTTCGGTATGGAGATCCATTATCCGTCAACACTTGCTGAGGGAATCCCAACCGAGTGAAAATCTGCACGAGGGCTTCTGCGACATGCTTGGCATCTGCGCATGTTAGCGGGATAGCTTCTGCCCATAAAGTGCATGTATCGACTAAGGTCAGGATGAACCTGTTCCTTCTTTTAGTCCTTTCGAAAGGCCCTAAAATGTCGATCACAACCCGTTCGAATGGTGTTCCCATTATTGGCATTTCACCCATGTGGACTGGGGGTGTCCGTTGCTTGGGTGGTACACGTTGGCACTGGGCACAGGATTTGACGTACCTGATAATATCAGTATTCACTCCTGGCCACCAATAATGAGTGGTTATACGTTGGTTTGTGGCGTTCTGTCCCATATGTCCGCTAAAGGGAAGAGAGTGCCCCATTTCTAGGATTTGGCTTCTGTACTGTTTCGGTACTAGGAGCTGGTTGTAACCTTGGTCAGGCTTGCCCGTTCTCCGATAAAGTACGCCATCCTCAGAAAAAATGTCCCCGTGCTGTTTGGGTTCCTTCGCCATGGGCAGTTTCCTAAAGCAGGGTGCCAAAGTAGGGTCCTTGTATTGCGCTTCTTTAAGTTCCATAGGTAACAAATTAGGCGCAGGCTCCCGTTCCTTCTTGGTTTGCCCTCTTGTAGTTACTGCTGCCACAATCGGCTCTTCCGGTTTCCCAATACACACGTATCTCCCGCCAAGTATGACTGGGTAGATGGGATCATCCATAACAGCTGCTTTGATCACACCTCTGACAAAGTCAGAGTGTATCTCCACCAATGCGATGGGAAGCGCTGTAGGTGCATCACTCTTACGAACTCCACAAAGTTGGACGGTCTCTGCTGTCTCTTGACCGGGTTTGACCAGGTTTCTGGCAACAATGCAATCGTAAGAAAGCCCCGTGTCAAATAAGCAAGAAGTTTGAGAACCGTTCAAAGTAACAAGTACCTCGCGTTGAGGGTCTATCCCCAACAGGTTGGGAATCACTGTCAATAATTCCGCCTTGCGAGACTGTCAATAAGCATCCGATGCGTTTAGGCTTGGTGTGCTCGGTCTGATCATATGTCCCGTGCTCAGGGGTTCTCCCTTTGCCACCTTGTCCTTTCTGGCTACGCTGCCATGTAGGGCGGTCGGGTTGATCAGACTGTTTGGGGTGGTTGGGGTACTTGTTCTTGTAGAACTTGGATTTTTCAGGAGGGGGGTTTTGAGGTCCAGTTTCTCTGTGGTTGTTTTGGTTAGAAGCCTGAGAAGATTGCTCTAGGTTATGTTTTCGAAAATGCTCCTCTGTCGGTTTCCGCTTTGTGGCCGGTAGTTCAGCCAGCGCATTGTGATAACGCTCAGACTTTTCCAAAATGTCTTCAAGTTTTTCTGCCCCCTGCTCAGCGAGAAATCTCCGGGTATCAGCAGACAAAGTGTTCTTTATTTGTTCAGTTAGAACAAGTTCCTCAAGACCTTCATAGGTAGAGGGGAGCTGCGAAAGCTCAAGGCACTTTGTTAGATATCCCTTAAGACGAGATGAGAACTGGTGAAAAGTTTCAGAATTCTCTTTCCGGCTGTTGCGAAACAGTTGCAAAAACTTGCGAGCGTTCATTTCAAAGCGCTCCAGTAACGCTTTCTTCAACACATCGTAGTCGTCTTGTTGGCTACTTTCCAGCTTAGAATAAACATCATAAGCAGAACCTTTTAGGGCCTGGGAAAGTTTCATATTCCAACGCGACCTCTCTAACCCGTACAGAGTTGCAATTTTCTCAAATTTTTCTAACCATGTGTCAATCTTCTCATTTGGACAAGGAAAAGATTCAAGAGTGAAAGACATAGCATTTAGTTGAAGAGATTGAGTGTTAGCAGGGTCAGTTAAGGAAGAATGAGGAGAAGACTCTCCATTGCTGGAGGTAGAGGCAGCCCCACGCCTTTGGAATTCCAGAGTTTTAAGAGCTAACTCATGCTGTCTCTCTTCTCTCTCCTTCTCATGCTGTCTCTCCTTCTCTCTTTCTCTCCTCCTCTCTCTCCTTCTCGTGCTGTCTCTCCTTCTCTCTTTCCTCCTGCTGCATCCTGCGAATTTCCATTTCCTCATCCATCTTCTTCTGCTGTAAATCTGCGGCTGCTTTTTCCTTAGCTTCCGCTGCTTTCCTCTCCGCATCATATCTCTCAAGTTCGTCTCTGACAAATGCTTTCGCTTCTCTCCTTCCAGTCCCTCCTCTCTCGCTTCGTCCCTGAGAAGTTGTCTAAGCTTTGCCCTCTCGGCCATATTATGTCAGTGACTGAGACTAGTGGAGAACGAAAATAGGAAAAAGGATACACTGGTTCCTACCACTTACGAGAAAAAAAATTACCAAAAATCAAAAGATGATATCCTTAACCCTGGGATACCTCCTCCAAAATAAAATCTAACTATCGCTGCTATTATCGGCAATAAAGCACTCAATGCAAAACACGACTACGCCAAATAAATGGTAGTTAAGATTACAACTGAAAAATAAGTTGCTACAGTGGAAAAGCAAAAGAATATTGCAAAAATTAAAGAGAAAAATAATCCCTTAATTTTTAAAAATCCACTATAAGTTCGCCCCTGAAGTCAGATCGGGTAAGGGAGGGAATTAATCTGGACAAAAAGTCCGAAACACACTCCTTAACTTAGTTCAAACGCCGTTCTGCCTCAGTACCCAGTGAATGTTATACACTCACCACTTTACCAGCATTTAGTATTACAATCAGCAGTTAACATATATCCCGACAAAATCAACCTGTAACCAAAATGTATATTATTCAAAGATGCTGTGGAAAAAAAAAAAACTTATTAGTTTGTGTGGTCAGCACGCCCGTAAACAGATCGCTAGTCTAGGGGGTAATATTTTTTTAAAAGATACACAGTCACAAGACATCACACTCTTACTCTATATCAGAATACAGAATCTTAAGTTCAAAATCCAGATAGACGAGTCCACATTTGTCGTACTCGTCTTCCTATTCTAAGTTCAAAAATCCTACGGACGAGAACCCATTTGTCGTATCGCCTTAGGATTTTGGGTTCAATTCCCGGTAACGAGCGACCATTTGTCGTAGATTTTCGATAGGAGAATTAAGACTAGGTTTGGTCCCTTCTGAATAGGTTTGAATAGGTGATAGACTCAGTGAGAGTTAGTGAAAGGTAATAGAATTTCCACACACGTGAGATGATAGATTTTGATATAGTGGCTGTCTCTGAAAGCGAAAAGAATTCTTCTCTCTCTCACCTATCTTCTACAACAGTTGTTACAGCGTCAGACAGACTACACCAATATACATATTACGTATATTTCTATCACTCACAGGCACGCACATACACGTGACGACAGGTAAACACACAGACGTGGGAAAACTATAACAATGATATATATATATCTAGAACGAGCTGACCAAACACTATTATTAAGTTCAAGAGCGATTTTAATATCAGGAAAAAATCGGCTCACAACATCAAAGAAAGTACATCAAGGAAAATACATATACACATAGTCATAAAAATTCAAGGAAATGTTGCAAGGATGATAGCCCCGTTATAGTGTTAACTCTAGGTTTAGCCCGCCCCGTTAAGAGAACAGATGATGGCGCCAGAGTCACAGATACATAGGGTTTGAGTCTAAGAGTTTTCTTTGTTTTATCTCGTAATTATATGCACAGAGTTTGAAAAAAAAATCTGATTTAACCTAAGACAAAAAAACACAAGAACTCTAGCCTTAGCAACAAATTATGCAGATTGAAAAAAAAAAATAGGACAGCAACAGGGTGTCAAAGATATAATAGTGAAAATATCACTCAAACCAGCGTACACTCATTCATTCCGCCATGGCCTCTCATACATGTACTCACGACTTTGCTCGCTGCCTCTTGGAACACACTGATTTTAGATTTTCACACAGACTCAAAAAATGCAGTCTTCTGCCAAGAAGTCCCCAGTTCCAAAAGACGTATTTAACTCGGAGTCTCCGGGAACGACTACTTGGGTGTGCAAATTTGTTCAAATGTCTGATTAAGTCACCTAACAATTATTCCAGGCGCGGGAGTTAGCAGAGCACAGTGTCAATAGCGTAGGTTTCTAGAAATGATGAATGTCAGGTCGGTGCCTTCCCTCAGTATAGGATTCACTTTAGTCACACCACAGATTTGTCCACAAAAAAATATATATATCTAGTCGGGAAATGTTAGTTAATACTAGAAGTATTTCGCGCCACCAGGCAGAAAGATTACGTAGAGTTTTTTTTCTAGAAGAAATTAAGATCTGGCTCCAAGGTCCAGTATTTATCATTACAGTCTTTGAAAACCCGTTATTGGGATATGGTATTTCTGGCTAACTCGGGTTGCATATGCACTGTTAGACCAGTGGTACTTAAGAAACCCACGTGGTTCAAAATAAGGACTGTCTATTTCTTCACAAGTATGGAAACTACTACTAGGTGCTGGTAAAGTTAGGGTCACCCCAAAACTTTCACTGTGTGGAGGAAAAATAACACATATAATATAATAAACAGAATATGTACTGGTTATAACTTACATTTAAACTTGCAAGCAGAGAGCTTTGCTTATCATTTAAACTTCCCGTGACGTAAGTTATATTTAAAAATCAGCAATCCTCATGAATTAGGAACACGTGCGTATTCCGTCACCATTCATGAGGCTCGATTCTAGAGTTTATACGTTAGTTTAGAAAAATACACTCGACTGAGTATTAGCGGTTAAATTAAATTCATAAATAGCTACAATTGCCGTTATAAGCTAGAAATTTTAATTTTATTCTGCTTTCCACTGAATGCTTCCCTAGAAAATATAATAGCCTACCACTTTATTTCTCTTCTGCGCTAAAGAAATAGATTAAAATGAATTAAGCGATTAAACACTTTAACACTCACAAAATCTATATATCTATCATATTAATTACCTCAACCACAGAATTACAGGTAGTCGCACAACTTAAGAATAAAAATGCTGAAAATATTTCTGGAAGTCTAGAAGTTCGACAAATTGCCGAAACAAACTGAGATCTTCGCTAACAGCTATTCTGTTTACGAGCAACCTATCTACTGTGAGTCTATGAGCGAGAATGAAATTAAAGTTTCAAACTTGGCCAATATCTTTAAAATCGGACACAGGATCCTAATCTTATTTCGCCAAGCGAAATAGTCTCCCCTGTCCGTATAACACCTTCGTCCGCTTATCGCGTGACGTAACAGCCATCAGTGGCCGAGGGCTTGCATGAGTTGCAAATCTCAGACCACCGTCTGCAGTGCGGAGTGGATTTTCACGCTAAGCCGGGTTTTTTTCTGACGAAAAACCTCATGCGTTTACTGAAATGCAGACTCTCTGTCTACTTTCCATGTCCCTCGGGTGAATTTTCACGCCCCAGGCCAGAGACCCTCAGACGAATGTCTAGCGAATGCTGTAAATTCACGCCTATCGTCCGACCAGCGCGACTGACATGTACGCAATACCACCCAGGTGCGATTCTCAGTTTTTAGAGAAAGGAAAACAGGTAAAGTTTGCGAATTATATGAAAATAATATTCGCAAAAACGAATGGATGAAAAATATACAGGAAAAAAGGAAATACAGAGATAATAAAAGAGAGAATTCGGGTGAAAGAATAGGAAGAAGATGTAGGAAATTAAATGAATATAAACCCTACGTGACAATAATACACTCGATGTATGAGGTACAAAGAGGTGGGCCTGCTATGAAGCTAATGAAACATGAGCTTCATGTCCCTCAAGTCCAGTTTTCTCTACAATACGTTTCTTTCCTATCCCCCCAACACTGTTTTTTAAATAAAAAGTGCCCACCCCCAATAGTTCAAGCGTCAGGACCCCCAAAATGTAGATCCTCCACTGGAGGTACGTAAGCATGTTTTTATGTGTGTATGGATTTCGCGTATGTACGTTTAGCCTAGTAACACCAGACGGCGAAGCAAGCAAAGACATCAACAACAGAATGAACAAAGCAAGAACAGCCTTTTTAAGTCTAAACAACATCTGGAAGTCCTCTCAGTACTGCACAAGCACAAAATTAAGATTATATTAGAGCTGTGTGCTTTCTGTGCTTCTCTATGGTGCGGGATGCTGGACAGTTACAGAGAAGGAAATGTCGAAATTGTCCTCTTTTCACACAACATGCCTAAGGAAAATTCTCCGAATCTTTTGGCCGAATACCATCACCAACCAAGATCTGCTTACTCGGAGCATGCAAGAGGACATGCACACCATCATAGCTGGCAGACGCTGGAGTTGGGTTGGCCATGTCCTCAGAAGAGACCCCGATGCCATCACAAGAACAGCTATGCTATGGACCCCTGAAGGAAAACGAAAGAGAGGCCGACCAAAAACAACTTGGCGGAGGTCTGTGGAGGCTGAGATGCAAAGAATGAACCTGAGTTGGGGCACTGTATGAAGGATGGCCACCGACCGAGCAAAGTGGAATCAATTTGTTGTTGCCCTACAAGACGCCACCAGGTGTGATGGCCACTGACTGCTTAGACGGTCGGCGGCTAAGGATCAAAGAAAAGAAGACGTTTAGCTCCGCGTAGTTTTCGCGGGGAGTCGCTGAGTAGACAAAGACAGAATAGGACTAATGGTACCTAACATTTGTTATAAGAGGCGATACATGATGAGGTTGTGCATGAGGCTGCCAACCTCATCATGTAAAAAACAAATTGCAACAAAATTGATCGCTGCAAGAATACACGGCTACTGTGATGCCAGCTTCCACCAAGAGGAACAGCTGCGGTGTTGTTTTTATGCTTCATATGGAGAAAATTTTTTAATGATGATATATTTTTAAGTGTATTTGTATGTGCTAATGTTATCTGTGCTGAACCATGTACTTCCAGTCCATCTAGGTTTTTATAAACATATCCATTCATTCATCTTACCTTTCCGACATAGTCTTCTGTTTCTTAAGTAACATGCGATCATATCTCTTACTTTCTCCGAACTCTTTTAATTACAAGCACACATTTTATCTGTCTGTCTGTTTGTCTATTTGTTCATCTCTCTGGCTATGTGTCTGTTTGTATGTCTGTCTATCTGTCCATCTGTCGGTTTCTCTTCTCATATATCTATCTATCTATCTATCTATCTATCTATCTATCTATCTATCTATCTATCTATCTATCTATCTATCTATCTATCTATCCATCCATCCATCCATCCATCCATCCATCCATCCATCCATCCATCCATCCATCCATCCATCCATCTATCTATCTATCTATCTATCTATCTATCTATCTATCTATCTATCTATCTATCTATCTATCTATCTATCTATCTATCTATCTATCTATCTATCTATCTATCTCCTGAACATCCTGTCTCCAGTATTATTTATCAATTCTTATATCTTTTCTCTTTGTGATCCTCATTTTCTTTTTCCTTCAGTCTTTCCTGTTGTCACGATATATTCAGTCATGAATCAAAACAACTATTCTTACGTCACGCCTTTAAAAATCTATCGATGTCCCTCCAGCTATCGATTTGAAAATAACAACAGGAGATGTCAATTCTCAAAGTGTTACGCATAACAAGACAGTAAGTTCTTTAAAAATAATTCTCACTGCTCCGAAATTCCAGATTTTTTGTGCATCCCTCGTCCTTGTCTTAAAATTGCATTTCGTGCACTTCCAATGTATTTTCAACAGATATACATAGTAATTAAGACTGCTATCTGCGTGTCTCTGCGTCAGCAATGTCTTCGGTGATCGATATTAGACAGAAATAAAGGAGAACAAACATCTTCACGGTCTCAAATCGCCATGAGGACTAAATATAATTCGGAGCTGTGTCAGAACTTAATGAGAACTAGATATATCGTAAAAAAATGTAAAAGTTTTTCGTGGAACATACGCACACCTTGCATATTTCTTTAAATATATATATATATATATATATATATATATATATATATATATATATATATATATATATATATATATATATATATATATATATATATATATATATATATATATATATATATATATATATATATATATATATATATATATATATATATATATATATATATATATATATATATATATATATATATATATATATATATATATATATACACGAGGGTCGGTCAAAAAGTAATGCCTCGTAATTTTTAATTTCATTCAATAGGCAAGAAAATAGATAAAATTCACATTGAAATGTAGCCCCAAGTCTGAACTTCAAAAATTTATTTCTTAATGTAGTCTCCGTTATTTGTTACAGTTTTTGTCCATCTTCTCACAAGGGCATGTATCCCCGCACAGTAAAAATGTGTGTCCTTTTTCCTAAACCACTGGCGTACGGCGCGTTTAAGGGTCTCGATGTCCTCAAAGTGATGTCCGCGAAGATCTTCTTTCAGTGGTCCAAACAGATGGAAGTCAGAAGGTGCAAGATCGGGACTGTAAGGGGGATGTGGTAATAATGTCCAGCCAAATTCTGCAATCGCATCAATGGTGCGTTTAGCGGTGTGTGGCGTGGCATTATCGTGCAACAGTAGTGCAGTTCTCTGATCTTTTAATGGGTAAAGTAACCGAAGACGACCTCTAAGCTTCTTCAAAGTTTCAATGTAACGGTCTGCATTCACCGTGTTTCCCTGTTTCAAGAAGTCGAGAAGAATCACACCCTTCTCATACCAAAACACGGAGGCCATAACTTTCCCTACAGATGGTGAACTTTTGAACTTCTTTCTTGTCGGCGATGTTGTGTGATGCCATTCCATTGACTGCCTCTTGGATTCTTCTTCAGCTTCGTCACAACGATGTACCCAACGTCGGACAGTGCTAACATCCACTGTTGAATCTCCATAAACATTCTTCAAATGTTCGTGGATGTGAATTGGGGTCTCGCCCTCAGCATTGAGGAATTCTATGACATAACGTTGTTTTAACCGAACGTCTTTGGCAGCCCTTTGTAAACTGTTACAGTGGTGCCACCTGTTACTGAAACAGGTTGGTAATGCTATACAGTGCAGAAAAGTGAGGAATCCTGCTAAATTTACAAATTGCACACCGATGCAGTATTTACATACATAAAAAATAGGAGGCATTACTTTTTTACCTATATATATATATATCAAAAAGGTAGTCCTATGGTTGATAATGTCGTTTGCGAGGGAAGTGTTAGAGACTTCACTATACCATGTACAGCTTTATGAAGTGGGGTAGCTCCAGTTCCGTGCCACACCGCCTTTGCCTTTTCTAACTTAAGAGCAGAGTCAGATAACAAATTTACAGCTATGTAGACTGGAGCGTGACGCTACCAAGATTCGATCCCGGAACTCGAGTGGTTCATGCCTAATTACTATGGTTTGGTCTTTTCTGCAGAACGGGAGAAGATCAGCTACCACGACAAATATGGGAAACCAAGACCAGGGATCCAGATCTCTAGGAAGAGCCAGAGTTCTCTAAGAAGACAACATTAGACAATCTCTATAGGACTAAGGACTAAATAGGAAGTAGACCAGGAGGAAGACAACCGATAGGACAGTAGGGCGCTCTGTGTGGCAAATCTCTACAACCCCCAGGTAGAAGAGGAACGACTAAGAAGACGAAGAAGAACCTGGTAACTTTGCCACGAGAGGCAAGCGGTTTAACCGTTTAGCAATCTGCCACTGCAAGTCACTCTTTCAAAATATGATGTATGGAGAAATTTATAGTAGATTAATCTAATAACTAGCAATAACCCATCAAACTTGACGGGTTTTTAATTATAGTGTGCTGTTTCCGTTCCCAGATGAGCAGATATAAGTACATTCTTAGAGTGTTTTTGATTTCTTTCCATTATACAGTGTAATCAAACTGTTCATGAGCACCGTCATTTGAACGCTTTTCTTTGTTGATTGTAACTATTTTCGGGAGAGTATATATAATGGAAACAATACAATTTTTCAACACGGTTGCATTCCTCAGATGTGACCAACGTACACACGGCGAGAATTATGTTATTTTAGATTCAATTGAAAAGTTCTTTGATGACAACATTTCGTGTAAAAGTGCGTGGATTGTTTTCAAAGAGTGTTCCCTGATAATAAGTGGTTTTAACAAAAACTTTCATGTTTTCATGATTTGAATCTCCTCCTTTTTGCCTGATCTTCCAAATACTGAGCCTTTTGTCAAATTCATAATGATAAGGAATCTCTGTATAAAGGTATTGTCTTGCATTTTAATCAGTCTGATTAAGGTCAAACCATGCAGTTAGATGCGTAAATCTATTACCCGCCCTCTCAACTGCTTCTTCCTCATGTCCGTCTTGAAACTATATCACTTGTTCATCGGGAAGATGGATGGCAAGACGATAAACAGAATGAGAACGATCATACATATGATTTTCTAGAAGTCTCCAAATCGCCTCTGGAGCACAGACATAGCGTGCATCTAGACATTGACGAATTTCATTGTGGACAATTGCAGCATCTTCTGGACCGAATTCCAAGGTTGCACAATCGTATCCTTTATAGATGTACTTGAAAATATACATATAGCACGTTTCACTAGCTTTGCCTTCAAACAAATGTAATTATCTGATTAACCGTCCAACGTATTAATGCCATTTTTTGCATACGATGTTATATTGGGTTAGACCCAACAAATATATACTTTATATCTGTGCATCTTGTCTAGTTCCCATAAACGGATGAAATCCTTTGATCTTTGTCGGCATACTAATTATTGTGTATCGAGAAAAGAAATTTTACCACTTCATGCACAGATTCTGTGAATTGATTAGGCAAAGGCGTGTCTACTATTACAATAATGTGGCCATCACGTTTGCATTTGAATACCTGTTGAAGCTGATTTCTTAAATGATCTGCATGCGAGATACTCGTGACATTGTTTGTCATTGACATTTAATGCGCTACCAAACTGGACCTTCCTTGATCTAATTATTTCAATGGGTATCACCTCTTTGCGGTTCATAAATATCATAATGGAACGTTGCTCCTCTAATGTGCTTGTAAATAACGGTAAGGTCATCTTTAAAGAAATTAAACTTCATCCGAATCATAATCAGATGTCTCTGAGAAATTGATAATCAATCTCGGCTGAATGAAGGACAAACCATCATTCTTCCAATATTCCTCTTCCTCTTGTAACACATGGTTCTCACATTTCTTCCAATATTCCCTGGCTATATTGGACATGGCGGCTTTTATAAGTATTTCAACATCTTTTAATTTGAACGTTCTATTTTCTGTTTCTACCTGTTCCTTAATTTTAGCCCATACTAGTTCTATTGGGTTTAAGTGAAAATGGTAAGGAGGCAATTTTAAACATCTGTGACCATGTTCATGGATTGCCTTGTCTATGTGAAATATCTTTGTATGCTGTGTCTTTTTTTACAATTCCAAGTAATTCAGGCTTCAGGGACATTTCGTTGAATTGAATGTTGTTTTTGGTCGGCCAAATCTTTATTACATCTTTAGTACTTGATAATTAGGAACTTTATCTTCTGGTGCCACAACGTTGTGATATGAAGCATTGTCCATTATCAAACACGACGGTCTATCCACGGAAGGAAGTACATGATTCACAATCCAATCTTGAAATATCTTGCCATTCATCTCTGTATGATAATCCCTATTATCTGTAGATTTTGAAACAAATGTGAGTTCAGTATTATTTAGAAACCCATGTTGGCTGCTTTCTGCATGTGCAATTATTAGGCGCTGTCCTTTGCTGCTTGGTACTAGTCTCTTAGTTGTCACATCAGATGATTGCCATTCTCGTTCATTACTGTGGTGCGCATTGATCCAAGTTTCTTCTAAATACACAAAATCATAATAATCTCTTCTCATTTCTCTGACCTCGCGTAAATATTTGCTTCTCATTGCAACTATATGAGGCTTCTCACAAATAAGGTTTCTACCACCAACATATTTTCTAAAAGTGAATCCCAAACTCCTAATAGTCCTCCATAGCGTAGATTTGGAAATATCAATGTCATTATTCTTTCTTAATCAAATTTTCAATTTCCTTAAGTCACTGCCTCATTATTGTGAAACATATTGCAAATTTCTCTGCGGATCAATTCTCTGTCAAAATTATTCACCACTCTTGGCCTATTTTCCGTGTGTAAAACACTGGAATTACAAATTTCAGATGTCGCTATCCAGCGGTGCAATGATCGTTTGCTTATCCCCAAGGCATGAATAGTCCTCTTTTGTGGGTTTGAAATGGAATGATATAGTTTTCCTCGAGTAGCTTCATTGCAGAAATACTTTAAAATCCTATTTGTGAATGTGCTTGGCCGACTCATTTTATTATTTTTTGTATTGTCCCATATAACATGTGCAATTAAGCAAGGATATGTTTGCTTATCCCCAAGGCATGAATAGTCCTCTTTTGTGGGTTTGAAATGGAATGATATAGTTTTCCTCGAGTAGCTTCATTGCAGAAATACTTTAAAATCCTATTTGTGATTTGCTGTAATGTCATAACATGTGCCCGCAGACTTATTTTTCCTACTTAGCCACACAATACTTTTTGTAGACACACCACTGATTGACAATGTGTGCGTAAAACCGGAAATAAACTGTTTTATGTTCAAGAAGTGCAATTTCACGCAATTTCACGCAAAAATCATGCCAATTTCTTGATAAACCAAAAATGTGCAAATGAGGTCGTATAATTTACTGTAGACATTTCAATATGTGTGTGTGTGATGTGTGCTGGCAAGTAGGATTTTATATTATATCGCAAAGAAACAAAAATTGAAACCAATGGCCGCATTTTAATGAAAAATTTAATTCATAGGGTCTATACCATTTCAAATTTACACACAAAATTTCACTTATATGCGTTATATATTCGCTGAGATATAGCATTTTGAAGTTGGGCAAAGCTAGTGAAACGTGCTATAATTACTTTTACAGATTGACATGACTCAACGTTAATGTGGCAGTTGTATTTACGTATAAGAAATTTATTGTAAGGAACAACAAATTTATTGTTGGCTATTCGATCTCCAATTTGAACTTGAATGTCTTGACGTCTACGATAAACTGGATATCCGTTGACATCGGTAATTGTTTGGCCATTGAACTGCTTTGGAAAATTGTTATAGCACGTTTCACTAGCTTTGCCCAACTTCAAAATGCTATATCTCAGCGAATATATAACGCATATAAGTGAAATTTTGTGTGTGAATTTGAAATGGTATAGACCCTATGAATTACATTTTTCATTAAAATGCAGTCATTGGTTTCAATTTTCGTTTCTTTGCGATATAATATCAAAAGTCTACTTGCCAACACACATCACACACACACATTTTGAAATGTCTACAGTAAATTATACGACATCATTTGCACACAATTGGTTTATCAAACAATTGGCATGATTTTAGCGTGAAATTGCACTTCTTGAACACAAAACAGTTTATATCCGGTGCTACTCACACATTGTCAATCAGTGGCGTGTCTACAAAAAGTATTGTGTGGTTAACTAGGAAAATGAGTCTGCGAGTACATTTTATGACATTACAGCTAATCACAAATAGGATTTTAAAGTATTTCTGCAATGAAGCTACTCGTGGAAAACTATATCATTCTATTTCAAACCCACAAAAGAGGACTATTCATGCCTTGGGGATAATCAAACGATCATTGCACCGCTGGATAGCGACATCTGAAATTTCTAATTCTAGTGTTTTACACACGAAAATTAGGCCAAGAGTGGTGGATATTTTGACAGAGAATTGATCCGGAGAGAAATTTGCAATATATTTCACAATAATGAGGCAGTGACTTTAAAGAAATTGAAAATTTGGTTAAGAAAGAATAATGACATTGATATTTCCAAATCTACGCTATGGAGGACTATTAGGAGTTTGGGATTCACTTTTAGAAAATATGTTGGTGGTAGAAACCTTGTTTGTGAGAAGCCTCATATAGTTGCAATGAGAAGCAAATATTTACGCGAGATCAGAGAAATGAGAAGAGATTGTTATGATTTTGTGTATTTAGATGAAACTTGGATCAATGCGCACCACAGTAATGAACGAGAATGGCAATCATCTGATGGGACAACTAAGAGACTAGAACCAAGCAGCAAAGGACAGTGCCTAATAATTGCACATCCAGGAAGCAGCCATCATGGGCTTCTAAATAATACTGAACTCATATTTGTTTCAAAATCCACAGTTATTAGGGATTACCATACAGAGATGAATGGCAAGATATTTCAAGATTGGATTGTGAATCATGTCTTCCTTCCTTGGATAGACCGTCGTGTTTGATAATGGACAATGCTTCATATCACAACGTTGTGGCACCAGAAGATAAAGTTCCTAATTCATCAAGTACTAGAGATGTAATAACGATTTGGCTGACCATAAACAACATTCTATTCAACGAAATGTCCCTGAAGCCTGAATTACTTGGAATTGTAAAAAAAGACACAGCGTACAAAGATATTTCACATAGACAAGGCAATCCATGAACATGGTCACAGATGTTTAAAATTGCCTCCTTACCATTCTCACTTAAACCCAATAGAATTAGTATGGGCTAAAATTAAGGAACAGGTAGAAACAGAAAATAGAAGATATTTATGAACCGCAAAGAGGTGATACCCATTGAAATAATTAGATCAAGGAAGGTCCAGTTTGGTAGCGCATTAAATGTCAATGACAAACAATGTCACGAGTATCTCGCATGCAGATCATTTAAGAAATAATCTTCAACAGGTATTCATATGCAAACGTGATGGCCACATTATTGTAATAGTAGACACGCCTATGCCTAATCAATTCACAGAATCTGTGCATGAAGTGGTAAAATTTCTTTTCTCGATACACAATAATTAGTATGCCGACAAAGATCAAAGGATTTCATCCGTTTATGGGAACTAGACAAGATGCACAGATATAAAATATATATTTGTTGGGTCTAACCCAATATAACATCGTATGCAAAAAATGGCATTAATACGTTGGACGGTTAATCAGATAATTACATTTGTTTGAGGGCAAAGCTAGTGAAACGTGCTATAGTACACTTATTGTTATTGGCTCATGCACACCAATTTTTACGCACTTTTTCTATGTCGAGCGCTACTAATTTCGTGAAAGAATTAAAAAAATAATTTGTTTTATATAACACCCACGCCGCGCAAGTTGCACACCTTGCGTTGCGCACTTTTTTTTTCTGGCGTGAGTTACTATTTTGAGTGAGACCGACCGACGTAACATACATCGCTAATTATGTTAGTTGGGACTGGGTTTTGTTTTCATTTTTGCAGAATATCCTAAAATTTCACATAATCTATTTCCATTTCTCCTAAAGCTTTTTTCTGCAGGCAATTTTTCCTTTATGTCAGAAATTTTCTTGAAGAACAGAATTCCTTAATAAGTGGATTGGAAGACGGGGTTCAATCGAGTGGCCTGCAAGATTTTTTCTGGGGATATTTAAAGAACAAGGTATATGGTCGGAAACCTAAAACCTTAGACTATCTCAGAACAGCAATAACAAAGGAGTTTAAAATAAAATGACCAAGATTTATGTCAAAGAATTTGTGGAAATTTTAGAAAAAGGCTGACTTTATGTATGAACGCTTATGACGACATTTAAATGATAAGTAACTTTATAATTATGAGTAAATAATGTTAGTGTTCTGTCAATGTAATGGTGTATTTCATTTACACATTCCATTACAAAATAAAACCCACACGCTGTAAGCAAAAAGGTAAGGAATTCATGGCTCACTATTATATATATATATATCTATATATATATATCTATATATATATCTATATATATATATATATATATATATATATATATATATATATATATATATATATATATATATATATATATATATATATATATATATATATATATATATATATATATATATATATATATATATATATTGTTTTTTTTTTTTTTTAAGAACCAGTGGTCCTAATGATGTCAAACTCCCCTCTGGTCTCCTGGGTAGTGAGATCGGATGCCTAGTCTTCTCGGATAACGGCGAAAAAATAGGAGGTCCATGTGTAAGTTGCGCACGTAAAAAAATCCCAAGGCAGTTGGAAATCGTAAAGAGTAGGCTTATCAGGCCGCTGCCCTGGCAAAATTTAAAAATTAGAAACCTACCCACCACAAAAAAATTTATAGAATGTGTGATTCCTATATACACACATTGGGATTCTCTCCGGTGCTACGGAGTTCGTGCACTGTGCTGAGATCCTCCTTGTGTGATCTAAGGAAGGAGATTGGAGCACTGATGGAGTAGTCAGTGTGCAATGAAGATAGTCCCAAAAACCAAACCAAACATCCAGAAAACATTTGTAAATTTAAAAAATTAGAACAATTAAAACATACTTACCTCTTGTAGATATAAATATGCTGCGCTGCAATCGATTCTGGTGACTTCTAATACGGTATATGAATCTGTCAGTGGTCACAGACTGTGAAACGACCTATATGTGAAGCTGTCATCTATTAGTTGCTGACTGAACCACTGAGACTTCTATATTGTTCACAAACTACAGCCGTGCACGTTAAGTCTGTGCTGCGAAAAGTAAGTGGATGTAGGTGTTTGTACTCTGGGTGTCCTTCTGTCTTACAACGGATTTTGTGCTTTCAACCCAAAATTTGTTAGAAGTTCGAGAAATCCAGGGTGGAATGATATAGTTTCAGACCTGTCGTGGCATCGTCTGGAAAGATAATTATATCAGTTGAACTTGTCAGAAATGTTTAACAAAAATAGAAATATCAAGAGATCCTAACGGGATCTATTACCTGATAGTCGTTCATTCCCCCCCCCCCCCCGGTCGCCCCTTTATATTATAGAACCATTTAAACAAATAAGGAGGGGAACTCGCGGCCTGTAAACAGTAAATAAATAATACACAAAGGTATGTTTCAGGCGCTCGTGAGAAATAAGTAGAAGACTAGACAACAGAAAAACAACAGAAGCCTAGTATAGAACCACCACAGCATCTGATCTCCATGCAGAAAAAGTGCACCAAAGTATTCGTGTTCTCTTGTGTTCTCTTGCGTTCTCTTGTGTTCTCTTGCGTTCTCTTGCGTTCTCTTGTGTTCTCTTGTGTTCTCTTGTGTTCTCTTCTGTTCTCTTCTGTTCTCTTGTGTTCTCTTGTGTTCTCTTGTGTTCTCTTGTGTTCTCTTGCGTTCTCTTCTGTTCTCTTGTGTTCTCATGTGATCTCTTGTGTTCTCTTGTGTTCTCTTGTGTTCTCTTGCGTTCTCTTGTGTTCTCTTGTGTTCTCTTGTAGCGGTGGTGTCTGTCACAATTATCTGATAAAGTATATGAAACTTTGTTAATCCTCCAGTACGTTTAATAAAATACCTCTATAGTGGAGGATAATTTTTTTTTTTGGCCCATACTTTCTTTCTTACCTCACATAGGTATCGAGGGCGGGGCTGGGGGGAGGAGGTATTAGATGAGACAAAGAAAGAACAGAGCTGCTGCTTCCACAAGCATGTCGTACAAGGCGACTAGTATGAAGTTATGCATGGGGCTTGCAACTTCATCATGTAAAACGCATTACTACAGAAGTCACCACTGCAAGAACATGAGAATGCTTGGTGCAGGCTTCTTGCAAAGGTGACCAACGAACAAGAACATAAAGAGCGAAAAGGAAAATGAATGAAAGAAAAAAATTGTGGAACTTTCTCGGCCCACACTACCTTTCTTATCTGGCAAGGACCAAGCTTTTTTGTGTTTTGTTTTGTTTAAATACAAACAATAACAAAGAGGTCAATGTAGTCAGTGGCTCAAGACAAACTGAAGAAGAAAAAACACAACTGATTATAAAATAAAAAAACAAAAACAAATTTAAGAGCTCACAGCTTACATATACGAGAGATAACGAATTTTACAGTGCCACAAAACGTAATAGTGAACTACCGGGGTGATTTCACAAATGACATTGCACGAAATAAAACTTCCCATAGCTCAGAGATAACATCCCCATATTAGTAATTGTCTAAGTGAAGCGTCCTGTAATGAACAAGTAAAAAATCCATTCGGCTCTTCGGGAAAATACTCAAAAGATGTCCACTGCACCGTGAAAGCTAAAGTGAATTCCCATTAAAAGAATGCCAGGCCTTGCTATAGTTTCGTGATTCATTTTCGGAAAGATATGGAAACGTTGATCATAAGACAGTTACGCGAAACAACAATCGAATACAACAGTCATTTAAAATAGTATTTATAAACCAGGATAAGGCCTTCCATAAAGTAGCTGGAAATAAACTTTATAATAGACGACTACGAAATGCAGGGGCGGCTATTAGATAATGTGAGAGCTCTGCACCATACATGCAAAGGTGTAGTAAGAACAACTGATGGACTCACTGAAGCCTTTCATATGTCGCTAGGAGTTTGACACGGCTGTGTGCTATCACCACCGCCGTTCACCATTTATGTGAACAGAATAACTTACTTACATACTTAGTCGTTCTTCTTCTACCAGAAAGAGCGCCATACTATCCTATCGGCTGTCTTCCTCATGGCCTCGTTCCAATCTGGTCCTCTGTCCTTTAGAGACTGTCTAATGATGTCCTCCCAGCGGACTCTGGGTCGTCCTGGAGGTCTCTCTCTGTCATTTCTTGTAATCAAGTTTAAGGACAAACAGGTGATTGACCTATTGTGCCTTCGCAAAGTGGAGAGGCTGCTCCCTTGCGACATCCATGCATGCAATCTAGCTGGTTCACAGTTTTTCTAAATACCTCCTTAGACGCATGAAGCACTCAGGTACAGTCAGAATCCCTCCTCACTTTTTAAGCACAGGCTTGGGAATGGCGACAGTGGAGGACAAAATAACATCAGTAGCAAACCCAAAAAACGAAGTAAATACGCAAAATGAAGAAAACAACGAATCGTTTGAGTCACTTTTCGCAAGTGACCAAAGTCTAATGTATGACAATTAAAACAATTTAAAAACATACAAATGCACTTCATTGAACTCGTGGAAGATGTAACGTGAAGATCAACATATCAAAGAAAGAAAATATAAAGATTAGCAAGTCAACATTATAAGGTTTAAACAGGCTCCAGAGTTCAAATACTTAGGAACTATTTTTACTGAAAATGGAAGACTTGACAGAGAAATTGAAACAAGATGTCAAAAAGCCAGTGCAGTGACTTACCAACTGTCACCACTACTCAAACATCAGAATATCAGTATGGAAACTAAACGACAGCTGATAAATAGTATATTCTTACCAACTCTTTGCTATCAGTGTCAAACATGGTCCCTGAACAAAACACAGGAGAGGAAAATCACATCCCGTGAGACGAGATGCTTGAGAAAAGCCATTAAAGTTACCAGGAGAGACAGAATTAGAAATGATGACATTAGAAAAATGGAAGGAACCACATACAGTAAATAAAGAAACAACATTAAGTGGTTTGGCCGTCTTAAGAGAATGGAGCCTGATAGATTTTCATTACCCGCCAACAACAGTTGAAGATCAGGTTTCAGAGCGCGCTGAAGACCAAAGGCAGATGAATATAAAATATCACAGACATCCTACAACAACACGGTCTAGCAGCAGCCAATGCCACACACTTGACTCAAGAACGCATACTTCAGCTCCTCACTATGCTTCATGGCAATAGTTAATGGAAAAAGTCACATTGAGCATGCACGGAAACTGCACGCATAGCATCGCGAAAGCTATCATTCAACACCCATTTTAAAAAGAAAGCAGGCCTTTCAATTTATTTCATGGTGCATTGATCACACGACATGATATGTTTGACTACAAGGATTAAATGACGTTGAAATAAATATATTGAAATAACAGTCGGAATATGCCCACCTCAAACTGAATGTAATCATCAATTTGTGCTTAAGAAACTGAACTAATTAGAATATATCAGGCAAAACTGAACTAAACGTCAAAATGTGTAGAAAACTGAACTAATTATCATAACATATGTAAGAGAAACTGAACCAACAGCTGGAATATGTCCAGAATAAACTGATCTAATCGTCAAAATCTGTCGAAAAACTGAATTAATTATTATAATTTATGCACGGAAACATGAACTAATTTTCGGAATACGTCCTGGAAAAACAGAACTACGGAGTCGGAATGTGAAACGAAATATATTCTAATCTTCAAAAGTCAGAAGGAAAAGTGAAAACAATCGTCGGAGCATGATAAAGACAACAGAACCAATCCTTGGAATTTGTCTAAGAAATCTCAACCTTTTGTCGGAATGTGTCCAAAACAACAAACTACCCGTATGAATATTTCCAGAACAACTTAAACTAATAGGTAGAATGTCCCCACGTACACAGTGATTTGCTTCAATGTAAAAATTACACAAGCATGAAATAATAATTACATTCGAGGACCTCGGCAACGTATTTTTCACAATTATAAATGTTGATCAATGTAAAATGGTTCACATATGTAATTAAACGCCACGCATGTAAGACATGATCAATACACTCTCCTATTTTCCGAAGATTAGAACAAAGTTCTCAAATTTGATAAAATACCAATACAGCATTTTCCAAGCTTTAGAATGATTACTATAAAATTAAAACAAACTCTGTGATAATAATTAATTATTCATGTATCCACAGCCCGAGACGGTGTGGTCTGAATAATTTTAGTGGTTGAAGATTCTGTTGTACAATCAATTTCTTTTCTCACATTGACGAAATTCTAACACAGTCAACTCCCGCACTTGCCTTGCCAGGTGCTTATAAGGCACCGAGATGAGCGCTCGGGAAAAAAATATTGAAGAGTGAGATGTAGTAGGCAGACACGCGACAAAATTGCGTATTTTTTACACAACCGACAGTTTATAAGATAAGATGTTATTGATGAGCGAAATTATCAATAACCCACCTTAGGCACTGCTTGGGTTTTTCTTCCTAGATATATTGATGAACGAAAATGCTAATGGCTGACGTGGAGCGCATGAGAATGACATATACGCTGGGGCGTACTGAACGTTGGGCATTTTAGGCACAGCCCGGGGGCCCACAGCAGTAGACGGGTTCACGCTATTCTAACCTCTACATGTGGAACTGATAATCAGAGGCCAATGATTCTCTTTGCCCTGGGTCCGGAACACTGTCAGCCCATCACTGCATACACTTCTTATAAAAACTTGTCAAAGAGTGTTATATTCAGAAATAAACAAAGAATCTTGTCATCTAGCCCTACTGACGCAGAAAATCTACGTGATAGCCCTTTATTTTACATTATCTCTAAAATCTCGTTGTAGACACATGTTGTGATGCTGTAGCAGTAAGAGAGAGGCGAGAGATCAACATAAAAACTAAAGTTACGTCAGTAAAGACAGATTACACTGACAAACAGCATATTTCTTTCTTATATAAGAATAAGTGTTCTTAGGTCAGTTTCTTACGCTGATTTCAAATTTGAAATCCGTTTATCTCTATAACATCGGGTTCTTAAGATATTTGTGAATAAATATATTTTTGGGAAACCGTTATTTGCTCCGTTTCATTTTTACTATATAACTTATTAAAAATTAATAAAATGCAAAGTAATTCTACTTTTTATACTGCTAAAAGATGCATGACATATGTTACGCTATTTTTCAAATAGTTACTGTATTTTGAAATAATTCTGAGTGAAATATGGCTTCTAGAAGTTGTAGAAATTCGGCTGATCTGTTCTGTTACGTGTGCGGATATTTTACCGATCGTGTTCCCCAGAAAAACTTTACACTATTACTAAAGAAAACATATGAACTTTATTTCGATTCGAAAGTTGATGATGCATATGTCGTGAAACGAAGTGTAACCCACTACTTTGTTAATCACTATGTCGAGATACAGATTTGCTTCAACCAATCAACGATCAACGTTCACCAGTCTCTGAGACAGAATAAATTAACGGCCATCGTGTTCACGCAAGATGGCCGATGAAAACTGAATAAAATTAGGCTGTATGAGACCAGGTACAAAACCGGAGAAAACCAATCAACTTGCTCCGCCAGGAACCAACCGAAAGCTTTCCTCAAGTAGTTACTTGACTATATAATCGGGCGGATTTTATGCTAACCACGCAACCCCGAACTTGACGCCAGAGATACAGACTGAAGAGGGAGAAGCTGTCACCTTGATTTATGGTAACTTACCTGAGGGCATCGACCTGCAACCTACTTCACTAAGTCGCGTCAAAACCTGGCCAGTTTAAAATCTTAGGAGGGTAAATATTTTTACGATAACCGTTGGTATTTGTTGTGTGTCATTTATACTACCAATCAGGTTACTGATTGTATCTTGGGGGGAATTAAGTATAATGATTGCATTTCCTATTATGATTGAATAGACGAAGACTAATAGGACTCATACTTCAACCTATTGTCTCCTAAACTCCAATCTATTGTCTCCTATAACTCAATCTATTGTCTCAGATAAGACCAACTGCAATATAACCAAAACAGTCCTTGTTAGGACTCAATCTATTGTCTCCTATAACTCAATCTATTGTCTCAGATAAGACTAACTCCAATATAACCAAAACAGTCCTTGTCAGGACTCAATCTATTGTCGCATCTAACTCCAATCTATTGTCTCCTATAACTCCAACCTGATATATCACCAACCAGTCCTCGTCTCATATACTCCTATCATAAGAACATAACAATATTGTTAGGATATATGTTACCAGCTATTGTCAGAGAGGGCGTGATATAGTATAGGGGGAAGGACATTGTTGTATCACACCTAGGTGTACATATTATTGGATTTATTCATGTATTGATTTATATTATGGGATGTATTCATGTATAAAATGTATTCATGTATTGAATCTATATTATTGAATGTATCCATGTATTAGTTTATCAGAAAGAATGTTTTGCAAGTAGACACCTGTCTTGTCTCGCTATTGCTAAATCATACTGAGCTATGTTGTCATTCATCCCACATGTATACATCGGAGACACGCTCATTTCACTCACACTAGAAATAGGTGGGCTTGAGGACAGAAATTAGCCCCTATTTTTGCTTTGTTACAGGTTTAATTGTGTCCTAAAAACCTGAGGTCGTATGTTCGAGTCAATCCCGCTGCCTGGAACTCCGCAGGAGCATAGAGGTTGACCAGACTCTACATCTTTGGTCCCCCTCAGTCTTGGGTGGGCTAAAGGAACGATACTCTGCCGGTGGTGTGAACCAAAAAAAGAAGAACAGACTTAAGAGAGATGAGTACACATTAGTACCATTTCTGTCGGCATTGTGAGCATAGAACTGTCAATGAAGAAAACGTGAATTAGCGTAGCAAGAGACAATAATAAGATCATAGTGGATAAATTATACGTAAATAACAGCATACCTGATAAACGTTATATCCTTAATTAACAGCACAGCTGATATAATTTTTGTTCCTATAATTGGAAAACGTGTTGTAATATTTATAAATATAAATATTTGTAAATCATATGTAAACTTACCAATTCATTTCATTCCATTTTTTTTGCAACATTCACCCTTCAGCACAAGAGTAGATAGTGTATATACTAAATAAATACTTAGGAAATTGTATTTGAACGACTTGTCAATTTTATCATTGTTAAGTAAAATATGTTTCCTGGTTTTGTTGAATATCACAGTTAGTTACACAGCGGAGGTGGCACTTTATGTCGGTCTCCTCTCTACTATTGTTTCGAGATCAGATCATTCACAGCCGTAACTAAGTTGTGATACCAGTAGTCCTCTCAGACACTGGGACTGCACCATTTTCTGCAGAAATCCTATTTCTGTAATTGTCAGTACTATACTGATCCAAGAGCCAAAATAAAACCTCTCGCCACACTGGGGGCTCGTTCCTGGGATATTTCTGTATATCTTGAGCCATACTTAGTCTATTCATCTATCTACACTCTATCTTGTGCCACCCATAGGTAACATAAGAAAATAAATTTTTATTTTTTGAAAAAAAATTCTATTTTAGGATTTTTAAAACAATATTTTCTTAGGAGGAGTACCATTTAGTACTCAGTAAATAGTTGATGCTCACAAAGTTGCACGGAAATTTTTTGTTCATTTAAATTAATTAAGTTTAATTACAATAATTTGGTTATAGTAAATTTACATACCCTCTCTAAGCAACGCCATGGCTGATCTAGTGAAGTTCAGAACTGCGATCATGCAGATGGGTAAGGAATTAAATTTGACAGGCGATGCTCTCACTCAGTATGTCACAACAGAAGTGGACAAACACATGGATAGGGAAGAAAGAAAGTTGCAATTAGAGACTGAAGCAAAGAAATTAGAGGCTGATAGAGAAGCAAAGAAAGTTGAGGCTGAAGAAAGGAGGTTGCAAGCTGAGAGAGAAGACAAAAGACTGGAAGCTGAGAGAGAAGACAAAAGACTGGAAGCTGAGAGAGAAGACAAAAGACTGGAAGCTGAAAGAGAAACTAAAAGGTTAGAAGCTGAGGAAAGGAAATTACAAGCAGAGAGAGACCATCAGTTGAGATTAAAAGAGCTTGAAATTCAGGCAAATACTGGCAATAATGGTGGTAGCTCACCTCACTCTGAGAGTAGCTCCAGCCAGAGCACCTCAAGTGGGGCCATGAATTTTCATCTGGACCCATTTGTTGAGAAAGAAGACGCCATTGAGTCGTACCTGGATAGATACGAAAGACTTGCCACTACCTATGGCTTAGTGAAAGAAAAGTGGAGTCTTAAACTATCTCAGGGATTGAGAGGTGTTGCCTACGATGTATATTTGAAGCTCTCAAGAGATGACCAGGAAGATTATGAAATCCTGAAACAGGCACTGCTTGTGAGATATGAAAAGAACTCAGAATCATATAGAAAGAAATTCCGAACAGCTAAACTTCTTCCAGGAGAAAACTATCACCAATTCTCTGCTAGACTGGAAACCTATTTGGAAAAATGGAGTAGTTTAGGAAAGTGTCAGGATCTGAAAGAAATGATAATGATGGAGCAAGTGAAAGAGTCCATGCCTCAAGAAATGAGGAAGTTTATCATGGAACAAGGAGCAGAGAGATTGGAAGATATTGTAACTGTTGCTGAGAGATATCAAGCAGCTCAGGCAGAAGTATTAGGAAATAAGAAGAAGCAGAGTGAAAACTTCCAATCATCACAAAACTATACCAAATATGAACAAAATGACCATACCACAAGGAACAAACAAAGATTTGACCAAAAGGACAAAAACCCTCTAAGATCGGATAAGACACCTTACCGGAAGGAAGGAAAGTGGTGTAAAACTTGTCTAATGAGTAACCACAATACTGCGGACTGCAGAAGGAAGAACCCTCCTTATTACGCTGCGTGTCTCACAACAGGGAACAAGGGAAGGAAGGAACTGGCAGTTAGTCAGAATGACCTCCACCATCCCCCTGTCTGTGAGGAAGTGACATGTAATGGCACTAAAATTCAGTGCTTATATGATTCCGGATTGGAATTTGACTCAGTCGTGAGTGCAGCCCTAGTGCACCCTGATCAACTTACCACAGAAACAGTGGACATACAAGGGGCAATGCAGGGAACCGGCACCATGACACTTCCCATAGCAAGGATCAACGTGAGAACTCGCTATGTAGAAGGAGTGATAAGAGCAGCAGTAAGTGATGATCCTATATACCCGCTGGTAAAGGATGTAAATATGTCTTTTTGGGTGACCCAATAAAACCTGTTGTCATGGCAGCAAACCATACCAGGTCGAGCACCAAAAAGGAAGAGGGAGATCCAATAAAAATTCATCGTACAAAGATGAAAAAGGCTCAAACAGCAGATAGCACATTGAAGCCTTGTTTTGGCAAATTGCCAAAGGCCCATAACCCTCCAGAGAAAGGAGACTACTATATGGAAAATGGCCTACTCTACAGACAAGCTGGAAAAGGACCTAAAGGGCATGGACAGCTGGTAGTGCCAAAATTCTATAGGGAGGAAATTATGGAGCAAGAGCATGCTACATCAGACAGTGGTCACAGAGGAAAAGGAGCCACTGGTCAAAATATAGCATTGCGATATTACTGGCCAGGAATAATTGAAGACATAAGTCGGTATATGAAATCCTGTTCAGAATGTAACCAGGTAACCTCATTCAGAAGCGTAGACCAGTTACAGGACCTAGGGAAGCATTGTTGCGGACGTAGGCCCACAAAGAAGATACACAAGAGAAAACAACAGGTAGAAGCAGTGATAACGAGAAAACGAAATCACAACAAGTCTACTGTTACACCAGTAACCATGGCAACTCTCCGTATTGTACAGAGAGGGGACGAGAGACATCCCACCCCGACTAGATATTTGTCGGAACACCATGGCCTGGATCATTTGGAAAGTCAGCAACCAGTATTAAAAAAGCTGCAGAAACAAACCCGAACCATAGGAGGTAGGAACCAGGGCTGTACCAAACAGTTGATGGAGACAGGCCCCACATCGGTATACTGCCCCTTAAAATAGAAATAGGTGTGGGTCCGGCAACTTTGTTGTGTTGCCGTCCCCATACACAGTCCACTGGAAGCATTGCTGCGGACATGGACTGAAGAATAGCAAGCACAGGCACTAGAGGATGAGATTGACTATCTCTTAAAAGGGAAAATTATTTCAAAGTCTGAATCTCCCTACAGCTCAAGTGTGGTGCTATTAAGGAAGCCTAGTGGTGAACACATGTTATGTATTTACTACAAGAAGCTATATGCTATCACAGAATCTCAGGTGGACCCATTACCTGACACCAACCAGCTGTTCTCTACACTGAGTAAGGCTAGGTATTTATCGAAGGTAGATCTAAGCAAGGGATACTACCAAATACCAGTGAAACCAGAAGTTAGGAAAATGCTGGCATTTAGTACATCAGACGGACACTACGAGTTTAATGTACTACCTTTTGGGCTGAAAAATGCTCCCAGTATCTTTTCAAGAATGATGAGGAAATTATTGGAACCTTTACAAAATCCCCATATCACTAACTTTATGGATGACATTCTTGTTGCTACAAACACATTTGAAGAGCATATAGTAGTGCTCTCCATGTTGTTTGACAGACTGAGAGCCACTGGATTGACTGCACGTCCAACCAAGTGCTATATCGGTTGTAAGGAGTTGGAATTCCTAGGTCACACTATTTCTACAGGTCATATGTCTCCTGACCCAAAGAATATAGAGAAGCTAAAGAAGGCACCCAGACCTCAAACGAAGAAAGATGTGAGATCATTCGTGTCATTATGTGGGTTCTATCAGAAGTACATACCCCACTTTAAATCTCTGTGTGCACCATTAACTAACTTAACTAAGAAAGGACAGCCTGACAAAATCCAATGGAATGCTGATTGTGAAATAGCTTACACAGAGCTAAAAGAAAAACTCACCAGCAAACCAATCCTTACACTACCCGATATCACACAGGAATTTGTATTAAGGACGGACGCTAGCAGTATAGGGATAGGTGCAACTCTCTTGCAGAAATCAAAACCCAGCCGGAGGAACTTTTACCAGTCGCCTACGCCAGTAGGAAGCTGAATGCAGCTGAGTTGAACTACTCGACCATAGAGAAGGAATGTTTAGCTCTAATTTGGTCCATCAACAAATTTTCACCTTATCTGTATGGGACACACTTCATTGTCCAAAGCGATCACCAACCTTTAACATTCTTGGCTGCATCTAAAAAGCTAAATTCGAGATTGTTAAGGTGGAGTCTGCTTCTGGCGCCTTATTCCTTTACCGTGAATTACATTCCGGGAAGAGACAATGTAGGAGCTGATTTTTTAAGTCGACACCCTAGTACTCTGGAAGGACAGACGCAAAAGGATTAACCACAGCAGGGGTTTACACGTCAGCTATGACAAGTCACAGCTAGGAAAGGAGGGGGCTATGTCGTGAAACGAAGTGTAACCCACTACTTTGTTAATCACTATGTCGAGATACAGATTTGCTTCAACCAATCAACGATCAACGTTCACCAGTCTCTGAGACAGAATAAATTAACGGCCATCGTGTTCACGCAAGATGGCCGATGAAAACTGAATAAAATTAGGCTGTATGAGACCAGGTACAAAACCGGAGGAAACCAATCAACTTGCTCCGCCAGGAACCAACCGAAAGCTTTCCTCAAGTAGTTACTTGACTATATAATCGGGCGGATTTTATGCTAACCACGCAACCCCGAACTTGACGCCAGAGATACAGACTGAAGAGGGAGAAGCTGTCACCTTGATTTATGGTAACTTACCTGAGGGCATCGACCTGCAACCTACTTCCCTAAGTCGCGTCAAAACCTGGCCAGTTTAAAATCTTAGGAGGGTAAATATTTTTACGATAACCGTTGGTATTTGTTGTGTGTCATTTATACTACCTATCAGGTTACTGATTGTATCTTGGGGGGAATTAAGTATAATGATTGTATTTCCTATTATGATTGAATAGACGAAGACTAATAGGACTCATACTTCAACCTATTGTCTCCTAAACTCCAATCTATTGTCTCCTATAACTCAATCTATTGTCTCAGATAAGACCAACTGCAATATAACCAAAACAGTCCTTGTTAGGACTCAATCTATTGTCTCCTATAACTCAATCTATTGTCTCAGATAAGACTAACTCCAATATAACCAAAACAATCCTTGTCAGGACTCAATCTATTGTCGCATCTAACTCCAATCTATTGTCTCCTATAACTCCAACCTGATATATCACCAACCAGTCCTCGTCTCATATACTCCTATCATAAGAACATAACAATATTGTTAGGATATATGTTACCAGCTATTGTCAGAGAGGGCGTGATATAGTATAGGGGGAAGGACATTGTTGTATCACACCTAGGTGTACATATTATTGGATTTATTCATGTATTGATTTATATTATGGGATGTATTCATGTATAAAATGTATTCATGTATTGAATCTATATTATTGAATGTATCCATGTATTAGTATATCAGAAAGAATGTTTTGCAAGTAGACACCTGTCTTGTCTCGCTATTGCTAAATCATACTGAGCCATGTTGTCATTCATCCCACATGTATACATCGGAGACACGCTCATTTCACTCACACTAGAAATAGGTGGGCTTGAGGACAGAAATTAGCCCCTATTTTTGCTTTGTTACAGGTTTAATTGTGTCCTAAAAACCTGAGGTCGTATGTTCGAGTCAATCCCGCTGCCTGGAACTCCGCAGGAGCATAGAGGTTGACCAGACTCTACATCTTTGGTCCCCCTCAGTCTTGGGTGGGCTAAAGGAACGATACTCTGCCGGTGGTGTGAACCAAACAAAGAAGAACAGACTTAAGAGAGATGAGTACACATTAGTACCATTTCTGTCGGCATTGTGAGCATAGAACTGTCAATGAAGAAAACGTGAATTAGCGTAGCAAGAGACAATAATAAGATCATAGTGGATAAATTATACGTAAATAACAGCATAGCTGATAAACGTTATATCCTTAATTAACAGCACAGCTGATATAATTTTTGTTCCTATAATTGGAAAACGTGTTGTAATATTTATAAATATAAATATTTGTAAATCATATGTAAACTTACCAATTCATTTCATTCAATTTTTTGCAACATTCACCCTTCAGCACAAGAGTAGATAGTGTATATACTAAATAAATACTTAGGAAATTGTATTTGAACGACTTGTCAATTTTATCATTGTTAAGTAAAATATGTTTCCTGGTTTTGTTGAATATCACAGTTAGTTACACAGCGGAGGTGGCACTTTATGTCGGTCTCCTCTCTACTATTGTTTCGAGATCAGATCATTCACAGCCGTAACTAAGTTGTGATACCAGTAGTCCTCTCAGACACTGGGACTTCACCATTTTCTGCAGAAATCCTATTTCTGTAATTGTCAGTACTATACTGATCCAAGAGCCAAAATAAAACCTCTCGCCACAGCAAATAAATCTTGGAAGCCAAATGCAGTTTGTTCGACTTGTGCAAATACATTGGCAGGTTGGTTACGAAAATCGCCAAAGCATATGTCGATGCCTTTTGGAGTGCCAGTAATATGGCGTGAACCGAAAAATCCCGCTACTGATTGTTACTTCTGCTTGACAAATATCCATGGTTTCACTGTTAAAACTAGAAAGTCTGTGGTTTATCCAAATATTGAATCGGTTTCGAAACCAGTGCCTCATGATCCAGTCACGCGTCCGATCCCAGTTCCACCAGAACAATATCCGTTGGATGTGAATGAACCATCAGAAAGTGATAGTTTACCTGCTTTAGAAACTAATTCTGACTCGGATTATATACCGGTGAATGATGGTGTTCACTTAATTAACCATTCAGAACTTTCAGATGTAATACGTGATCTCGCTCTTACCAAAGGACATACGGAATTACTCGGTTCGCGATTCAAAGAATGGAATCTTTTAGCGCCCAATACTCCGATATCTAAATTTCGTCATAGACACAGAGAACTTGTTCAATACTTTGAGATGGATGATGACATTTGCTATCGCAAAGATGTAAACGGTCTAAAGGTGCACCTCGGTCATGAGCACATAGTCAACGAATGGCGACTTTTCATCGACTCTTCCAAGACTAGTCTAAAAGCCGTGTTATTGCATAACGGAAATTTATTTTCATCAGTTCCAGTCGCCTACTCTGTTCATATGAAAGAAACTTATGACAATATGGCTATACTTTTGGCAAAAATAAAGTACAATGACTACCAATGGCGGATTTGTGGAGACCTAAAGGTCATTGCAATTCTCACGGGCATGCAGACTGGGTATACTAAATTTTGTTGCTTCTTATGTGAATGGGACAGCCGCAACAGACAGGAACATTATGCAAGAAAGGTGTGGCCTATCAGGGATCGTATGCAGCTCGGGCATAAAAATGTAATACACGAGCCATTAGTTAACAAAGATAGCATCATTTTACCACCGTTACATATAAAGTTGGGGCTCATGAAGAATTTCGTAAAAGCGTTAGATAAAACGAGCAAAGCTTTCACTTATCTTCGAGAAAAGTTTCCGCAAGTTAGCGATGCAAAGATAAAGGAAGGTATCTTTGTAGGACCTCAGATTAGGAAAGTTATTGCAGACAAACAATTCGAGAACTTGTTACATGGTAGTGAACTTTGCGCAAGGATGGCATTCAAATCGATCGTCGATAACTTTCTGGGAAATCACAAATCTGTCGACTATGTGCATATTGTTAAGCAGTGCATAGATGCATACAGAATTATGGGCTGTAACATGTCCCTCAAAATCCATTTGCTCGATTCGCATCATGACTTTTTCCCTGACAACCTTGGCGAAGTCAGCGATGAACATGGAGAACGATTCCATCAAGATATCGCCGTAATGGAGTCACGTTATCAAGGACGGTGGAGTGTGACCATGCTTGCCGATTATTGTTGGATGCTTCATCGCGATGTACCACATGCCATTCACCGACGAAAGTCGACTGCAAAGAAATCCAAGCCTACATAACTATTATACTTCTTCTACGAATGATGTTGTAATACTGTATGCGTTGTTAAAAAACTTCAATTGCGTATTTCTAGAGATCCCGACCTGATAGAGAAAAACGGTTTGCAGATTTAAAAACAGCGCATTAAAATTGACCAGAAAAACATAGAAATGTTAGAGAAAGAAAAAAAAAATTTTTTTGTTAGCCAGTGTTATTTGCCAAAAGTCTGACCCTGGCACTTATTGATTTTCATAGGAAATACTAATCACATAAGGAGTCGTTTACGTTTGTTTTGTTAAAATTATAGTGTTTGCTACTTTTCTTTGTCACGGTCATTTTAACCATTTACCTTATACGTGAAGAAGGTAAAGGATCCCGTTAAACGCCCATTGAGGCATATTGGGAATATGGTGTTAGGCCCATATTTTCTTGACCATCGGCACACTAGGGGTGATGTGGTCAGCATCACGCCGGCCGCCTTAACCTTCCCAGAAGTTTCTCTGATACCCAATTGAGGCTGGGTCGACACAGGAGCCGTTTGCGGCCTAAAAAAAATCCCACCTCATCTGGGGATCGAACCATAGACCACTGAGCTAGGAAGCCAGTGCACTAACCACAATGCTACCGCGGCTCCCCATATACATGAAGTTGTTGGTTATATCAGGACGAGTTTTCATTTAGTGTTATATTTTCTAAGATTGTGTATATTCTATGCTCTGTACTGTATTATTCCTAATGATGGTGTTTTTTTGGTCTGTTTTACTTGTTAGTTATAGTTCAGTCTGCTGTGTTGCTCAGAAGCCTGATTTACGTTTGTATTTAAACTGCATATATAAGTATCTGATGGAATTAGTGGTATTCGATGTATGAGAGCAGTAAATATATATTTAATGAATCCACAACTCTTACCACGATATACTTACTTATCACGACTTTCCTGCCATTATAATACATAGCATCTCAGTTGGGACATATTAGGTACGCCCATTCGCCCCCCCACGCCGCCCCCCCCGCCCCCCCCCCCCCCCGCCGCCCCCCCCCCCCCCCCCCGCCCCGCCCCCCCCGTGACTTTCGCCACCTCGTGAATTCGGTCATTTTCCATTGGCTATTCTCGTTGCTGAGGATTTTCTCCACCTTCTTCAATTATGAACTTCCTCTTTTTATCACTTGACTTCCTCCTCTTTCAGAGTGAATTTTCTTCTCTTAATTCTGTTTGGGTATATTTCTATTGATCCGAGTTTTGCCGTTAAGTGTTCTATTCGTTCATGTACAGTAGAGATACCTTCTGATAAATGTATCCATGAATCAAGTAGTTACCTGAAAAATTGTAGTCTCTTATAGGTCCACAATAATTATTTTAGCTTCAACAGTCTATTGTTAATTACTCTGTTAGAACATCAGGCGTTTCCATTAATTTGTAAGTTGAATTTTTCCGTCGCTACATAATTTATGTACATTCTTAGAAGAGTTAATTTAAATATGGGAAACCAAAAGCAAGGGATCAACACCTTGAGGGCAGGTCAAAATTCGCTGGTAGGACAACATGAGACAATCTGTGTGATCCAGGACTGGACTGGACCCAGGCTAAAAGAAAGACAGCCGATGGATAGATAACCTCTACACAAGGGTAGAAGAGGAAGGACAAAGTAATAAAGTAAGTAAATAAGTCACGGCTGTTTGTACCCTATACTAGTGCCCCTAGATCTATAGAGAGTTACGCCAACTATGTCAGAATCGAAAACGAGGCTGAACGACGTAGACGCCATTTTCGGCAGGACAATACCAGGGCTAGTAGCGAGAATAAGCATCGAGTAAGACTCTTTTTTTTTTTTTAATTAATGAAAATAAATATCCCGTTCAACTTCTGATGGATTATAATTAGGATATATATTGTTTTCAATTCAAAATAATATGAACAACTGCCGATAAGAGAAAGTGGCATCACATGTGTCAAATCATTGTAAATAGGGACAAATCATGCTTTTAATTATGCTTTTACGTTAAAAAAATAAAAATAAAAAGAAAAACAAAATAATAAAAAATAAAGACCTGGTGGTTAAAAATGACTTTAAAGATTTAATTGACTTTCGCCTCATATGAACAAGAATTAATATTATTAAATTGATTAAAATATTGTTTGTAAAGTTCCTTAGGACCTGGTGGTTACAGTTATATAACTGACTTTAACAGATATTTAATTGACTTTCGCCTATTAAAAGTCATATGTATTGTAAGAACAGCATTAGACCTTATACATTCCCAGCCACTATATATTAACATTTGTAATCGTATTAAATATATAAAATTATAAAAATTATATAATATAAATTATATAATATAATGAAATATATATTTGTCTCTATATATTCTTATATAATAAATATAATCTTTTCAGTAAGTGAGTATCTAATATATATATATATATATATATATATATATATCGTATAATAATTATGTAATTGTAATATATAAAATATAAAATTATAAAAAATTATATAATAGAAATTATATAATATAATGAAATTTTATATTTGTCTCTATTTTGGCTTCCTTATCTTCTTATCTTCTACGTTTTGTTTAATCTTTTCAGTAAGTGAGTAGTCTATCACTCGTCTATAATCTCACATGATATAATATATATATATATATATATATATATATATATATATATATATATATATATATATATATATATATATATATTATATAATATATATATATTATAATATATATTATATATATATATTATATCATGTGAGATTATATATAATATATTATTTTTTATATATATATATATATATATATATATATATATATATATATATATATATATATATATATATATATATATATATATATATATATATATATATATATATATATATAATAAAACTATAATAAAATTGTAATTAATTTTTATTATTTTTATTATATTTTTTTATTATCTGATGGGGCCGAAAAGGAGACGCCCGCCCCCTACCTGTTTCTAGGCAGATTATTTTCGATGTGCGCGAAGCATTCTGGGTTGTGAAAAGTCTGAAGTAGAAGATATGTAATGAGGCCACAATAAAGCCTACATATAGTTGTGGTGTAGAGTTGTGAATCATATTTGATTTTTATTTGTGTTTTCGCTATTCCTAAAGCGATAATCGCGTGTGATATTTAAGTAGCCAAGATTAATACGCCTAGCGCGCAGTAAAGTGAGTGATTAGCCTAGTGCCTATAAAAAGAGATAGCGAAGTACCAGCGGCCCTTTTTTAAGTATCAGTCCAGACAAGAGGGAACGAAACGAGGCTCGCTGTGTACCCACACAGAAGAACACAAAGACATGACACGTGAGTTAATTTAAATTAGAATTAGTTTTATATAATTCGGAAATAATATCGATGTGGCTATTTTAATGTTGAGTGATATAGATAGATGTGTTTCCAAAGGAAATGTCTTTTTTAGGACATTATGATTTAGTCTCGAAGTGATAGATGAGTGAAAATAATGTTTGATAGGTTTTATTAGGCACGCAAAGCCCAAATCACATATGTAAGAGTTTAGTATCAAGTATTCCATTCATTAGAGAAGGGCAAATTTAGTAAGAGTGTTTTATACATGAAACCGGATAGAGAAGCATCTATTACTTGAATTTAGATGATATTGACTGTTATCAAGATGGCGGCCACGTGGTCATGAAAGGCGGCGCGTCACCATGCGTGTGTATAAAGAAGACGCCAGTTTTATATTGTGTGAATTGACACGTGGGTGGGAAGCAGATAAAGATAATGTTCCCCAGTAAAGGAAAGAGATAGTTTTCGTGTTAATGCCAGTTTTGTTAAAGTCAAGAGTAATTATTTTATTTCTTTAATGTAAAAGTAATTGAGTGTATTTCACGATAGCCTACTTATCATAATTCTACTGTATATATTTAATGGGTTACTGTGAGGTGAGAATAGTCATTTAGATTTCTGGAGAGCACGAGGCCACTCCTTGGGCGTAAAGCGCATTTGAGACATAAATGTTGCTGTTTGCTCCTTGCGGAGCAGGGCGACACCAGTGCGGCTGAATCCAACAGAAGCCTGCATGAAGCATTTATATGCTATGGCAGTGATTTGTTTCGGTAACTAAGTGTTTCATGTGATGAGATTCCCAGTCTCATCAGTGGTCATATACGACACGCTTGTTGCCAGGCGCACCAGTCGTCACATACGACATGCTTCCGAATGCAGTAACGAATATTGAGATAGATCGGTTACGAGGTAGTAGCTTATTCTCATTACTGAGAGTATTTGTTGTACATATAGTTGAATATTATTTTATGTCCATTTTATGATTATTTAATTATGGTTATGTGAGGAATGGTTGTGAGAGCACGTGGGCTCACTTCAAGGTATATATTTCTCTTCTCCACTCCTGAGGGAGCATGGGGCCAACAGTGTGGTTTGCCTCCATATTAAGTATTCATATGCTAGGGCAGTAGTGGTTTCGGTAGCAATCTGTGTTACACGATGAGGTTGCCAGCCTCATGCACAACACCATACTAGTCTCATTGGACGACATGCATGAGTGTGTGTGTGTGTGTGTGTGTGTGTGTGTGATAGCTGAGAGTTTGCCCTTGCAGTAGTGGTTTCGGTGGCAATCTGTGTTACATGGTGAGGTTGCCAGCCTCATGCACAACACCATACTAGTCGCATTGGACGACACACATGAGTGTGTTTGTGTGTGATAGTTGAGTGTGTTGAGTGTGTCAGGTGGCGGCGTAGGACAGTTTGACAGGTGAGAGCGTGATGTTTCTCATTCAGTATTATATTATGATTTTAACTATTCTGTGCTTTGTTTGCTTCTTCAGATTAGCATCGGGCACTGTTGGGTGTTTTGTTTTGTTTAGTTTTGTTTGGTGTTATGTTCCTTGGTTTATTTGTTTAATGTTTGCTTTGTCACTGAATGGGTTGTAAAAATAAATATAGCCCCTGCCTCTAGAATCAAGAGTTTTATTGTTGTTCGGGTCGGTGCGAGTGTGACAAGAGAGTGATCACATATCACAATATCATCATCATCATCATCTCGCCCACCCTACCACAATTGGCGTCACGAGCAGGATAAGGCAGACAGTGACACTGAGCAAACAGCAAGCGAACAAATATTGTAAACACCCAGCAGTGCGGTCCGGCAGCAAGATGGCCGCGAGGAGCACACGTGCTACGAGCAAAGGGGATCATGAGGATGCAGATCCAACACAAGTGGTCGGGGCATCAGTGGTGCCAACTGAAGGATCAGTAGCAGGTCCACTGCCCCAGGCAGGACACGGACAGTACATGTTGGTGTCAACCCACAAGAAAGTGACAACTTTTGGAGAACGCACAGGGCCAAACGCGGAGGACAATGCAAGGGAGGTTAGAGCTGCGTGGAGGTCCGGCTACATGAGTAAGGAGGATCAAACCGATGTGATACTCGACAGTGTGACCCCAGTTGTCCGCAGGGAGCTGCGGATACAAGTAAGAGACAATGACCCGGAGGCAATGCTTCAGGCCATACTCAGGGTGTATGGAGAATCGAGGAGCACCCAAGAACTAATGGCGCTATTTTATTCAGCGTACCAAGGGTCACGGGAATCGGTGCGTGAGTTTGCCTATAGGCTGCATGAGATATTTGAGCAGGCAGCAGGGGCGCAGGAGAAAGCCAGTGGTGTCAAGCTTGACGAAACAGTGCTAAGGGACCAGTTTGTTGCCAGTCTAAGGGACGACTTGACGCGGAGAATGATGGAGGACAGGGTCCGGCACGACCCTGCAGTATCATTTGTGTCCATAAGAGATGATGCTCTGAGATGGGCTGGGAGTGGTCAAACAGCAAGAGCTGGGATAGCCACAGTCACAGCATCCGACGAAGAAATGGCACCCTGGTCACATGAAGGAAACGCCCTAGTGGAGCAACTCAGAGCAGAGGTCGCACAGCTGAAGCGCCAGATGGCTGAAATGCAAGACAGGCAGAGAAGGCCGGCGAGGGCCATCCGATGCTTCCGGTGCAAAAATTTAGGGCACGTCCAGAGGGAATGCCCACAACAGGCACTAAACTAGACCCCTCTGTGGCTGGGAGTCAGGCTGTGGAAGGGGAGCTTTGTGACTCGAATAGAAAGAGTACAGGTAGAGGGGGCAGACAATCACAGGTTGGCATGAGGAAGAATGTAAATGGAAGGGAAGGGCCTGTTTCTCCAAATAATATGGAGACTGAGATGTTGGTGCGACAAGTGGGGGTCATTAACAGGAGGACCATCTCTAGACGCCACGGGAACAGCCGCAGGTACAGAAGTAGAAAGAAACGTCATTTGTGGAATGGCAGCCAGAGAATCAGGTGCTATAACTGCGCTGATTTTGGGAATCATATAGCTGCCATGTGTCCATGTGGTCCTCTACCTAGAAGATGTTTCCAATGCAAGTCAGCACAACATTTAGTGGCGAGCTGTCCGTTTGGTAACTCTGCGGCTAGGGCATCACACAAAGTGGAGCGCAGGCAGAAGGACCGCCACTATGAAGGAAGGTTAGAAATTCAACCATCACAGGAAATGTCGACCAGCAGCGGACCAAATCCCCAGGAGCTTGAAGAAAGAAACGTGAAGGGAGAGCACCAAGAAAACCGGATCAAGATGGTAGGATGTCGGCCTGAAGGAGTAGTGCTGATGGAAGGGAAAGAGGTAAATTGTGTGTTTGACACAGGTTCACAGGTGTCTACCATCACAGAGCAATGTTTCAGGGAGATGTTTGGAGGGCTCCCCTTGGATGAGGGTAGATGGGTGCGCCTGACAGCAGCAAATGGTGCCACCATTCCATATATTGGTCACTTAGTGGTGGACATACAAGTTGGGTGCACAGTAGTGAAAAACTGTGGGGTTTATGTTGTCAAGGAAGTACAAGGACCTAGAAACCAGAAGAAAACACCAGGGATCATAGGTACTAATGTCCTTGTGGAAATCCCAAACATACAGAACATACTAAGATGGGACCCTCCAAGGGATCAGGGGATGACGCAGAAGTCAGACTCTATAAAAGTATGGGTAGCTGGGAGAAAGCAAACCCACATACCTGCTCGATCGATCAGGGCCATAACAGTCAAATGCAGGAGAGGAGGCCAGTCAGAAAGTATTTTTCTCTTTGAGCCAAACAGAGACTTAGAACACAGAGGGCTGATTATGAGTCATACATTGACTGTTCTTAGAAGTGGGTCCTGTGATATTCAGGCCATAAATTTGGGAGATGAGGACTTGTTTTTAGCTCCCGGGACACAAGTAGGAATGCTGACAGAAGCTGGGGTGGACTATAGCACATATTTCAGAGTTGTAGGAGCTCAAGAGGTAGAAATGTCAGCAAGTCCACCATACACGAATCCAGAGCAAGAGATGTGCCCAATTGACCTGACCGGGTTTGAGGGCAGTGAGACTGAGGAGCAGGAAGTAAGAGCATTGTTGAGACGCTATGCCGATCTTTTTGCCACAGATGAGACAGATGTAGGGTACACGGACAGGGTAAAGCACACCATCCCATTAACAGATGACACCCCAGTTAAGCAGCCTTACAGGAGAATACCTCCTGCTTTCTATAAAGAGGTACAGGATCACCTACAAGGATTGCTTGACAAACAAATAATCAAGGAGAGTTGCAGTCCTTGGGCCTCCCCAATAGTTTTGGTCCGGAAGAAAGATGGTCGGCTTAGACTCTGCGTAGACTTCAGGGCACTCAACAGCAAGACGAAGAGGGATGCATACCCTCTACCCCGAGTAGATGAGTACCTGGATGCGTTAGGAGGAGCAAAGATATTCTCATCGCTTGATCTGGCAAGTGGTTACTATCAAGTAGCAATGGATGAGAAAGACCAAGAGAAAACCGCCTTCACTACCCCTTTTGGACTTTATGAATACACCAGGATGCCTATGGGCTTAGCCAACTCGGCCAGCACCTTTCAACGATTAATGCAGAGCAGTATGCATGATTTAGTGTTCCAGCTGATACTAGTATACCTTGATGACATTTTGGTGTACTCTGCTGACTTCACTAACCATTTGAGCCGACTGGAGAAAGTATTCTCTAAGCTACGCCAGCTAGGGCTGAAGTTGAATGTAAGCTGTTTAGGACGACAATTGAATTCTTGGGGCATACTATATCAGCAGATGGGATAGGAGCTATGGAAGACAAGGTGAAGGCTGTTCAAGAGGCCCTGTACCACGTTCCCAGACTGAGTTACGGTCATTCCTGGGATTGGCCAGTTACTACCGCAGATTTGTGCCGGGCTTTGCAAAGATAGCCAAACCGCTACATGATTTAGTAGCTGCGCTCAATCAAGGCATGCAGACTAAAAGACGAAGTAAGTCACCCATAGGAGAGTTGTGGACAGAAGAGTGTGCTGTAGCCTTTGAGACACTGAAAAAGGCACTAACCTCCACACCGCTACTAGGGTTCCCTAACTTCTCGCTACCATTTATCCTGGAGGTAGATGCATCATTTGAAGGATTGGGAGCAATTCTCTCGCAAGTACAAGATGGAACAAAGAAAGTCTTGGCATATGCAAGTCGCACACTTCGACCCTCTGAAAGAAACTCAAAAAGCAGTATGAGACTGGAACTGCTAGGTCTTAAGTGGGCCATGACTGAGAAGTTCAGAGGTTACCTGCTAGGATCACAAGTAGAGGTATTTACAGACAATAGGGGTCTGGCCTTCTGGGAGAAAGCTAAACTGGGAGCTATAGAGCAGAGATGGATGGCCCAGATGGCGATGTTTAACTACACAATCCGACATCGGGCAGCAAGAGCCAATGGAAATGCAGATTATTTGTCCCGTTTTCCTATTGAAACCGCAGGCGAGGAACTGGAGGATGACGCAGATGTTGCAATAAGTGGCATAACAGCTGAGGTTATCGGAGAGTTTACCCAGATACCATATGAGATAGGGTTGATGACAGCAACAAGCCAGAAAGATATCAGTGAAAGGGTACCGGCCGAATCAACCACAGCACCAGCAACCACTCAAGCATTTCCCACCTATTCGCGTGAGGAATTGATAAATCTCCAGGGAGCGGATGATGTGGTAGCGATGGTTAGGAAGATGGTAAAGGATGGCACCAGACCTGCAGGAAAAGATGCTCGAAAGATCCCCTTGGCTGCAAGGAAACTACTTAATCAGAGTAACCGGCTCGAAGTGACAGATGGGTTGTTATACCGGACAGTGAAGGGATCAGATGGATCCAGCATAAAACAACTGGTAATACCTGAGTCCATGAAACCACGGATACTAGACTCTGCTCACAGGGTGGGCCATCAGGGAAGAGAGCGCATGCTGCAGTTGCTGAGAAGTAGGTGCTTCTGGGTAGGCATCACAGCTGATGTTGACGTCTTTTGTCGCAGATGCAACCGATGTAACGTCGCCAAGGCACCTCAACTGAAGTTTCATGGGCCATCGGGAAACTTGATTGCCTCCAGACCGCTTGAGGTGGTAGCAATGGATTTCACACTGCTAGAGCGGGATTCCAAAGGGTTTGAGAATGTATTAGTGCTGACAGATGTGTTCAGCAAGTACACCATTGCTATACCAACAAGAGACCAAAAAGCAACAACAGTCACCAAGGCCCTGGTGGAAAAGTGGTTCCAGTATCTCGGAGCTCCTCAGAGGATACACTCTGATCAAGGCCGGAACTTCGAGTCAGCGATAGTCGCAGAGCTGTGCAAGGTATATGGAGTCCACAAGAGCCGCACTACAGCTTACAATCCTAAAGGCAACGGGCAGTGCGAGCGCTTCAACAAGACGTTGCATGATCTGCTGAGACCCATGACAGCCGACCAGAAGCGAAGGTGGTCTGAGCATCTAGCGGAGGTGGTTATGGTCTACAACTCTACCCCCCACTCTTCGACAGGGTACTCACCATACTACCTCCTCTTCGGCAGAGAGCCGAGGCTTCCTCTAGACTTCATGATAGGCACGCGCCCAGATGAAGAGCCGGAGACAACTGACGAGTGGCTGCAAGGTCACCTAGAGAGGTTGCACATAGCCCACCAAAAAGCTGCAGAGAGAATGCAGAAAATGGCCGCTGACAGGAGGGAGAGAAGTAATCAGCTTCCAGGCCCCACACCATTGCGAGTGGGTGAAAGAGTGCGGAAAAGAGTGCACTACACTGACAGGGCCAAAATACAAGACGTGTGGTCCAACGACGAATTCATTGTATCGTCAATTCCAGAAGCAAGCGGTGGTCCTTATGTGATAAGGCCAGCAGGCAACGAAGATCTGAAGATGAGGGTTGCGGCGCACGAACTGAGACGAAGTGAGGACAAAGATGATTCTCCGAATCTGGTAGATGCTACACTAGGCCTACCTGAGGCACCAGCTTCGCCAGATGAGACAGATCCTGGGGAGGACGTGCATGGTCTAATGCCCGAACCAGGCTGGTATGCCCTGCAGCCAATAGAGGGTCCTGCCCCGAGACGATCTGAGAGGTTACAACTGAAGCGCCAGAGGGAGTGATGTTGTCGGGACGACAACAAAATCAGGAGGGAGATATGTGATGGGGCCGAAAAGGAGACGCCCGCCCCCTACCTGTTTCTAGGCAGATTATTTTCGATGTGCGCGAAGCATTCTGGGTTGTGAAAAGTCTGAAGTAGAAGATATGTAATGAGGCCACAATAAAGCCTACATATAGTTGTGGTGTAGAGTTGTGAATCATATTTGATTTTTTTTTGTGTTTTCGCTATTCCTAAAGCGATAATCGCGTGTGATATTTAAGTAGCCAAGATTAATACGCCTAGCGCGCAGTAAAGTGAGTGATTAGCCTAGTGCCTATAAAAAGAGATAGCGAACTACCAGCGGCCCTTTTTTAAGTATCAGTCCAGGCAAGAGGGAACGAAACGAGGCTCGCTGTGTACCCACACAGAAGAACACAAAGACATGACACGTGAGTTAATTTAAATTAGAATTAGTTTTATATAATTCGGAAATAATATCGATGTGGCTATTTTAATGTTGAGTGATATAGATAGATGTGTTTCCAAAGGAAATGTCTTTTTAGGACATTATGATTTAGTCTCGAAGTGATAGATGAGTGAAAATAATGTTTGATAGGTTTTATTAGGCACGCAAAGCCCAAATCACATATGTAAGAGTTTAGTATCAAGTATTCCATTCATTAGAGAAGGGCAAATTTAGTAAGAGTGTTTTATACATGAAACCGGATAGAGAAGCATCTATTACTTGAATTTAGATGATATTGACTGTTATCAAGATGGCGGCCACGTGGTCATGAAAGGCGGCGCGTCACCATGCGTGTGTATAAAGAAGACGCCAGTTTTATATTGTGTGAATTGACACGTGGGTGGGAAGCAGATAAAGATAATGTTCCCCAGTAAAGGAAAGAGATAGTTTTCGTGTTAATGCCAGTTTTGTTAAAGTCAAGAGTAATTATTTTATTTCTTTAATGTAAAAGTAATTGAGTGTATTTCACGATAGCCTACTTATCATAATTCTACTGTATATATTTAATGGGTTACTGTGAGGTGAGAATAGTCATTTAGATTTCTGGAGAGCGCGAGGCCACTCCTTGGGCGTAAAGCGCATTTGAGACATAAATGTTGCTGTTTGCTCCTTGCGGAGCAGGGCGACACCAGTGCGGCTGAATCCAACAGAAGCCTGCATGAAGCATTTATATGCTATGGCAGTGATTTGTTTCGGTAACGATGTGTTTCATGTGATGCGATTCCCAGTCTCATCAGTGGTCATATACGACACGCTTGTTGCCAGGCGCACCAGTCGTCACATACGACATGCTTCCGAATGCAGTAACGAATATTGAGATAGATCGGTTACGAGGTAGTAGCTTATTCTCATTACTGAGAGTATTTGTTGTACATATAGTTGAATATTATTTTATGTCCATTTTATGATTATTTAATTATGGTTATGTGAGGAATGGTTGTGAGAGCACGTGGGCTCACTTCAAGGTATATATTTCTCTTCTCCACTCCTGAGGGAGCATGGGGCCAACAGTGTGGTTTGCCTCCATATTAAGTATTTATATGCTAGGGCAGTAGTGGTTTCGGTAGCAATCTGTGTTACACGATGAGGTTGCCAGCCTCATGCACAACACCATACTAGTCTCATTGGACGACATGCATGAGTGTGTGTGTGTGTGATAGCTGAGAGTTTGCCCTTGCAGTAGTGGTTTCGGTGGCAATCTGTGTTACATGGTGAGGTTGCCAGCCTCATGCACAACACCATACTAGTCGCATTGGACGACACACATGAGTGTGTTTGTGTGTGATAGTTGAGTGTGTTGAGTGTGTCAGGTGGCGGCGTAGGACAGTTTGACAGGTGAGAGCGTGATGTTTCTCATTCAGTATTATATTATGATTTTAACTATTCTGTGCTTTGTTTGCTTCTTCAGATTAGCATCGGGCACTGTTGGGTGTTTTGTTTTGTTTAGTTTTGTTTGGTGTTATGTTCCTTGGTTTATTTGTTTAATGTTTGCTTTGTCACTGAATGGGTTGTAAAAATAAATATAGCCCCTGCCTCTAGAATCAAGAGTTTTATTGTTGTTCGGGTCGGTGCGAGTGTGACAAGAGAGTGATCACATATCACAATATCATCATCATCATCATCTCGCCCACCCTACCACAATAAGGTAGTATGTTTTGCTAAGTGGTGCAATTCGTACTGAATATTTGAAGCTAAATAGTGAAATTCTAACGGAATTTCAAATTCAACGGAGTATGTGTTAAAAATTCACGCTTCTGATTCTATTCAATAAAACGGTAAGTAAACTAGTTTTCTTCTTTTTTGTTTTGTTAGTTGAAATACAAAGAATAATACAAATATGTGCTACTGTATTTGCATCTAATTTTATTACAAATTATTAGTTAACCTAAACGAAAATGCATATTAGGTCTGAAACTCGCGATTGGGTCCATTTTCCTGCTATTCGGGTACAGCCGAAAATGGCGGCCAAATTTTAGTTGGCGTAACTCTTATATGATACAGGGGCACTACCCTATACCAGAGCGCTCTTTTAGTTTCGGTGACCGGAATTCTGACACCGTGTAATAAATTTTCATGTACACCGTAAACGACTACTGAGGGTTTTGGCGGGGAAAATCAGCTGATGTGTGTGTAAAATCAGTAAAATATAAATCATTATACACTCGTTCTGGATAAACACAGCGCTAAAATTATTTTGTGTACTATAACTTTGTTCTGTGTTCTATTTTTGATTGCATTTTTATTTGATTGAAATTATATTTGACGGAGTTACAGACTTTTGAACACAGCGTCATCATTTGAGGAAATTCATAACAGAAGTAATCTTTTTATTAATGTAATATCTAAAAATCGGCCCATTTGTATGAGTTTATAATTATAAAGACTTCTCGAAGGGAAGCTAAAGATTATTTCCACATACTTGTTTTTTTTTTTTTGGTTTCCTATCTTGAGAATGTGTGGTAGTCAGCTTTGTGAGTTTGGCATTACAAGAACAAGCATATTGTCACCAAAATTTATAACATTTAAATCACTGTAAACGCATTCCTGATACTCGCAAATCTTAAATAAGGTTGTAAAAAATAACTTTTTGTAAAGCACCATCTGTTTTTGCATTTTCGTTCATTTATAATGATACTTAACTAGACGTATATGAGCGTCAGAAAACATGTAAAGCTATAGATAGATTACTTCCACATACTTTGATCTATCTTTCAAGTCTAGTTAATCTTGTATTTATAATATTAATGTCTTTTTTTTATTGTGTGTGAGATAAGGACTGTTCCATTAGTGTTCTTTGGTAGACAATCCTGTGCACACGACGGCTGCCAAAGAATTCTAAGTAACTGTTTGTATATCTTCTTTCATTCACAGATAAAGCATTCTACAGCCTGGTGTTATATTTGATACTTCCAAATATTCCATTATCTTTATACATACACAAGTAAACTATACTACATAACAACGAAATGGAACATACTTTTTTGCATCATATGAATTGTGCCAATGCACTGTGCAGAGCCTGTGGCAAGAGAGCATTAACTTCCTAAACAAAAAGTTCAAATTATAAAGCACTAAACTGTTCTAATTACGTTAATGATCTGTTCTTTGTGTTTGGAATTAACGTATCAGATGATAAACCCACAGAGCATTCGACTATATTTTGTAAGAAGTGTTACTTACGAATACAAAACTCAAAAAAGGGGCATAATGAGAAGTGTCTTGAAACAGCCAAGTTACTATCGGAAAACAGTCAGCACATCTGGAAAGACTATGACCATAATTTAACTATAAGTGAATGTCAACTGTGCAATTATTTTGCAAAGACATCTTTTAATGTTTTAAAAACAAAAAGCTGCTCTATCCCCTGTGATGTTCTTTTTGACCCCTCCATGTCTAGTCAGTCAGTTAGCTGTAGTCAGTCAGTTAGTTGTAGTCAATCAGTTAGTTGTAGTCAGTCAGTTAGCTGTAGTCAGTCAGTTAGCTGTAGTCAGGATAGCTCTGTACAGCAGGAGGTCGATGTGCCTGCTCACACTAGTGATGATATTGCTCAGCAGGAGGTTGATGAGTCATCTCACATGAAAGGCGATACCATTATTCATTTGGAGGTGGATAACACTACTCACCCTAGCATGCCAGTTTTTGTTGCCACATCTACACCTACCAAGTCAGTTATACATACGACAAGTACATCCACCTCGCCTGTCTTCAAAAGCGACATCACACTACAACAGTTACTTGCTAAGCCACCTTCACAACCACTAACACAAGAGGAAGAAACCCTATTCACATCCATTGTTAGAAAAAAAACTAGAAACAGCAAAAAATAATATCATAAAATGCAAAACCAGAGGACAGCCTATTGTACTACAAAAACTAATTAAACGTAGAAGAGAAACATCAGTCACCAGAACGCCAACAAAACGTAAGCGATCTCAATTTCTCCACACTGTTAGGAAACAAATTGCTGGATCATCAACTGACTCACTAGACATGCAGCAGACACATGAACTACAACGCTGTTCAGAAACCTCACGTCAAGAAATTTGCAGGAAAGCAGGCATTGAAAGTAGAGTTAGAATATCCAAAGAATTAGCAATAGCCATGAAGGAAACAGTAGGTCTTACGTGGGCACAGGAGAGAAAACAGAGAAGATTATTAAAACTTGTTTTGGTGTTGACATGGAGCATGAAGGGGCAGAAAGAAAATGGACAAGAGAGATTACGCGTGAATGGGTGGATGTGGAAATGAAAGAGTTTGTGGGGGATAATGGACAAAGGCTAGAGACACTATTTGCATGCATCAAAGATTTATGTGGCTTTCTTCGTGGGCTTCTTAAAGATTACAAGAGGGCGGGCTTATTAACGTGGCATAAGGGTTCCATTCCAGAAAATGACGTATGGCTGAAGATTGGGGGTGATCATGGAAAGGGAAGCATCAAAGTTACAATGCAGGTAGTAAATTTAGAGAAACCAAATTCGAAATCTAATACCATCCTTTTATCAATGGCTAGAGTCAGAGATACATATGATAATTTAGAAATATTTATGAATGGCATGAAAGCTCAGATAGAGTCACTAAAAGATTTAGAGTGGGATGGTAAAAAAGTTGTTGTTTCCTTATTCGGGGATAATGACTTTTTGATGAAAATGTTTGGTTTGTCTGGAGCTCAAGGAACATACCCACGTCTGTGGTGTCTCCAGCAAAACAAGGAAAAAAAGACATCCAGAGAGCATACATCTTGCAAACCAAGAAGTTTGGCCATGTTGATAAGAGATTACAATAGATATATGAAATACGGGAAAGGGAATAAAAGGCAAGTGGCACGTTACCATAATTGTTTACACAAACCAATGTTAGAGATTGAAATTGAAAATGTAGCACCTCCTTACCTTCATATTTTATTAGGCATTGTTTTGAAACACCACAGACTTCTAGAACAGGTAGCCGATACAATAGACGCAAAGATATTTGAGAATCCACAAGAGATACATGCAAACATTAGTACTATTAAGAACATGAAGAGATTTGGTAGGAACTGGAAACAGGCAGAAGAATTAGAAACTAAAATTGAATTTTTTCAGGCAGGTATTGAACTTTGTGAGGATAAGGAGGAGACAGATAGTTTTAAAGTTAAACTTGAAAATGCACAAGATGCGCTGGCCAAACTTCAGTTTCAAGATCTGTGTGCTAGGTCTGGCCCAGTTTGCTCACACTTGGACAAGGTACTAGCCAAACACAAAATCATACCACAGGATTATAATAGCAGAGCATTCATAGGGAATCACTGCCCCAGATATCTCACACAAAAAGTTTATACAGATCTTACAAGAGCAATCATTACACAAACACTGAAAATTACAAACAAACAAGATATAACTGACATAGCTTTTATTGCCCAAGAACAATTCAACTCACTGAACGAAGCATTTGAGAAAGTACACAACAAAATATCACACAGTAAACCAATTAGTAAAGAATCAATATCATCAATAACAGCATCAATAGAGACATATATGTCTTTGTTCAGAAAGCTATTCCCCAGTAAGACAATTCATAAACAGCACATATTAGAAAAACATTGCGCAGACTGGATCGGAACTCATGGCTTTGGAATGGGCATGCATGGAGAGCAAGGAGGAGAATTTGTACATTCCACTATTTCCAAAATTGAAAGACGCGCCAGCGGTATTAAAAATATAACTTCACAATTAAAATTTATAATGGAAACTTATTTGTTACAAATTTCTCCATCTGTGAATGTACAGATTCCTCCTATAAAAAAAGGAAGTGTGAATGATAATTGAGCGAAATTTTGGGGCTAGAGCAAATTATGGCAGTTGTTGCGTGAGAGTGACAGAATTAACAGAGTGTGGAAATCATTTAATAGGTGTATGTTTTATTTATTAAATTGAACATTTCGTTTTACTCATGACCATACTCATTTTTACATGACCATCGTGATGTATGATTGAGATAATTGTTAGCTCTCATGTTTTGGGGACAGTTGGGTGTGTTATTTTAAGGTAATAAATGCGGACTTGCAATTTAATGTTTCAATAATTAATGTTTGACGCATGAAACCAAAACAAAACTATTATATCCATTTTCTGCAGGTTTTCTACTTTTGATTTCTGTAATTTGTTATGCATGTTGATTGTGATCGTTTTAGTGTAAATTGCATTAGAAACAAACCATAACAAAATATTAAAAAAACGTAAATTTTACACTATTTCAGACTATTATATCTTCTGTTCTAAATGTGTTAAATTTTTGTTCTTGTTCTAAAATTTACTCTAACATTACTAGTCTAGCTTTACGCAAAATTAAAGCAGGTATTTATAATAATAAAGTAGCATAAAAGCATTAATTAAGCCCTATCAAAAATAAACACCGCCACATTTTTTTCCCCGTTAGAAAGTTGACCACGTTACCTCTGTCACGATAGCTATAAATATCGCGGTCAAGGGAAAAAAAAAAACTAAAGTATCGGTCGCAAACAGCCGTGAAGTGATTCCATTCGGTCAGCAAAGCGCACAACAGTAATTTCAAGATTGGGTCCTATTTATGCAATCCCAACTAACATAATTACCGATGTATGTTACGTCGGTCGGTCTCACTCAAAATAGTAACTTGCGCCAGAAAAAAAAGTGTGCAACTTGCGCGGCGTGGGTGTTATATAAAACAAATACTTTAATTTCTTGTTTTTTTTTATTCTTTCACGAAATTATTAGCGCTCGACATAGAAAAATTGCGTAAAAATTGATGTACAAATCATGAAAACTTGAAAGTTTTTGTTAAAACCACTTATAATCAGGGAACACTCTTTGCAAACAAGCCACGCACTTTCACACGAAATGTTGTCATCAAAGAACTTTTAAATTGAATCTAACATAACGTAATTCTCGCCGTGTGTACGTTGGTCACACCTGAGGAATGCAACCGTGTTGAAAAATTGTATTGTTTCCATTATATATACTCTCCCGAAAATAGTTACAATCAACAAAGAAAAGCGTTCAAATGACGGTATTCGTGAACAGTTTGATTACACTGTATAATGGAAAGAAACCAAAAACACTCTAAGAATGTACTTCTTTCTGCTCATCCGGGAACGGAAACAGAACACTATAATTAAAAACCCGTCAAGTTTGCTAGTAAATTCTTAAATGGCAATTTAAGTTTGAGAATTGTTTTCTTCCGGTGCGCGCTCATTAAATTGACATCAATTAGGTTCTAACATTCTACAGATTTTAAACACGAACTAATATGATGTTAAGACTGGCAACTTGATAATGTAAAATATGGACTAATATGATGTTAAGACTGGCAACTTGATAATGTAAAACACGGACTAATATGATGTTAAGACTGGCAACTTGATAATGTAAAACACGGACTAATATGATGTTAAGACTGGCAACTTGATAATGTAAAACACGGACTAATATGATGTTAAGACTGGCAACTTGATAATGTAAAACACGGACTAATATGATGTTAAGACTGGCAACTTGATAATGTAAAACACGGACTAATATGATGTTAAGACTGGCAACTTGATAATGTAAAACAAATTGGCACAGAAACAATCGCAGCAAGATCATGTTAATGACTGGTACAGACTTCCTTCGAGATCAGCTACAGAGGTGGTTCAATACTCCGTAAAGAGCGCAGGTGAAACTTATAATGATCATGATGAAACTCACGACAAGCCATTGTTGTCGACAGCATTCTCATCTATGTTTCTCTTCTTAAATAGCTCACTGTCGGTGTCACCAGATAATATATAGATAATAGTTGCAATAATGGTAGCAAATACAGTTATAATAGCAATCAATCAATCAATACCCTTCAGCTCCCCGAGGAGCATAGGCCTTCAACAAACACATGCAGATTTAATTGTGTATTTGACTTGTCCATATTTGTTGACGTTTTTTTTTTGGTAAAATGTTTTTTACGGGATGGGGTAATCAGTCCCATGCCCAACCCTCCTTAGTCGCTTTTTACGAGATTCATGGTAGGGTACAGTGTTACTATTCTTTGCTCCCCTTTCGGGTCCCGGTAACAGAATAATACGTCGTAGTAATAAACCTGCCCCGTATAGTTTCCATGTGTCTCTGATGACACAAATAGAGAATATAACTACTGCATTTAAGCCATATCTTACACAACGACTAATATGAAGTTGTGCACTGGAATTGTAACCTCATCATGTAAAACGTATTGCCTCAGAAACTGCCTTAACAAAAGTACGTGAATGCATGTTGCAGGCTTCATGCAAAGGGGAGAGGGGGCACTTACTGTGGTGGTTCCATGCTCCGTAAAGACTAGAAAGGAAATGATCAATGATAATGATGAATAATAAACGTAGAATTAGTTGTAGTTGTTATATCTGTAGCTGCTCTGTAAAAGGATGTATTTATTTCTGTTTGTTTTGTCAGTTATTAATTAATTTCTCATCTGATGACAAGAACCAGACAAGACTTAGTGCCTGTGACAAAACGGGGCGGCCACTATCGATCTTTGTTTCACTCCGGCAGTATCGGTACATTTGGGGTACTGATTTTTATTATGTGCTTTCAATTATCGCACTTATCTTTCTTTCTTTATTTATTTCTTCGTTATTTTTTTTTTAAGTAGCAGATATTTGAGGATTATGGAATTGCTTGACACTCCCGGTAGGTGATAATAATCACATTTGCTTGACGCTACACAGATTTTCTGAGATAATTACTCGCAGTCGCAAGGGAGTGGCAAAGCTTGGCACAAGATCTCGGGTACGCGGCGGAAACTTATGACATAAGCGTTTCCTGTCCTACTTGTTATAACAAGAGTACTTTCTGATAAAGTAATGATGGTTACATTTTGAACACGCTGTTGTATGATTTTACCGATCTGTCTGTAAGTTTGTACACAAGGGCATCGGACATCTTATTACTATATATATGGGAGAGATGACCTCCGCCTTACGTTCAAAATTATCCGATGTCGCAATATTTTGAAATTGCCTCATAACCCGCCTGTTTGTATATGATTGCAGTTTTTTGATAGCTCATAACAAACGAAGGCGTGGAAAGGCAGGGAATATAATCTGACCATTTTTACAAGCTATTTCACTTGAGAAATCGCTCGCCAAGACACCAGACTGCTACAGTGAAGAATTAGAATTCCTTCTTAAAATGCCGGACACCTTTTATTGGAGTATTTATCAGGACTTACAATATAGCCCAGGAAATCTCTAAGATTTTAAATAAGGAAACCGGGACTGAGGAAACTGAAGGACCACACACGAAGTCAGAGAGGGGACTTATTAAATTAACGACACCCCAGACGCGTGTAAGAGGCCGATTCAAGTCCCTTTTATTCCTCTGAGCAAAACGTATGTGGCCCAGGATTGGCGTAAGTTGTGATTTACATTTCATATTTTATTACTAACATGTGAACTAACACATACACATACTCGCTTGTGGATGTCAAAGTCATTTGAGGCTGGCAAACTCAGCGTATAGAATGATGATTCATGAACCACCACTGCACGGGCTGGTGATAGCTTTATTGCTAGTTTCGTACAGAGAACTAAATGCATAAAGTAGTTCCAGGTTCCATATGGAGCAAGGACAGAAAGATGAAAGAAATGATGTACATTCTAAGTATAATAATTACATTTTCAAAGCAGTGTTAATGCCCCTATAAACATAGTCACTTTAAAATTTATGTAAGTTTTCAAGCTTAAACCAGTGTAAATGTCTATGTGAAAACATTCATTTTAAAGTAATGGAAGTTTCAAACTTTTCAATTAGTGTAAAACAGAAATGAAAACATATTCAATTTATAACGTAAACATTTTTCTATCAGTGTAGATGTATATGTAAACAGACTCTACATGTATTATTAACCTTTTCATTTAAATATAAGTAACTATGAAAGCTATTCTATTTAAATGTAAAGGAAGTTTATCCCGAGAGATTAACTATAATTCTCATCGAGGGTAAAGTCTGAGCTAATTGGGATGGGGTATGGGAAGATAGAAACCCATAACTTTGGGGTGGAAAACGCCATGCTCAGAAGAGCGTTTCGTTCTATTCTTTTATCATAATTATTGGTGGTACCAGCAGAGAGTACTACCTCTGGAACAAGAAGGGAACAGTGGCCTAAGCTTTAAGGGGAAGGACCCACGTGGTAGACTCTCCTTGACAATTCTGGGAAACGATCTGCTCCGATAACCTTGATCAGAGACGAGCGTGAGCAGAGTGAAAAGACCCAACCCATAAGAAGGAGCAGAACCATCATAGGCAGCTAAGTTCAAATATATGCTACTATTTGAACTTCTGGTAATACTTCACGATCCTTAAAGACCATGATGATAACTTTTCTTGATTCATAACTATTCAAATTTATATTCCAACTGTTAAAACCTAAAGTGATTCATAAATTTCGTTATCTGTAATGTTATAAATTTAACTTCGATTTAATCATTTTAAAGTTACTGCATGTTTGTCTCAGTCAATTTACTACACACACTCTAAACAGAGCTATCCTAGAATAATAGAATTCTACTGAGTAAATCAGGGGTGGGGGCTTAAACGAGCTGAGAGTAATAAGTGCTTAAATCGTGCACAAAAGCGCCGGCAGAACTACAGATTTAACATACTCAGCAAAAAGCAGTATTGTTCTCGCTTATTCTGAATATCTTGTGAAGACTCCCTTTGTAATAGAAGTGTCATCACTCTTCTATCTACATCTCTGCCAAGAGTAATCTTGTGTGAAGGTACATACCTTTGAAGCCCATATTAGATACTCTTAAGTTGTTGCCACTGCTGGACCACTACTACAAAGCAGGGGAGGGAATACCGTCACAGTGCCAGTGAAACGAATGAACGAACGAGCGAACTAGATTTTCACAGGGTTAAGAATTATGCACGCAGGCCCGTCCAACATTCTGCCCTCTCTCTCTCTCTCTCTCTCTCTCTCTCTCTCTCTCTCTCTTTCTATCTCACACACAAACAGCGTACACTAATAGTACCTATGACTAGTAAATCTTCGATAGCGACATTTTCCTGTGACCACCTTTTTTTCTGTACCCTTCGTTTTCCATTTTCTCACTCGCACCTTGACGTTGTTTTCCCTTTCATCTCTCAATGTTTTCATATCACATCTTGTTCTAATTTGTCACTCCCTTAATTTTACCTGATCGCCCGACATGTTTTTGAAACAACATTAACTTATGTTTGCGCAGAGCGAACTTACCACATTGATTTTTTGCTTATCGCCAGCTCCAGACGGAGTAAGTGTCTACACTGAGCGACATTCCCATTGTTAACCCAGACTTTCTGTCTGGGAAGATACAAACCATGTTGTTCACTGGTTCCAATATGAGTGGAGAGACGGTATTGGGAGATAAGTTGTCAGTTCGCACATCACGTTTCAGAAGAAGTCAATCTGGTTAAAAATTAAGACATGGACAGTAAGAAAAGAAATGTGACTTTGGAGCATAGAAAGCAAGGTAATCGCATCTGCCCAGACCTTGTTGTAATAACCAATTACAAGGAAATAACAACTGGGAGGAGATTATAATGTTAGATTTGTGAAAAGTGAGTTTGAAAACACGACAGGGGAAACGGAAGAATTGAGACCGTATATGGTTATGGAAGATAGGCAGATGGAATTTGATAAATTAAAATAAATGTAAAGAAAATATCTTGTGTGTCATGCAAAATGTTCTACAGATGAGAATAGTGGGGGGAAAGACCCCTACCGATATCAGACCCTACTTCGTAGTTGGATTGGCATAGAAGTGTGTGACAGAGTTATGTAAATACGATTACATGAATCCGCACGTCTTTGCTCCCACCTGGCTCCCACCTTTGCTTCCTTATTACGTAGAATGCACGTTTTATTAAACGCAGAACCCCTACACTTTGATATCTGTCTAACTCATAATTTAGCCACGCCTATTTTCGTTTCTCTATGTCTTACAGGCACTGGGAATGTTTACAAAGAGACCTATTAGCTAGTTCAGAGCCGTTAATTGAATTATCACGCGAGCGATTGGGCAATCGTTGAAATAGTGACAGATCAAAGAACGGGTCGTATATTTGTAGAATCAAGGGACGATAACCACAGTTACCGACCTCACCCGTCTGTTAGTGAGTCCCAGGGAACGTAATTAGCTACAGTACGAGCCGAGATCAAAAGACGGTTTGCTCGTTGGCAAAGTCTATGTTGGCGGCATAGGCGTGAAATAAAGCTTTCATTCAGAAATCGACAGCAGATTTTCCCAAAAATCGGGCTAAGGTGTGATATCTCGCAATCGCTAGCGAATTTCTACCTATTTCATATATATACCTCATCCTTTAAAAATCATTTATCTACTAGCCTCAGAATTTTTGGAACATCTAGCTCGAATTCTAAACCATTGTTAAAGTGGATTTCTTAGTATTTTCGTTGGAGATAGTTTCATTTTCTGTGTTGCGTACGGATCAAAAACCAAACCAACCAGCGGTGTAAATCTGAGAAAAGGGGTCTAAGTCTAAGTCAAATAGCAACAAAAACATTCTTATGTAATATCGGGTCTTCGAGGTTGACCTGTTCGGCCCTCTTGTTTCACCCAGAGAGAGAGAGAGAGAGAGAGAGAGAGAGAGAGAGAGAGAGAGTACCAACAAAAGACAATAAGAATCAATTTAACTGGACATATAGCTACCCAGATTTCTTTCCCATTTTCATTTACATTCAGCCCGCTGTGGCGAAAATATCAAACTTAATACTACCCGACTACCGACCACTGTGTTGTGGCGAGGATTTATCCAGAGAGATTTACCTACCTGACATTTATTTAACTATCGGAATTTCAAGCTACTGTACACTGTGAACACTAGATCTCTTAAGTATTGTCCTACCTGGACTAATAGATGTGACATAAACAGATCCAATTAACAGTAACAAAGTAAGCGTTCCCCAATAAGAGGATTAATCAGTCTTTGGAGGAACTGGGGCTTATTTTGCCAAAACCCAACACTGGATTTGTTGTGTGTACCATGGAGATATGTTCCAGACGTTGTAAATCAGCAATTAGGTAAGCGAGACTGAATGTGGCCACAGGTTTGTCAGAGCAGAGAGAAAGGTGGAGTGAATAATTCTTCTGTTGTATAATCACTGTACCCATATTGTTTTTTCTTCCTTTCGTTTTGCTAATACTGGTATTTTCGGGATAGATTAATTTGAAACTCTGTTCTTTACAGTATAGGCAAATTCCATACCATAGCGCAATCATTTTACCTTTCGGGGGTTAATTAACTTCTTCTTGCGGGATCTTGTCTTAACAGAGGGGATTGCACTTATGGGTTTATTCTTTTAATTTATGTAAACTATGATTTTCTATTGCTTTGATATTGGATGCTGTGAAGTTTTTTATGATAATAAACTTAACAAAAACTTAATTACCTGTGTTGGTCAGCTCGGCCCAATATCCCTACTCCATTTACTATAGTTTTCACGTTTGTGCGTCTGATTGTCGTCACTTATCTCTGTGTGTGTGTGTGTGTGTGTATGTGAGTGGTTAATAGTGTATATGTTAATATATACGGAAGGGAAAACTGTCTGATAAACAAATTACAGTCGTAAAGATAGGCTGGAATAGAGTATCTTCTCAATCCAGGGACAGATTCTACCTTTAACTATTCACTAGTGAAATCTATTTCTTTACCTTATCTCTCACTGAGTTACCACCTTTTCAGTTCTATTCCGACGGGACCAGAATCTATCTTAAATACCTATCAAAATCTACGACAAAGGGCTAAAATAAACCTCTTCAGGTTGGAGATTTTTCCAACAAAACCACGGGTGAACGAAAATACCGCTTATAATCTGCAATATTTTGGGACTGCTTCACTGCATTTCCATCTCATCAAGAAGGCATTTCTTCCACGATAACGAAAGGAAACATGATTCTAACATAAGGACAGAACCAAGCATTAGAGGATCTTCTGATATTAGACTGAAAGAAAACTCGACTATAGTACTAGAAACCACGAGTCCTAGGAACCATCATACAAAATAACAGTGGGATTATAATTAAAGTAATACCCCGACCACCTTTAAGACGGCCTTTTAAACCCAGTGGCTCGCCACTATTCAGAATGGTTTTTTTCTGTGCAAGACGTCGATAACTTCATTCCTGCTAATCGAGGTAAGTTGGAATATGTACATTTTATCATTTTATATTTTAAATTTAACATGTGTAATTTGCTTGTTGATGTACAGGTTCATTCGAGTCTGGATACCTCAGAATATACAAATGATTAGATTCATGAACCGTCACTGCCAGAGCTGGTGCCTGCTTCGTACGGGTTTCCTAACAAGGAATCTAAAAGCAGAGGTAGCCTCTGGCTCCATGTGGAGCAGGGAGTGAATGATCATAACACTCTTGTGAACATATTTATTATATTAACATTTTAATAAGTGTATGTGTGTATTTGTCACACAATTAGGTTCGCTTTCTTTTCCTCTCCAGCAGTAGTTATTTTAGAGTCATTGTTTGCACTGCTTCTCCGTAATAATTCGTCTTGTCTGTTTACCTGACAATCCCTTCTGAGAGAGTAGGCAAGTGATGCAATATTGACCGACAGTCTTGTTGGTAAAATTCTAGTGTACCAAACATTTAGCGCGACGAATTAACACGACGTACGTCCAGCAAGTTTATTTAGCGCTGATATGGCTATTGTGATTCAAAAATTACTGTCGTGAAGAGTCACAGCCCAGATGGTTAAACGAGGGTCGGTGTTTGCACAAGACGGGGAGATAAATTATCTGTCTGAGGTCATATTACAGACATGCACCTGAAAGACGGAATGTAGTAATAGCTTCCGGACAGAAGTGTTACGAAAACTTTATTTGTGAAAATGTAGCGAGTTGTAGTGCAATCATTACCGCGAATCGACGGATATAACAATTCCATATCTGGAAAGTGACATGTTAAATCTCACGCAGAATTTTTCTATGAGGAAATTTTTTTAATATACCCCATCAAACCACGCATGATAGTAACTATTGGCCGGCATTCGAGATGTAAACTTAACAGCATTTCTGATTGGAGCCTGGTCTAATAGTAAACAACAACGTGCACTTTAGTCGGGTGAAAACACTGTGAAATTTAACTCGCCAAGAGCCCAGCCAGACAGCCAGAGTAAAGAATAAGATCAGAATTCCATTTATCGGACAGGACCTTGTTTGAGCATTTTGAGGACTTTATATATATATATATATATATCAGGACAACTCTGCCTTTATTAACACAGAATACCGGAATCCTAGGAATCTGAACGCGAAGTCAGAGTGGGAGCTTATTGTAAAGTAACACCCCAGAACACGTGGAAGAGGCATCTTAAACAAGTTGCCTTAATTATTTTTCTGAGACAGAAGCCAGTCTGGGATCCCAAAAACAATTTGGGGTGAGTTGTACATTTATAATTCTATATTTTACATTATTAACACGTGAAATAATATGTATATATTGACATGTGAATATTAATATGTGAAAATGCTAGTGGATGTCCAAGTAATGCGAGGCTGGCAACCTCAGCATATAGAATGATGATTTCATGAACCACCACTGCAAGGCCTGATGATTGCGGGATGCGAGTTTCTTATAGAGGACAAAAAGCAGAGGTAGTCCCAATTTCCATATGGAGCAGGGAGTGAATGATGAGAGAAATGATGTACATACTTATTATATTGTTAACCTTTTCAACCAATGTAGAGGTAAATGTAAACCTATTCAGTCTAAATGTAATGAAAGTTTTCCGCTCACTGGGATTAAGATTAATTCTCAGAGAGGGTAAAATTCTGAGGTAGATGGGATGGTGGAATGAAAAGAGGGGGGCACATGTGTGTGTGTGTCAGGAAAACTTAATACTCAAAGGGGTATTAGTTCTCTTTTTTTGTGACACTACTCGGTGATACCAATTGAGAGTACTATCACTGGAACAAATGAGAGTATAAGTGGCCTGAAGTCGACACTAGACACCATCATCAGACGGGTCTTAGAGACGCTGGACTAGCTTTGTGATTACTCCCTGATACTTCTTGGAACGTGTCACAACTTTCAGACTTGACTAGTGACGATTGAACCAGTCATCTATCTGCAAAGATCCAAACATCAGCGGGAGCAGAAACCATCAAACTTTTGACAGCTAAGTAAAACTTAAAAGCTGCCAAGTGAACTGTCCATTTCATCGAAAACCATAACATCACCCTGTGATGAGTACTTTTTTAAAAGAATTATTCATCTTTTAAACTGTTAAACATAATTGATTATTAAATTTATTATTTGTGTATGTGCAAATTTAACGTCGATTTAATCATGTTGAATGTACTGCACCCGTATGTCTCAATCAATTTCCTAAATACACTTAAACAGAGCTATAAAATAATAATTAAGATTTCGCTGAATTAGATCAGCTGGGGGCTTGAACGAGCTAATTATAAGACAATCCTTCACAAATGTTGACGGCAGATACTGAAGTTAACTTTGCTGGGACTCATTCAGCCTTGTTCTTGCTTTCTGAATATCTTGTGGATACTACCTCGAGGAAGAAGTATTATTATCCTTCTATCTACAACTCTGCCAAGAGTAATCTTTGAAGATCACCTTTGAAGGCCCACATTAGATACTCTAGGTTTTGGCCACTGTTGGACCACTACGGCAGAGCAAGGGGGAGGCAACCCGTTACAATATTGTGGTGGATTTAGATGTTATGAAATGTTGTTATTATGTATTTATATTGTACTGAATGAGGTCAGCTGTGAAGGCCCCTGAATATAACAATTATTAGGGTGAGTTTTTAGGGTGCCTTTCTGCTACCACCTTATGATCTCATTCAGACTTATTCTTGACTAGTATGTATGATAACTACGTTTAATGTCTTGGGTTATGAACATATGGTGTGATGGTAATGTAATATTAAACACACACACATAAACAAATGTTAATGTCTATGATCAAAAGAACCAACACCGTGTGGTAAAGTTTGGTATTTAACTAATTTTTTACAATTTTATTTTGTCCTGAACCTAGTATTCTTCTGGTCAGGACTTTCAACTCAAATAAAATCAGTTTATATACATATATATAATGTAATCACATAAAAGGGACAATCTGTCCAAATACGTATTTTAAAATCTAATAATGGTGGTAAATATTTCTATTACTACTATTAAACTAGCTCAGGATGGTGGGTCGGGATTCTATAATCACTCCCATGTCTTTATTTCACAACTTTTAATGTTAAGTTTTGGGGTGGAAATAGTGTTATTTATTTCAATCAGGGAAACCCTACTCTGCGTTGATGAAAGGTCATGTGCCAGAATATATACTCATCTAGCACATGAAGTCGCTGTCAGTTGTCACTCCGGCCAACGGCCACTGTTGTACTTGTCCAAAAGTAATGGGGTAGGCAGCGTGTACCTCTATCACTACTGGAATACAAAGTCTTCTCAAATTCACCACTCAGAAATCTGGCACTGGGCTAGTGCCAGACAAAAAAAAAACCTGTAACATGAAATTATGTTTCCTTGTTTACATCAGGTTTAAACTACTATTTCCACAAATTATAATACATGCGAAACAAAAGACCTGGGTCAGATCTAGCTGACCAACCCAACTCATCCACATACCAAGGTGTACCAGTTTTTTCACATTCCTCTCCTCTAATGGCTGCACTGCATCTGCAATATTATCATTAATCTCTTTTTTCCATACAATAAGGTGGGTGATATGTTTCCACCTGACCACCTAAGAAAACATTTGTGTTATACATCTCTGGTAGTTTGTTTTAAGATAAACCAACCTCAAGGCCCTGCAGAAGTCAGCTAGGGACCTCGACTATGTACTTACTGTCGTAATATTTATCATTTGGCAGTATCGCTCACTCACATTTTTTAAATAAAATATAAATAATTTCTGTCTTACCACAAATTCAATGAATAAACACAGGAACGATGACCATGGCACAGATTCAGCTTTGCTGCCGGCTGGACTGTGAATTTTTATGTGTTTACTTTAATTTTAATTACTATTCACACTTTAGTACATCGTCCCGGCTGATGGACAGTCTTTCTGCAAATGGCGACAAGCCTTCTAAGTTTTCAGTAATATAAAATGTGTTGGCCAATGAGATCGGACGTCCTTCAATTTTGATTTGAATTTGAAAAATAAAGCCAAAATTACAGCCCAATTTCGGGGTACATCTGTCTGTCGGTCCGTCCGATCTTGGCATTAGTTAAAAATAGACTTGCTTTTTGGCCTAATACAATTTCCTCTCCCTCCTAACGTTCCCCACTGCGGACTTTGACCCTCCCTCTTCTGCCTCTTTTCAACAACGCGTGCAAAAATTTGTCACCGTTAGTGAATGCAAGAACTGTCTGTATGAACCTATACAATATTTTGTCAATACCTTTAGTATTATCTGGAGGAATTTGTATTTTAAAACATATTATTACTCAGGAGAAGATATTCTAACTAACTAGGTTTTATGGTCATATCCCTTTTAATAAAGAAATCCATGTATTTTCCATAATATTCGGAATTTTCTACTTTTTTTATAAATACTCCATCTTTCCCCCTCTGTTCAACTGAAAACACATGTCGTTTCGTCAGAAAAATTACGCCACTTGGCAGACACTGCGCTGTGTGTGTATGGTTATATATGTCAAACTGCGTGCCTATGAAACGCACAAGTATTGGTTTTTTCGTTACATTTTCAAATAAAGTAGCAGAAATGACCCGCCTTTCTCGAGTTGGACTCGACATTAATATTGAGAAAACAAAAACTATGATAATTAGCAAAATAGACGATAAACCCACATTAAAGATAAGCGTAAATGGGAAAATCCTGGAACAAGTCAAGAGCTACGTATATCTTGGTCATATAATAGCAGAAGATGGCAGATGTGAAACAGAAATCAAGAAGAGAATAGGAATGGCCAAAGCTACATTCAACAACATGAAACATATACTGACATCCAAACAGTTATCTCACAAATTAAAACTGAGAATCATAAAGTGTTATATATATTCTGCATTTCTGTATGGTGCAGAAACATGGACGATGAATAAGCATTTGGAAGAAAGAATTGAGGCTCTTGAAATGTGGATATATAGAAGAATGGGGCGTATCTCATGGAAAGAGATGAAAACAAATAAGGAGGTCCTAGAAAATCTAGGTATGAAAAGAGAACTAATGAGGGAGGTCAAAGTTCGGCAGCTAAAATACTTTGGCCACATAAAAAGGCATAACACCTTGAAGAAGACCATAACAGAAGGGAGAGTTGAAGGTAAACGTGCAAGGGAAAGACAGCGCTATAAGTGGGAAGATAACATCAAGAGATGGACAGGAAAGAGTCTATCAGAGTGCACCACCAAGACAAGAGACAGAAGACGTTGGAGATCCATTACAGCCAACCTTCGTTGTGGAGATGGCAACTGATGATGATGATGAAAACCCGCTCTCGCTTGTCAATAGTGGCATTTTTTCGTCTGGAACCAAAATTACACTGATATTTTGCTTCAAACATGTGATGGAAAAAGAATTACGCTTCGTTTGTTTCAAACATTTCCTGTTTAATTTTACCCTACGTTAAGGTCTATCAATACACGACGCGTTTGCAGGCGTGGCGAAGACGAAACCTCACAACTCCACTAATTTTTATTTCTACATTATTTTGACTTTATAAATCCTACAAATGGGATCGGTGTATCAATGTATATTATCACAAATATTCGAACATGTTTAAATAATGCAACTGTCGCCTTCGGATGTCCATACACACTTTCATCCGACTCACTGGGATTAACATTAATGCTTGGGGAGGGTAAATTTTCTGAGGAAGATGAAGTGATGAAATGTAAGAGGAGGGCGCCGGATTCTCAAGTCAGGAGACCCTATACTTAAATTATTTAAAAGAGGCATTTGTTTTCTCTCAGACTGTAGTACAAGTTTGTGATGCCAGTTTGTTTACAAATCTGTGGTTCAAGTTGCCAGCAGTCTACGTTAGACGCCTACATCAAACGGGTCTTGAAGACGCTTGCCTTGACAATTGGAGTGGTTACCCCAGCATTACCGCCAGGGACGTGCTACTGCCACAGGATCTGACGATTGACGGAACAGTAAACAACACCCTTGGTAAACCAACAAGGAAAAATGTCAGAATAACAAACGACGCGCTACTATTATTTGTCAAAATTGAAACTTACTCGTTACCATGAAATAATCAGAATAACAACTGACTCACTTTAGTGAATGGTCAGAATAGAAAGTAACCTGCTAATATAAACAGCCATACCAGCAAATAATTTACTACCATAAAATAAAAATAAAAACTGACTCATTAATATGAAATAGCCAGAATACAAAGTTACACGCTACTATGATATACTGTAATATAAAAAAAAGAAACTCTCACTACCATAAAATAGTCGGAATAAAAACCGACTCACTACCATAAAATATTCGGAATAAAACGTGACTCACTACCATAAAATAGTTGAACAAAAACTGACTCATTACCAGGAAATAGTCAGAGTAAAAACTGACTCACTACCAGGAAATAGTCAGAATAAAAACTGACTCACTGCCATAAAATAGTCGGAATACAAACTGAATCACTACCAAGAAATAGTCATAATAATAACAGATTCGCTACCATGAAATAGTCAGAATAAATACTGACTCACTACCATGGAATGACTTACATACAATATAACACTTAACACTGAGCATTAGGCAGACCAAGGAACCAAGAAAGGATAGATCGAGGGTGTACTGAAACTTTCATGTAGCAACGACAACCCATGATAAGATTTTACGCTCCTCATTAATCCTATAAAATAGATATGATATTAGGTTCCGGAGGTAAGTGTCAGTCATATCATTACCCTTCTGGTCTCTGTGAAGCATAGGATTTAAATAAAATCACGCCACTTCTTCCAGTTCTGTGACATACGGTCAAGGTCTTTGATGTGTGATGTCACATTATTCATTTTATACGCGTTAAAAACAATACAAATAAACTGCCTGCCACTTTAGCTGACAAAATAGCAGTTTCGCATATGACAAAAGTGTTCTGCACACTTCTAAACTCTATAATTTTAATAATGGAAGACACACTGGAATGTGATGTGTTTCTGACATTTACAAGATGTCGGTCAGATGTGACGACCAAAATACGACTGTGAATTTTATAAAATCGTATCTAGTTTTTTTTTTTTTTTTTGGTCTCTTATGTTTTGTTTTAAATATAGCTTAAAAACACACGGCATAAACAAAAATGAAAGACAAATGTAATCACTTGACATCTGTCTTCTGTAATAAAAAACCTCTGCTGATATTTGATTGCTTGCTTGGAATTAAAAAATCTCATCACTAATGATTCTGCTTTTTAATCAGACACTGCCAAATTTAATGGGAATTTCTTTTCTTTTTTTTTTCACTGACAAACAGCGGAATCACCGCCTGCGTGAAGAAGGATTTCTCAAGCGCAGTTCACTGCAATGAATTAAAAATCAAAGACAATATTTTGTATATCAACCTACTGATATCGTCTGCGTTTCATACACAACTTATAAGTAAAGAAATCGTGACCACAGCCCTAATAATATCATTAGGAAATTACGATAAACATGTTGATCTTTCAACTGTTTCTCTCAGGACTTAGCTTTATAATTACTGGTCCACGAACATTTGGAAGCAATCAGCTAAACGACAATAGTTTAAACTAGGAATAACAAAAATTACTAACGTGTTCAAATCAAAACAAGTGAAAGGATAAAATACGCGTTTTAAGGAAACGCTTTTAATAATGTTACGAAATGCTCTAAATAAAAACAGAAAAAAAAATTCTCTGTACGTTCTATTACATAGAACAGGTCCTGGAGCAGGTCGAACACTTTAAATACCTTGGAGCTGTCATAGACCGGAAGGGATACATCAAAGAAGAGTTGGCTACCCGAAGAGCAGCAGCTGGGAGACTTTTTCAAACCATAAATCGAGGATTCCTCAGCAAAAGAGAAGTTGGTAAGAAGACGAAGATGGCTGTATACCGCTCCACCCATGCCCCAATCTTGACGTATGGATGCGTGTCATGGGCAATGACTACAATCCACAAAAGCCAGATACAAACATCAGAAATGAGGTATCTGAGGAAGGTGGTTGAAGTAACAAGAAGAGACATGGTCCGCAACCAGACTATACGTCAAGGCCAAAAAACCCAGCCCCTGCAGACCCAAGTAGAACAGTCCCAACTAAGATGGTTTGGCCATGTCTGCAGAATGGGAGAAGATCAACTACCGCGGCAAGCATAGGAAACTAAGAGCCAGGGATCCAGACCTCCAGGATGACCCAAAGTCCGCTGGGAGGACAACATTAGACAATCTTTGAAGGACCCAGGACTAGAATGGAACCAAGCCTGGAGGAAGACAGCCAATAGAATAGTATGGCGCGCTCTCTTACAAACCTCTACACCTCACGGTAGAAGAGGATCGACTAAGTAAGTAAGCAAGTCTATTACATAGAATAAAATTGCAGAACCAGTTATCGGTAATTCTTCATATCTTTCACAACAACAAAAATATATGTATAAAACAAAAATCATTCATTCAATGAATGAATGAATGAAATACTGGCTTCACATAATTCTGGCAAATTCTTGAAATATATTTGTGCTGACTTAATTATAATCTTATTTTACATATAACGTAGCAGATGAAATAGAAGTAGTTGTCTTCCACCTGACAGTTTAAGCATCATGGAAGTATCAGGTTTATCTCGCCCTCGGTGGTATAAAGAGTTACAACTCAGCATGTGTCAGCACTTGCAGGTAATCATTGTATTTCCTTATTACTACGTAACATTGATCGGCAACACTTAGTTGAAGATTGAGGAAGGATAATTTTCAATTAATAAATTGTATCTTGGGTTTACGGAAGCAATTACAACACAAAGCACAGGTAGCGGCATATATGTTTTATTTGCCGGAAAAACGTTTATGAAAACAAGAAAATAAAGAAATGAATAAACATCACAAAACATTAATAATACACGAAAGTACAGAAATGAGAGATTGGTTGATAAGATTTCTGTCTGGTTATAGCTATAAGAACTAAATCCCACATGATCAAAATCGTTAATTAAATTATTTTAAGCATTTATGTCGCTGAGAGATTAAATATTTTTTTAAATGTTTTACCATACGATGTATTGTCCTCAGAAGATACCCCGATGCCATCACAAGAACAGCTATGCTTTGGACCCCTGAAGGAAAACGAAAGAGAGGCCGACCAACAACAACCTGGCGGAGGACTGTGGAGGCTGAGATGCAAAGAATGAACCAGAGTTGGTGCACTGTACGAAGGATGGCCACTGATCGAGCAAAGTGGAATCAATTTGTTGTTGCCCTACAAGACGCCACTAGGCATGATGGCCACTGACTGCTTTGACGGTCGGTGGTTAAGGATCTAAGAAGAAGATACGATGTAAGGAATGGTTTACATCTCTCTTCACCTTTCAACTCCCTGAAGGGCATAGGACTTACTGCCAATTTAGCACCCCAAGAAACTGTTTTATTGACCACAAATAAAGATAGGGCTTATGATAAATGTTGGAGAGAAGGTGTTTTGTTTCAACAGAAGAAGATTTGAATAACAGGTAAAATATACAGATACTTAGGGGTCGTCCAAATTTACGCCACTCGGTGTAGTGAAATTGACAGAGATACAACGGTAAAATACCTCCAAAGATAACATTTAAGGATAAAAACATAATGCGTAGGCTGCGAATAGTACATGATCGCCTAGACCGCGGGTCATCATCCTCCATAATAATTGACTTGCTAGACAGGAGGGGAACGGCGGATCAAAAAGGAAAAAAATATGACTGGAAAGATTGCGTGAGACTAGAAAGGCTAAGGAGACGCAATTGGGGGGGAAACGGAGAAAAGTCACGTTTCCCAAATTGACATAAAAAGTAAGCAACTCGACAGAAGGGACCATAGATATGTTACGCCACAGTCGTTTATTGGACGCTTTTGCGCGATACCAAGCCCTTGATTTGAATTCAGCGGCTAAAACGCAGATGTTCGAAATATTACAAAATTTAAAAAGTACTTTTTTCTTAATATTAATGTTAGGAATATAAAAATTAGCTGGCCGGATGGCCCATTCTGAGCAGTGAACTAATATGGTCTTAATTTTACAGACGGATAGATAATATTGAAGATAATGACAAAAGACAGTGTTGTTCACATCATCGACAGACTGTATTGAATCTAAAAGTGTCGCTAATTGCACAAAAAAACACGACCTTGAGACGCAGGTGTTCAAATCTACGTAGTATGGAAGAGAGGGACATTGGTGGTAGCTGTGTCTAAATATAACTTTTAACGACAAAATTTTGGAGGGGAGAGAAAGGTTGGTTCAAAAATCAAGTACATTTTTGTTGAAACACAAGTAGAGACGGACAGACTAACAGATAACCATCCATACTTGACTGAAGCATGACTGAAATGACTTTAGTGTAGGAAATTTGAATTTAAAATAAACCTAGGCAGTGATTGGCCACAGACAATCATATCATTAGCGCTCAGACGCGAAAGTGGGGCCATTCTTCAATAGTTGTTCAGTGATAGACACAGATTTTAAAGTGTGGTGATTTCCATATGAAAGAAAGTGAAAGAAATTTAGGGACGCCATACTATAGCCAGCAGCTCAGCTGAGTTTTGCTAGCAATTCTGTGTTATTTATTCATAATCTGGTAAGATTGAAATTATTTCCTTATATATTTTGAATATTGTTTCATGTTCGAGTGATTTGATACTGCCATATCGAAATCTAGCCTTACAAACAAGTAGGGATTTGCTCTAGACCCCCCGCCCTAGTCAGGGTCTAGGGACCAACAATGTACATAAACTCCAGCAAGGATTATGCAAGACAGATCAAGTGTTGAGAATAATGAAACATATTACCTATCCTCTTTTAGGGCAGAAAACTAATAAATATTTTTCAGAATCTATGGTCTGGGAGGATCTATCTGATGTAAAACCACCATGGTAAATGTGCTGTTTGGTCAGAGAGATCTGACCTGTCTGTATGATGTGGTTGTTGTGTCAGTGTTGTGTCCAGACGTGGGTAGAGAATAGATTTTGACACATGGCCCATACTTTGATTGCAGAGCTGTGAGTTTCTGTTGTCAACAAAGCAGTGTCTATTCAGTTGGTGACTTTACTCGAGTGTATCTGTGCAGTACTTGTGACAGAGACCACCATTATTGCCCGCCAGCACGGAGAGGTGGGACCACCTGATTTCAGCACCAGAGCTACAACTACAAGATGAGTGAGCCTCTGGTCTGCTGGACATTCACCAACGCTTGGTAGTTACTAATATCCCCATAAAAATTCCCACCATTTTCTGGACACTGTGTAGTCAATATAGACAGGTGTGATGAGGCCACCCCAACAGCACAAACATTAACTATCCTCCCAAGTAGATGACTACTAGAACATTTTAATAAAACTAACTGGTATAGTACATATATATGTACACTATTGCATTTATGATATAATATTCCATGCATTTCTTTCATAATCTCTAAATCCTTTTAAGTTCTGGTCAACCTAAAAAATTGATCCAGAACAAAATAAATGTAATATAATTCTATCAAAAAATTTTACACACGTGAGTTAGTTCAGTGTATTTTAACATTTATTATATTATTAGTCTTGTTAAATATCTGTGGGTATATCTATAACCTATTACACCACACTACATATCATAACCCTAGACACTTTACGTAGCCACATTCATTAAAAAAAATTAAGTGTGAGGTCGTAGTGGTAGCAAGAAAGGCCTTCTGACAATTCTCAACTACATTTTATCTCAGGAGCCTTCACAGCTGGCCTCATACAATTACATTTAGTAATATCAACATCATACAATACCATCAAACACCACTACATATATTGGGGTCTTGTCCGGGGATAATTAGCCCAACAGTAATATTAGGATCTCCTGGTGGGAGAAATAAAAGTAGGGAAATAAATTGTAAAATTCCCTTTAACATTAAAAGTGTCCCTGCAGATAAAAGTTGGTGAATCTTCACAGCCAGTAATAATTAATTAGTTAACTGGTTAGTTAGAATTGGTTAGACTATAGTCATAAGAAGTACTTAGTGTATTTACTGGTTAGAGATTTAGCTTGTATATTAGTATATTGTCTAAAAAGTATGGCGGAGCTGGCAAAATTTAGATCAGCTGCTGTGCTCACCGCGAAGGAGATGGGAATGGATGGTCAAATTTTAATTCAATACGTAACGGCTGAATGTGATAAATATATTGAACGGGAAGAAAGGAGATTAGAAAAAGAGGCTGAAAGAAAATTAGAGGCTGAAAGGTTAGCTGAAGAAAAGAGGTTACAAATTGAGGCTGAGACAAAGAGGCTGCAGATTGAGGCAGAAGAAAAACGACAGCAAAGGGAGGCAGAAGAAAAACGACAGCAAAGGGAGGCAGAAGAAAAACGACAGCAAAGGGAGGCAGAAGAAAAACGACAGCAAAGGGAGGCAGAAGAAAAAGGTTGACTGCCGAAAGGGAGGCAGAAGATAGAAGGTTGCAGAGGGAGCACGAATTACGACTAAGGGAGCTGGAATTACAAGGCCCGGCTCCTGAAAATGGTGCCAGCCCTTTTGCCTCAGATGCTACGCCCAGTCTGGGAGCCTCAAACTCAGCTATGGGGTTTCATTTAGACCATTTTGTTGAAAAAGACGATGACATAGAGGGGTACCTAGGACGTTTTGAGTTATTAGCTACTACATATGGGTTAGAGAGAGAGAGGTGGAGCTTAAAGCTATCACAAGGATTGAGAGGTACTTCTTATGAAGTATTTGCTAAAATGAACAGGGAAGACCAAGACAATTATGACATGTTAAAGCAGGCTTTGTTATTAAGATACGAGAAGAATGGTGAATTTTATCGTAAGAAATTTAGAAATGCCAAACTGTTGTCTGGGGAGACATACCACCAATTCTCTGCTAGACTAGAAACCTATTTGGAGAAATGGACGGCTCTGGGGAAGACCCAAGATCTTAAAGAAATGATCATGATTGAGCAATTGAGAGAGTCCATGGCTCCAGACATGAGAAAATTTCTCATGGAACAAGGTGCAGAGAAGTTGGGGGAAATTTTAAATGTTGCTGAGAGGTATCAGGCAGCCCAGGCAGAGGTAAGTGGTGCTAAAAAGAAGCACATAGACAATTTTAAAGCTCCACAGCAATTTAATAAATTTGATAATAGAGAGCAGGGAAATAAAGGTAGGACAAACTTTGAGCGGCCAAGAAATGACTATCGCGACAGAAACTCACAGTTCAATGACCAAAAGTTCAATGAAAGAAAACCGTTGAACCAAGGAAAAAGATGGTGTAAATGGTGCAAGAAGGATAACCATAACACCGAATTTTGTAGAAGGAAACCTTCAAACATTGCTGCAATGAAGTCGGGGACGCAAAGATTAAAGGTTAATCCTAAGGGACAACAGGAACCTTATCACCCCCCAGTTTGTGAGGATGTTATTTGTAATGGGGTCACCATAAGGTGCCTTTATGATACAGGTTTGGATTATGATTCAGTTGTGAAGTCTAGCCTAGTGGACCCAAGTCAGTATACCACAGAAACAGTGGAAATACAAGGGGCGACTAAGGACATACCACTCATGACACTTCCCATCGCAAGGATAACGGTGAAAACTCGCTATGTGGAAGGAGAAATCAGAGCAGCAGTGATAGATGAACCAATCTACCCTCTGATATTGGGGTGTAGATACGTCTTCTTGGGGAATCCCGAGAAACCTGTGATCATGGCGACAGTGCAGACCAGGTCACAGAAGAAGGAGGAAGAAGGTGAACCTATAAACGCTCATCCAGAGGAGATGAGGAAGGCGCAGGCTGAGGATAGGACACTCAAGCCCTGTTTTAAAAAATTGCCCAAATGCCACACACCTCCGAGCAAGGGGGAATATTTCATGAAGAACAAACTATTATACAGGAAGACAGGAACTAGGTCCACTGGTCACGGACAGTTAGTTCTTCCCAAGATATATAGGGCAAACTTAATAAGGAGCTTACATGTTGGAAAAGATGGTGACCATGAGAAAGTCGGTACCATCTGCCAAAAGATTGCTCGAAAATACTATTGGCCCGACGTAAATGTCGATGTTGAAAACTTTGTAGAAGCATGTGGCGTATTTCATGAGGGAACACCCACAAAGGGAAAATATGTGCAGGACCTAGAAACGCCACGGGGCAACTTTAGGCCTGAAAGGAAAACTAATTATACTCGGGTAGACAAAGTGGAATGGGAGCCCCCTTTTCACACCCAGTCTTCACTTGAATGGATTAACATGGCCACTATGCGAAGAGTACAAAGAAGAAATTTTACCCAGGATAAGATGACAATCCCTCGGTCAGACTTATATAAACTGGAAGAACAGAAAAGAGAGCGAAGATCTCTCATAAGCAATCTTAAGTGGGGAGACAAACCCCAGAGAAAAATTGGTAGTGGTCGATTTGTGAGTGATGATTCTAGGAAGAAAAGTCCTCATTATAAAGCTTCTAAGGGACGGGACCAGACGGGTTCCATGAAAAATACGTATGATAAATTAAAGATCCAGATGTAACTTTATTAAGGACCTGGACAGATGAGAAGGCGGAAGAGACTGTTACCTCATCGTATCAATATGTGAACGAACTGATCACTCGTTTGAAAGCTGGATGGAAACTGGCAAATGATAATTTGAAACAAGCCAGGAAGAAACATGCAGCATATTTTAATAGGAAGGCAAAGGACAGGGAACTGGCAGTCGGAGAGAAGGTGCTGCTTCTACTACCCGGAAGCCAGAATAAATTACAAATTGGTTGGCAAGGTCCATATACGGTTCTAGAGAAGGTGTCTAGAACAAACTATAAAATTGACAAAAAGGGGAAGGAAAAAGTTTATCATGTAAACCTGTTAAAGAAGTATCTGGACAGACCACTCCAGGAAAGCACCCCCTTATTGACCTTAGCTATTGCAACCCAGATGCAAAAAGAACCACTCACCTCACATGAATACCCATTACATCCTTGTGAAACAGCAGCACAGGTAAAAGTCAGTAAGCACCTGACTAAAAACCAGAGGGAGAGAGTTCAAAAGGTTCTGGAGGAACATACAGATGTATTAACAGATAAACCAGGCCATACAAATTTGCTACAGTATGACATGAAACTGGTAGACTCAAACCCAATCTGTATGAGAGCCTATTCTATTCCGTTCGCGAAGGAGAAGGCATTGAAGGAAGAAATAGAGTATTTGTTGAAGGAGGGGATTATTTCGCACAGTGAATCATCTTTTAGTTCTAGTGTCGTTTTGTTGAGGAAACCGTCTGGGGAACACAGACTGTGCATAGATTACAGGAAACTGAACGCTGTCACAGAAGGACAAGTGGATCCATTACCAGACACAAAACAGTTATTTGCCAGACTGAACAAGGCAAAATACTTTTCAAAAGTGGATCTTAGTAAAGGCTATTACCAGATCCCAGTGAAGCCTGAAGTGAGACCTTATTTGGCTTTTAGCACTTCGGATGGACATTATGAATTCAATATGCTACCATTCGGACTGAAAAATGCTCCCAGTGTGTTTTCAAGGATGATGCGAAAATTGTTGGATCCCCTGAATAACCCATGTATCACGAATTTCATGGATGATATTCTCGTCGCCACAGAGACATTTGAAGAACACATTGAAGCTCTGGAGATGTTGTTTGATAGACTTCGGGAGGCGAACTTAACTGCTAGGCCAACAAAATGTTGTATTGGATGCAAAGAGTTGGAATTCTTGGGACACACTGTATATCAGGGTAATATGACCCCTGATCCTAAGAACTTGGAAAAACTGCAGAGAGCACCTAGGCCACAAACAAAAAAAGACGTGCGATCATTCGTGTCGTTATGCGGATTTTATCAGAAATACATCAAAAATTTTAACGCTATATGTGCTCCTCTGACTGATTTGACTCGCAAGGGACTTCCAGATAAAATTATTTGGACTGCACAATGTGAACTAGCGTTCCAAGAGTTAAAGGAAAAACTCACTAGCAAGCCTATTCTCAAACTGCCTGATTTGACACAGGACTTTGTCTTAAGAACCGATGCAAGTAATGTAGGACTCGGAGGGGCTTTGTTGCAAAGATCAGCTTCACCTGATGGGGAACTTAAACCAGTCGCTTATGCAAGCCGCAAATTGAATAAGGCGGAACAAGGATACTCCACAAGCGAAAAAGAATGTTTAGCATTAATCTGGGCAATAAAGAAGTTTCAAATCTATCTGTATGGTAGGACTTTTGTGGTGGAGACGGACCATCAGCCTCTCGTGTTCTTGTCTCAGGCTAAGCATGAAAACGCAAGATTGCTGAGGTGGTCTTTGTTGCTTCAACCTTATCAGTTTAGTATCCAATATATCCCAGGCAAATTGAATGTCGGTGCAGATTTCCTCAGTCGGCACACCTGTGATCAAAATTAGAGTAGTGGCAGACGTGAGGAGTAATTTTACCTATGTGTATCGCTGGTTTTGGAACTTGCCATAGGCATGTTTTCAAGTGGGGAGATGTGTAGTGAAATTGACAGAGATACAACGGTAAAATACCTCCAAAGATAACATTTAAGGATAAAAACATAATGCGTAGGCTGCGAATAGTACATGATCGCCTAGACCGCGGGTCATCATCCTCCATAATAATTGACTTGCTAGACAGGAGGGGAACGGCGGATCAAAAAGGAAAAAAATATGACTGGAAAGATTGCGTGAGACTAGAAAGGCTAAGGAGACGCAATTGGGGGGGAAACGGAGAAAAGTCACGTTTCCCAAGTTGACATAAAAAGTAAGCAACTCGACAGAAGGGACCATAGATATGTTACGCCACAGTCGTTTATTGGACGCTTTTGCGCGATACCAAGCCCTTGATTTGAATTCAGCGGCTAAAACGCAGATGTTCGAAATATTACAAAATTTAAAAAGTACTTTTTTCGGAAGATTAAGCGAATGCGGGGGTGGAAGATTCCGAACAATAATTGAACCTTGGAATACGATTGATTTGATAAGTCATTTCATTGAGTCCGTACATTTAATCCACAGTGGTACACACAGGATGATCATTTCAATAGGAGTAGAGCATAAGTCCATATAAGTCATGCATAAATTAATCAATAACGTAGACTGCTGGTTTATGTGTCAATGTCCGTTTAAGGATACAATGCAGTATTGTCGTCAGAACATCACAGCTATATGCACGCGCAGCTAGACATGGCTACCTGCCGACAGTGAGACTGCGAGTCTGAATATTTCATATGAATTTGACGATTATTCTTCTCCTTCTGAGAATTCTAGTTAAATACTAACCTCCATAAATTTCCCTCTCATATAGAGTTCTAGGACTGACCCTGGTCCATCAAAAAATGCATATATAAATGGCTATATCATGCCATTGAATTGGAAAGTTAGAAGAACGCAGCTATTCAGCTTGGCGGTCAAGTAACAAAGGGTAGCGTTTCTTAGTTACCGACTGTGTCCTAAACAACGCTATACACGTCATGATCGATCGTGTATGGAGCGTTCAGTAATTGAAACATCTATCGCAATATATTAAATGCCTTAACCTTTTACAATTGCACGTCTGATAACCTTTAGCAGACGGCGTTAATATCATATACCGTAACAAGTGGTTACAACACCACTCTGGCGACCGGGTGATACAGGATCAAACCCGGGCGACGGCATTTGAGGATTTTTCGTCGACCGGGCTTCGGACTGGATTAACTCGAGACCTGGCGAAGACATTTGAAGGAGTGTCGTCGACCAGGGACTGGCGGCTCCTGAGCCGACCCAGCTGCAATGGGTACCTCCGAAATCGGCGAGTATTTGCCTGAATGGCGAGGGACACCTGTCTCTGTACAAGAAATAAAGGGATACTCAAGTAAAATCAATGTCAGGTTAGACATAAAATAATAACCTGAGATTTCGCCTCGAGTATTAGCGGGCGTACGCAAAAAAAAAAAAAAAAAAAAAGTGACTGTCCGGCCTTGTGGTTTACACCCAGATAGAGATATAGCACTGGCCCAAAAGACTTATTAGAATAAAATGATAACTGGACTATTCGAATATCCAGAGTTCTTGTTTAATTTCCAAGTTCATATACAGTCGGCCTGTTGTGGCGACTAAATCAAAAACAGTAACAGTACTTATATAACGACCACGTGTTGTGAAGATGATCGATCCTGAATAGAATTTGTTTACCTGATAATCGAATGTATGATTGAAGAATTCCCGCTACTGTACCCTGTGACCAGTTGATTCCATAATTATTTCCTACCTGGACAAAATTTGTAGTAACATTTGTCAGCACCCTGTTAAAAAAAATAGTGAAGTTAGCGCTTCCCAACATTTGATTAATTAGTCGGTTGGAGAAGCTGGGGCTGTCTTCGCTCGTCAACCAACAGTGGATGGGCTGCATGTTCCTTTAAATCAAAATTTTCCAGAAGATGGTGAATGCAACCTGTAGGTAAGGTTGATTGTGTGTGTTTTTTTTCTGTGATCACAGTTTGTTTGTCAGAGCGAGCGAATGCAGGAAAAATAATTCTTTCATGTAATAACTCATTTTTATAACTCTGTATTTTGTATTTCATTTATGCAAGTTTGTTGCTAAATGCTGATTTCTCTTAGACTAGATTCAGGTATTAACTCTGTTCTTAAACTATAGAGGAGAAAACTAGACTATAGCGTATAAATCCGTGACTCTTTGGGGCTATCACTTTTCTTCTAACAGGATCGTGGCTAAACATAGAGGGAAAAGATTACACCTATGGGTCTATTGTTCTTTTAGTAATTCATTAACGTATGTGTATTTGTATGAGATTTGATATTCTACTGATTTATGTTGTGACCTTCCTTATGATAAATAAAACTTACATAAACTTATTTAAGTGTTTCGGTCAGCTTGTTCCAAACAAATATTCATATTCCATAGATATAGTTTCACGTCAGTACGTCTAAACGTTCGTCACTTGTGAGCGCGTGTCGGTGAGTGGTTGATATAGAGTATATCTATATTATTAGGTAATCTGTCTGACATACATTTCTGTTGTAGAGAGATAGGCTGAGCGAGAGATTTCTCGAGTTCAGGGACAGAATTTCTTATTTTTCCACCATCTCACTCGTGAAAACTATTTTCTTATATCTTCTCTCACTGAGTCACATCATGTTCTAGTCTATTCAGAAGGGACCAATCTGAGTCTTTATTCACCTATCATAAATCTACGACAATAATAAATCCCTCTGCTGAAAATTCTGATAATTGTTATAACCTTTATTTGGTTTAATTGTTTCTAATTATATAATTTATTATTGTTATTGTTGAACAGAATCGAAATCAGTGCTCTCCGGGCAAACCCATAGGTGCTCAGTCTCCATCAGTATATGTCGAAGAGTGTGAATGCTAACTGTTCCTGTAGATCACTGGTTGTATACACGACGGATGCATCCTCTCGTACATGCATCTATGATAACCTCACGTTTGATGCCAAATTCCAACAGTCTTAACTTTTATGATTCATCTATTGCAGTGTCATTCACTAGCAGGTGATCAGTAATTGTGTCACCGGATGGCCTACTACTGATAACATAGCATCATTCGTGCAAATTGTTATCAGTTAAATTAGGAAGAATAGTTACGAGATTTTATTGAAATAGACTCGAGATACGCAGTTATCAGATTGAAACTGAAACTAGGTAATAGCGACTCAACGCTAATTTTTGGCGGGAGTTGCTCAGCAACCGATGACGTAAATCGGAATATCCGAGACACCCCATCCGTAGGCATATAGGATCCAATAAAATAAATAAAGAATTATTAGACTGACCAACCGGAAAGGTTGTAAAAGCGCGCACCACTTTTACGAAGGCAAATTTCGATATCCAAAATCAGTTGATCCCCAGAAGCCAGTCTGTACGGACGTAGAACTGGTCTTGAAGTTATCAAGATATCAACTCTGTAAAGCAGATGGTTTGTTTTTAATGTTGGAAATTCCTATTTATCAGTAAGTACAGCTTCGAGTGACTTTTTTCATTTTTTCAGAAATAAAACCTAGTTAGGCCAGAAATGCCTAAATGTCGGAAGGACTAGCTGAACTTATAAGAAATGAAACGGAGCTCTTTAATGTCAGATTTAGCTACAAATCATAAAGAAGAGGTAGAGGCTCTACTGTCAATTTACCCCTAAGTCGGATAAATCTAAGAAGCAAACGCAAAGGAGTTAAGCAGAAATACTTATCCCAATTTGGATATCAAATCAGGGAGAAATAATAGATAACCACAAAGACACATTTTTATGAGGATTTGTAAAATGAATGCATTCAAGTGACTTTGTCTGGATTGTATATAAGAATAAACTGTTTTAATGGATCCTGAAGGCTTTCTTGCCTACCTCATGTTGAAAGTTTTACAGTTTTACAGTAAATAGTGAACAGAGTATGCTAATAAAAGTCACACAATATTAAACACCACAGAGGAATTTTGGAACGAACTTGGTTACAATTATCATCAAGACCTAATATCTCTGGCAGTATACCAGTATTCCTGACTTGAGTGATACAATAAGCATATACACACCCCACGGTCACAATTGCTCTCAGTATCTTTCCCTTATCCATATCTAGTGTTCCCACTGTGGATGCTCTTAATGCTAGCCTGTCAGCTCTCTCATTACCGAGCACCCCTGCATGACCAGGACAATAGATCCACTCCAGTTCCTGCAGATTTGAAGCTTCTATTAGTGTTTTCCATTCATGCCGTAGCCAACCATTTTGAACCTTTCGAAGCATGCATGGACTGAGAGTCTGACACAATGACTGCCTTTGTTAATGAATGCCTTTGTTAGCCTCTTTAAGGCTGCAGTAGCTGCCTCTATCTACATTCTCATGCTGGTTAGTTGTTATCTTGTACGCCCCGCTATGTTCGGCGACGATTCTGCCCTTTACACTAGCAGAGAAGCCCCAGACTGATTCCTCACCACGGATCACATACCCATTAGTACACAATGGAATCAACATCCCCGACATGATCATGTCTCAGTTGATTAATCTCCAGTTCTGTTTTCCCATTGCCCCAAGTTCTACATTCTCTGCCAAGGCTGACGATGGTAGTTAATGCAATTCTCATCTCATTTACTCCACTCTTCCTTCTTCTTCTTCCGTCCTTAGCCAACGACCGGCAAAGCAGTCAGTGGCCATTACGCCTAGTGGCGTCTTAAGGGCAACAGCGAATAGATTTTCTTTGCCGTTGTTCCCATCACGCCTAATGGCGTCTTTAGGGCAACGACAAATCAATCCGTTTGTTGTTGTTTCCGTAATCAAAGTGACTGGCAAACGGGTGATCAGCCCGTTGGGACTCCACTCTTCCCTTTTGAATATATTTACAACTGTGGTCACCTGCTTGATGGTTGTCTCTGCCTGTGCCATCCATGAAACCTTCAATTTATTCTTGCTCGCTTAATGTCAAATATGTTTCCATGCAGAGGATGTCGTTTGTCTGTGATTACTCGCATATAGGCTTTTTCTTGGGCTACCATAATATCTGGATCTAATCGACAGCACTTCAAGCGTGTACCTAATTGTCACAATAGGGATATCTTTCGTACAGCCTCAGACAATACACATCCCATCATTTTGAATGCGTTCTAGTCGTTTACATTGTGTTACTGACAGTGTGAGTATTCCCAGCCCATACTCAATGACTGATATGACTAGCTGATGATAAAAAAGAAATAGTAATCTCTGCTCCAGATGCGCTGCGGCCATTATTTTCAGGGCTGCTAGACCTCTCCTGTATTTCTGTATGATGTGATCAACATGGTACTAATAAAATAGCCCACGATCGAATGTAACTCCAAGGTATTTCAGCTTTCTTGCCTTGCAATTTTCCAGATACTACTCTTTTTTATATATATATATATATATATATATATATATATATATATATATATATATATATATATATATATATATATATATATATATATATATATATATATATATATATATATATATATATATATATATATATATATATATATATATATATATATATATATATATATATATATATATATATATATATATATATATATATATATATATATATATATATATATATATATATATATATATATATATATATATATATATATATATATATATATATATATATATATATATATATATATATATATATATATATATATATATATATATATATATATATAATGTGTCACCGCTGGTGGTGAACGAACTAGGTGACAGATGGCAGGCCTAGTTGTCGTATCTTCAAGTTGTCAATTTTATCTATTGACTTATCTTCCAAGTAAGAGTACATCTTAGTACTGGCCATCACCGCCAGAGTTGACTATTCCTGGATGATATATATCTAAATTTTCCAACCCTAAACTCGTTCCATCCCTTCTCTGTTGTTACTTAGTGACACTTCGTATAGTGGTTATTCCCTTAAGTCTATTATCCTGTTTACTCTTTCTTCAACAACCTTTTAGAGACAAAACCCAACTTGAGAGGTGTTCCATCAAAACAAGAGTTTTATTTACATATCAAAATTCCATCATAAACATAGGCATGTGGTACAAATTCCAGACACAAACATTTCATAACTGCCTCTTGTATGGCCTATTCCTCCTGGGCACATTCATATGTAAGTATATATATATAGCTCTCTGCCTGAGAACTTTTTCAGGTATAGTTTATTCATATTTTCTTCCTTTAATGCTATCTTATTTATTCTGGCTTCTCCCAAGCCCTTCATCAACTCTTTCCTGAGTTTATTTCTCTGCTCCACTAATTCTGTCAGGTTTATCTCATATTAATCATAATACCATCATTTTATAATTCATATAAGCCAATCAACACATTGGGTACACCTGTTGCAATATCCACATACTTATACCTGCTAGAGAGCACATGATTCATCTTGTAAATGAAATCACACTTCAATTCCTTACTCATCTTACTTATAGCAGATAATATCTCAAAGTTCATTATGCAACAGCCCAGTACTGCTATCAAATCAATGTTCTTCTTGTAAATCTTCTCAGATGCTTACTTAGTCTTAAGTTATCCAACTCATAGTCATTGTTGTAGCTTCAGCCTCATTTCTTGTCATCATGCGTTTGCTTAGTTGTAAGCGTCGTTAACCTTGTAATACTTTATATCAGCTTCTGAAATCATTTTTATACTACTTCAATGTCTATCAAGTATGTGAGTAAAAGACCTACTTACTTTGGTTTCACAGAATCCTCACAACACTCATATTGCTTACTATCACACCTTAACGCTAAGTCTATGCTTTAATCACAGCTTTTTCTTTCATATTTGAATGGTTCCTACTACTCAACTAGATCTAAAAGAATCTTCAGAAGAAAACATTCTGTCTCCCACAGAGTTTGACTTGAGTGCCCGGCAGGAACACCTTCTTGTCGCTTTGGTTCCTTAACTAGGACGGCTTCTCAAACATGCGACCGCTCACTCGCGTGTCCAAATGCGTTCTCCTTTAAAATATCATTATCAGCTGATTTGTCCTTGTTTACCGTTAAAATGATTGGTCCGCCTTATTTTCACTCAGCTGGAATATGTTCACGCTTATTTGCTGTGTAAACAACTCAGTGAAGTGTCGCCCGTTATCCTTCTAAACTTCACTCAGTCTTTTCTCGTGCATATTTTTTTTCTCACAGCTCACTAAATCATATAAGGGAGTTAATTCCCCGTTGTCTGCTTTTGCATGATTTGACTTAACCTTATATTGTCTTCTCTAAAGCTTGCTACAAAATTCTTATATGCACATTTTCTCAATCATAATTACTGACTCACCAAACCTACTTAAGTGTTATTAAGCACTTTCCTCCCCTGACTTTAATATTCTAAGTTTCCTCCCTTTGATCAAAGCATCATTTCACTCATTTTATCTCCCTTTTAGCAAGACAAATAGTCTTTATTCAAATCTATTTATATTTCTCAAACCATTTTTTATACTTTCCATCTTCACCAAAACCAAATCACCGTTTATATCTTCCTTGCTTGAGCACTTGTAATGCTCCTAGCAAACCCAACGGTCTAATATCCGGGGCTTGAGCATTTATAATGCTCCTAGCAAAGTCAACGGCCTAATATCCGGCTTTTGGCTAGGATCATGTGTCTACACACGGGAAACAGTAGTGACTTTCATGTCATGAGGTACCTAGTGTGAGAACACAGAGGATCACTACAATGACATATGTTGTCATTGGATCTTCTTGTGTTGGGACATGTGGTCTTGACAAGGGTCGGGTATGGGTGGGGCAAATGCAACCTCATGCGAGGAATAAAAAAAAAAGGCCTAATATCCGGGGCTTGAGCATTTATAATGCTCCTAGCAAAGTCAACGGTATAATATCCGGCTTTTGGCTAGGATCTTGTGTCTACACACAGGGACCAGTAGTGACATTTATGTCATGAGGTCCTTTGTGTGAAAACACGGAAGACCACTACAATGACACATGGTGTCATTGGGTCTTCTTGTGTTGGGACATGTGGTCTTGACCAGAGCCGGGTATGGGCAGGGGCCAATGCAACCTCATGCGAGGAAAAAATATGCAACCTCGTGCGAGGAATATTAAAAAAAAAAAAAAAGGCCTAATATCCGGCTTTTGGCTAGGATCATGTGTCTAGACACAGGGACCGGTACAGTGACATTCATGTGTCATTAGGTCCCTTGTGTGAGAACACAGAGGATCACTAGGTGACACATTTTGTCACTGGGTCTTCTTGTGTTGGGACATGTGGTCTTGACCGGGGCCGGGTTTGGGCGGGGACAATGCGACCTCATGCGAGGAAAAAATATGCGACCTCATGCGAGGAAAAAAAAAAAAGGATCATGTGTCTACACAAAGGGACCAGTAAAAAACATTTATGTCATGAGGTCCTTTGTGTGAAAACACGGAAGACCACTACAATGACACATGGTGTCATTGGGTCTTCTTGTGTTGGGACATGTGGTTTTGACCAGAGCCGGGTGTGGGCTGGGGTTAATGCAACCTCATGCGAGGATAAAATATGCAACCTCATGCGAGGAATAAAAAAAAAGGCCTAATATCCGGCTTTTGGCTAGGTTCATGTGTCTACACACAGGGACAAATAGTGACATTTATGTCATTAGGTCCTTTGTGTGAAAACACAGAAGATCACTACAATGACACATGTTGTCATTGGGTCTTCTTGTGTTGGGACATGTGGTCTTGACCAGAGCCGGGTATGGGCAGGGGCCAATGCAACCTCATGCGAGGAAAAAATATGCAACCTCATGCGAGGAAATTAAAAAAAAAAAAGGCCTAATACCCGGCTTTTGGTTAGGATCATGTGTCTACACACAGGGACTAGTAGTGACATATATGTCATGAGGTTCTTTGTGTGAAAACACGGAAGACCATTACAATGACACATGTTGTCATTGGGTCTTTTTGTGTTGGGACATGTGGTCTTGACCAGAGCCGGGTATGGGTAGGTGCCAATGCAACCTCATGCGAGGAAAAAATATGCAACCTCATGCAAGGAAATTTAAAAAAAAAAAGGCCTAATATCCGGCTTTTGGCTAGGATCATGTGTCTACACACAGGGAACAGTAGTGACATTTATGTCATGAGGTCCTTTGTGTGAAAACACAGAAGATCACTACAATGACACATGTTGTCATTGGGTCTTCTTGTGTTGGGACATGTGGTCTTGACCAGAGCCGGGTATGGGCGGGGACCAATGCAACCTCATGGGCGGGGACCAATGCAACCTCATGCGAGGAAAAAATATGCAACCTCATGCGCGGAAATTAAAAAAAAAAAAAGGCCTAATATCCGGCTTTTGGCTAGGATCATGTGTCTACACACAGGGACCAGTGGTGACATTTATGTCATTAGGTCCTTTGTGTGAAAACACGGAAGATCACTACAATGACACATGGTGTCATTGGGTCTTCTTGTGTTGGGACATGTGGTCTTGACCAGAGCTGGGTTTGGGTGGGGGCCAATGCAACCTCATGCGAGGAAAAAATATGCAACCTCATGCGAGGAAATTTAAAAAAAAAAGGCCTAATATCCGGTCTTTGGCTAGGATCATGTGTCTAGACACAGGGACCAGTACAGTGACATTCATGTGTCATTAGGTCCTTTGTGTGAGAACACAGAAGATCACTACAGTGACACATTTTGTCATTGGGTCTTCTTGTGTTGGGACATGTGGTCTTGACCAGAGCCGGGTTTGGGGCGGGTGCCAATGCGACCTCATGCGAGGAAAAATATGCGACCTCATGCGAGGAAAAAAAAAAGACATAATATATCCTTCAAAAGAAGTTAAGGACAAATAGGTGAAAATGACCATAAAATAATAAAAATTATAAAAATTATATTTCATAAGCAATTAATCTGACATTGATGTTTCTCGAACGACAAACATTCAACACGTGCTGCATGGGCCACCAGCATACCGTGTGGCTAGTGTTCAGCTCAGCAAGCACGCTGAAAAAATGCTGCTTAGACGCCAAAATGTGGGTGTTTTTAATGATGTCTGAGTATGAAAAAAATACCTGCTATTCCAAAAATGCGTGATGCATGTGGGAGACTATAGTGTTGGTCTTGAGCTGTACTCACAAAATTGTCTTTATAAGCAACACAAGTGCTGCATAACCATTGCACAACAATATGCCTCAACGACGAAGGCTGAGTGTTGTGGATAAAGGAAGAGCCATTGCGTGGTTGCAGGAAGGTCTTACTGTCCGAAATGTCGCTCAGAGGCTTGCAGTATCTCATTCAGTTATTGTCAGACTGCAACAGCGCTTTGCCCAGACTGGAATCGTCGAGGAACGGCAACGCACAGGTCCTACAGTCACTACACCTCGAGAAGATCGCTTAATTCAGAGGCAAGCACTGCAACGGAGAACTGCAAGTGCAAATGTTATCAGACAGTTCCTTAGTTCCTTAGAGATGATTTCAGTCTATTGGAGCCTTCACGATGCCAACCTTACTTGTCGTCCAGCCATTTGACCGCACTTGACTGCTGCCCACAGAGCAATCATGGAGTATGGAGGCGTCGTGGTGAACGCTTTATGTTCACGGATGAGTCCCGATGCTGCAGTCATCGAACGTAACCGATATGGTGCTGGATCAGTGATGATGTGGGGAGGCATTAGTTTACTCCACAGAACCCCCCCTCTATCATGTGATTGGCAATCTGAATGGTGACCGCTACCGTGACGAGATTCTACAGCCTCTTGAAATCCCAGCTTGCAAGTTATTGGGCACAATGCAGTCCTTCAAGATGATAATGCAAGACCACACCGTTCTCGTGCAGTAAATGCTTTCCTGCAAGAAGCGGGTGTCAATAGAATTGATTGGCCTGCAAACAGTCCTGATTTGAATCCCATAGAACATCTTTGGGGCGAGCTTGGGCGACGAGTTAAGCAACATCAGCCATCTCCTGCAACTCTGCATGAACTGCTTCTGGTACTTCAGCATCAGTGGCAGGCAGTGCCCCAATGCTTCATTCGAAAGCTCATCATTTCCATGCGACAGCGGTGCCTTGAAAGTATCGCCAATAATGGAGGACACACACGCTACTGACAATGTTGACCTTTGGTGTTATTCTCATTAATTTTGAAAATGAGGGTTGTATTGATTGCTGTGTTGTCATTTTACACACGTTAATGCAACCGTCATGAAAATAGTGTTGATTGTCACTGATAAGCTTGTCATGTTATATTTTGAAGTGCTGTGTTTTGATTTTTAATTTTCATTCCACTTTGCACCCTTAATAAAAATGGTCCTTAACTTCTTTTGAAGGGTATATATATATATATATATATATATATATATATATATATATATATATATATATATATATATATATATATATACATATATATATATATATATATATATATATATATATATATATATATATATATATATATATATATATATATATATATATATATATATATATATATATATATATATATATATATATATATATATATATATATATATATATATATATATATATATATATATATATATATATATATATATATATATATATATATATATCCTTCAAAAGAAGTGAAGGACCATTTTTATTAAGGGTGCAAAGTGAATATATATATAACAATAAAATTGAGTTGGGGGGTGGGGAGGGGGGGGGGTGGTGGTTGAGAGATTTGTGACTTCACTTAAAGAGGGAATCTGAGTTTTGTGACGAAATATGACTTTGGGAAGGGTGACTGTTGTTAAAAAGTGACAAAAATTACGTGAAGCCACATGCCTACGACCTCTTAAGAGAACTTCCTTCCACAGGATAGATATTTTACAGTACAAGTAAACAACGGAATTCTCCAAGGATCAATACTGTCTTCTGCAGTTGTATGATAGTAAATGATTAAATGAAGTAGTTAAATATATATAAAAAAACAATTTGTCACAGTCTGATAATCATGTTTTTATATGGATAACTGGAAAGAATTACGAAACGTCTATAAAGATCTGCCAACACAAAAATATAAATAAAGTATATAATTAAATAAAAAAAAAGGATGCCAGTTAAATGGAAAAAAGACAGCGGAAATGAAGTCAAACTCCGCCAATGCCGGTCCCAAGCCCGGATGAAAAAGGAGGAGGGCGGCCTGCATGGAGGCCGTAAGGAGGCAGCCCCTCCACCATGCAAAGGCACAACAGGCCAATCACCTGTTTGCTTTAAACCACGATTACGAGTAACACAAGAGAGAAAACCGGACTGATTTTAAAGGCGACGAACTGGAACGGACTACGGACTACGACTTATGGAACATGGAACACAAGAAGTATAAATGGGAAGGAAGAGGAGCTGGTGGAAGAGATGAGGAAAGCAAAACTAGAAATCCTGGCTATAACGGAAACAAAGAAAAAAGGACAAGGAGTCATGGATCTCAATGGCAACACGCTGCTCTACAGTGGTGTACCTATATCCGAAAGAGCTAAAGGGGGTGTGGGTTGCATTGTGGCCCAAAATCAAAAGGATAGTATCAAGGGGTGGAACTTTGTCTCAGAGCGCATTATGGTTGTGAAACTAAAAGAAGGAGAAACCATAGTCAACCTGGTCATAGTGTATGGGCCAAATGAGGATGAGAGAGCAGAGGTCAAGGAGGAATTCTTCGAGCTGCTTCAAAGGACAGTGGATGACTGCCTAGATGAAGTTATCATGCTCGGAGATTTTAATGCCAGAGTTGGAAATGACCATGCTAGATGGGGTGGAGTTATCGGAAGATATGGAGAACATACTCTCAATGACAATGGAAAGCGACTCCTTAGATTCTGCAGTGAGCAGAATCTGATCATTACAAACACAAAGTTCCCCCATAAGCGCATACATGCATACACTAGATGTGAACCAACAAAGAATGAGAAGTCAGTGATCGACTATGCCATTGTTCGGAGAAGCTCATTCAAATATGTCCGAGATGCTAGAGTCTGGAGGGGGCCAGAGATTGGAAGTGATCACTACCTGCTAACAATCAAAAGAACAACTGAAAGAGTTGCTCAGCCTAGGAACTGCCCAACATCACGCAAGAAACCAAGTAAACGAGCAGGAGAAATGAGCATTAGGACCTACAAGCTGAGAGAGCCAGGAATTAAGACCAGATATCAGGGGCTTATTGCTGCAGCGGTGAGCAACACAGAAGAACGACCTGATGACTTGGAAACCCTCTGGATTAAATTCAAGGATATCATAAAGACAGCTGCTGCAGAAGCATGCGGTGAAGTCCGACTTGGGAACAAGAGAAAGAGGACACCTTGGTGGACAGAGGAAGTCAAAGAGAAAATAAGAGAGAAGAAAATGGCATGGAAACAATACTTAGGAGCTAAAATCCCAACAGGACAAATGGAAAAATATAGAGAATATGTGACACTCAGAACAGAAGCAAAGAATAAAGTGCTAGCAGCAAAACAGAAATCCTGGGAAGAATTTGGAGAAAAGCTAGAAAAAGATGCACAAGAAAACCAGAAATTGTTCTATAAGACCCTAAAGAACATGAGGAAGGAAAAACAATGCCCTCTCAAATTTATAAAGGACAAGCAAGGCAAATTGCTTACTGCCCCGAAGGAAGTAATGGAAAGATGGAAAGAATATTTCTCAGAACTCCTTGATGGTGAGCAAGGTCAAACATCAGAAATGATAATCACTAGCACAGAAGAGGAAACCAATGGTGATGAAGATGACATAAAGATGGAAGAACTGAAGGCAGAACTGGAGAAAATCAAGATGGGCAAAGCAGCAGGGCATGATGGTATAACACCAGAAATGGTTAAGTACATGGGAGCATCAGGCGACCTGTTACTCCTAAGGGTCCTACAGACAGCATGGTGAAACAAGACCATACCAAAGGATTGGGAGATCGCCATCATAACACCAATTTTCAAAAAGGGTGACAACCGACAGTGTGGAAACCATAGAGGCATATCCCTTCTCAGTGTCCCTGGAAAAATCTACTCTAGAATCCTAGAGCAGAGACTCCGACGCCTAGCTGAGCCACAATTGGATGAGGTCCAGTGCGGATTCCGAGCAAGCCGAAGTACTCAAGACCTAATCTTCACACTCAGACAGCTGAGTGAAAAGGCCCTTGAGTATAAGAGTGAGATCCATCTTTGTTTCATAGATCTGGAAAAGGCGTTTGACAGGGTCCCTTGGAGCAAACTTTGGGACTGTTTGGCAAGGAAGAATATTCCAGCACCTCTGATTCATGCTATACAGAGCTTCTACAAGTCTTGCAGAAATTATGTGAGGACAGCAAACCATACGTCAGAAGAGTTCAGGACCACCACTGGTGTAAGACAAGGTGATATCCTATCACCTTACCTCTTCATACTCCTTATGGACGATGTCATCAAGGCATGTAAGGAGAGAACAAGAAAGTATTCAGTGGGGTACTGGAAGATGAGACAGGTCTATATTTCAGAGCTGGCATTTGCTAATGATGTTGCCCTGATTGCTAAATCAGAGGCACATCTCCAATCCAACCTGCAAGTCTGGAAGGAAGAGCTGGAGAAGAGAGGGATGGTCATAAGCAGCTCTAAAACAAAATCCATGGTGATATCACGAGAAGAAAGAAGGCATCAGATTAAGCTGGGAGAACAGGTCCTGGAGCAGGTTGACCACTTTAAATACCTCGGAGCTATTATAGACCGAAAGGGAGGCACCAAAGAAGAGTTGGCCACTCGAAAAGCAGCAGCTGGGAGACTTTTTCAGGCCATAAATCGAGGATTCCTCAGCAAGAGAGAGGTTGGTAAGAAAACGAAGATGGCTGTATACCGCTCCACCTATGTCCCAGTCTTGACATATGGATGCGAGTCATGGGCAATGACTACAACCCATAAAAGCCAGATCCAAACCTCAGAAATGAGGTATCTGAGGAAGGTGGTTGAAGTAACAAGAAGAGACATGGTACGCAACCAGACGATACGTCAAGGCCTAAAATGTCACCCCCTACAGACCCAAGTAGAACAGTCCCAACTAAGATGGTTTGTCAATGTCTGCAGAATGGGAGAAGATCGGCTACCACGACAAGCATGGGAAACAAAGAGCCAAGGATCCAGACCCCGAGAACGACCCAGAGTCCGCTGGGAGGACAACATTAGACAATCTTTGAAGGACCGAGGACTAGAATGGAACCAGGCCAGGAGGAAGACAGCCGATAGAATAGTCTGGCGCTCTCTCTTCCAAACCTCTACACCTCACGGTAGAAGGGGAACGACTAAGTAGTAAGTGGAAATGACGTCAGATAGTTAAAAACAAGATAAAAGACATAAACATGCAGTGAGAACAAATTAATACAAGCCAAACCATCCAATACCTGGTAGTGACGCTAGACAAACAGCTGAACTGGAACAAACACACAGATAGACTGATGGCGTCGTGCGAAGGGTTAGCTGATATGCTAAGATATTTGAAAGGTCATGCAAGAGGCTGTCGCGAGAGGTTTGAGATGTTATAAAGAATAAGATATCCTGGACATAAAGGTGTATCAGACGATACCAGGATAGCGCCAGATAAGAGTCTGGTCTTATCAGTGATACCCCCTTCTCTGAAGAGAGTAAGGGTGTATAGACACAAAGGTAGGGTCATGCTATGTAAGTTCCCAGAGAAGATGGTGATGTAGTACTCTGAGTCCCTAACTGCTACCTCTCCTGGTACGCCATTTTGTGATTATGGTATTTAATATGTTTCTGAATCTGCTAGGGGTAATTTATATAACTATATTCACCAACAAGAACTATAATTCAACTTAAAGAATCTAAGAAAGTCTTCTGGTGTATATGTACAATTTAATTAAACAGTTTCTCTTTTCTCTTTGAAAAGTGTTAAACTCAAATATTTTACAACATTAAATAAATAATAATAGTTAACAAATGTTTTTCTCTTGGGTCAAAATATCTATCATCTTGTAGACAACTTGCACTTGCTTGATCATTCACTTGTAGGATTGTTAATTATTATTACTATAAGTTTATAGAAATACTATATTAGTTTAGTCATCACAAACTGAAGCGTATATGTCTTTATTGAATCTGGATAAGCTGTACAGTTGCATTAAGCAACTTATCTTCGTCACTGCAGATGGCTCCCTTATATGCTGGATATACAATTCAGATGAACTCGTTCCAGTAGTTACAAACATGATGACGGGCCTGCTATCACCAACTGGCACTGCATACGTTGCAACTTTTGTAAGAGCAGCCTCTTCTGATTTTGAGATTTGTGTTAAAGGATTAAACCTGCAATGAATTCAAACGCAATCCCTGTATTTTCTATCCATACCCCTCTTATGACACAGATGGGGACGATAGACAGTTTCAGATAAGCGTGCTAGCAGATGCACAAGGTAGAGTGTAGTTATCAACAATCATTTCAATTCAAAGGGATCACAATTTACTTCTACCTTCTGAATTATAAGTATTTTCCCATAATTCGCCTCCATACCATAATTTGGTTGTGAGTAAAACTATTAAATAATATGTCAAACGATACTGTGAATCAATCCCTTTCATCCTTCTTTATGTTCCTGATAGGTGTCTCATTCTCTTCAAGAAATACTTCTTTAAATACCTTTCCCAACTTGCAGACACACTTAGCCATTTTTCTCAATATTTTAAATAATTCCGAAGGCGGGCTTTGCCTCTAGAAGTACACATGAGCCTGTAAGTTTCATCAGAAGATACAGTCCATTCCTAACATATCTTATACACATCGTATCGCACAGTTGGACTAATCAATATAATTACACACAATTATATACATTTATATATATAAATAGATTCGTTCTTACCCTCAGGTACACACACAGACTAGCCCTCAATGGTTAAATAAGGTATGCTAACAATTGCAGAAGGCAAACGCTGGCATTAATATATGCTCTGCTTTCCCCGCTCTCTGTGTTTTTTTTTCAAATCGTGACTGACCGGAGTTTGTTAGGCGAGTCTATTTATAGTCTGACCTCGGATGTACGAGATGGAATCCCCGTAAGAATGCAATAACTATCCTAAAATGTGGGTACCGTTTGGCCTTTTGTACAATGTAGGAAAACAAATTTTTTAATTATCTCTGTTAATCCTGATGCAATTTTAGTCAATTAAAGTGTATCTTATACTTCGAATTAAGCTTTACATATCTATATAATAATCTTTTTGGTTACTACTTGCATTCTCTGTTATGCATAGTTCAAACAGCTAAACTTAGGTCAACCTGAAGCTTCGAATGCATTTAACCTAAGATTTCTCCCGTCCTATAAAAGTATTAGTAAAAGTATTACTACTTACGGGTAGAGTACCATCCCTAATATTGTTTTGATAACCTCTGCCAAGTGGTACTTCTTCTATACTAAAAAAAAAAGTTAGTTGCTTATCCTTTACAGGACGTGGCAATCAACCCCAGCTTTTATTGGCTGTTTGTGATTTTTCTAGGCAATTTTTTCATTCAGTAGTTTGCCATTGCTTTCTGAACGGTACGGCGCTTATACCATTGTTAAAAATCCACACAAAGCGATTTGCTTCCAAACCGCCTGCAGCAGGTTTCGAACCTGGTATATCTGGATTATGAAACTGCGTTCATATCCATTAGGCCACAGACGCCGACTCTTCTATACTGCTGTAGCCAAATTCCGAAGTTAATCATGTTACACAAAATAGGGTCTGGCCATCTTTATTCTTCCAGCAGTTGTAAACACAGGACCAAAAAAGCGTTTTCATTGGTCGGTGTATCCTATCTCTTTCCAATGTATGGCGCGCTGTTAGGGCCAGAGTTATTAGAATTTGTGATGTGAAACAGACGTCATTCCACGACAGAGGCGCAAACATTAAAACATTGCTGATGTCTATATATGTTTTCATTAGAGCAATAGGAGCCGCGCTAGCGTAGTGGTTACAACACCGCTCTGGCGACCGGGTGATTCCGGATCAAACCCGGGCGACGGCATTTGAGGATTTTTCGTCGACCGGGATTTGGACTGGATTAACTCGAGACCTGGCGAAGACATTTGAAGGAGTGTCGTCGACCAGGGATTGGCGGCTTCTGAGCCGACCCAGCTCTAATGGGTACCTCCGAAATCGGCGAGTATCTGCCTGAATGGCGAGGGACACCTGTCTCTGTACAAGAAAAGGGATACTCACGTAAAATCAATGTCAGGTTAGACATTAATAATAACCTGAGATTTCGCCTCGAGTATTAGCGAGCGTACGAAAAAAAAAAAAAAAAAAATTAGAGCAAAAATGTATTATGGAAGCATAGTAGAAAGCAGCACTACTGTGAACTCAGATCAACATCAATTTTTTTGTACTAGAGATGGGCGCAGAGTCCTACATTTCGAACTACGAAGAATGAAGCTAAAACTATATTACATGACCAAAGTTATGTAAGACAAGACTCACACAGCTTATCCAGCTTTTGGCAGATAGCAGCTGGGATTAATATAAATTTTGAAGTAAGGAATACACAAAAGTTACTTTTGTATACGCAGTTTATTACCAAGAGCAGATACATGAGCAAGTGGGAAGCAGAGCATCAAGACCACCAAATAAATGATGCATATTACCAGCTCAGCAGAAGTGAACAAATGGTAATCTTAAGTTTCGCACAGGCCACAACAGACTGGGATACCATCTATTCAACAAGATAAAGATAGGAACTACCGATGAGTGTAACTGTGGCACCGACAAAATTACTGCTCAACATCTACTTCAAAGGTGCCCAACATATGAGCAACAGACAAAGCGCTTATGTCCATCACCAGTACCATTCTTGAAAAAAGTCTTCGGAGATACCAACAGCCTCAAGCTGACCAGTGCCTTCTTTGGACATATTTAAGTTGACGTCCGAAAGAGAACGAAGAAGAAGAAGAAGATAACCAGTTTGCATTAACAAAAAGCGGTACTTTTACATAAAAATTAAGTTTAGACGACTTCACAGTATAAACCCTGTTCTTGTCTATTTTTCGCACATTAAAAATACAAGGGTCACCACTGTAATTTTATAAAATAACTATTTTATTCAGCTTTTAAAAAATTGTTTTACAAAATGAAGTTGATTGCCCCATACAAAACTTGCCTTAATTGCATTTTAGAATGTGTATGTTTGAGCGTAGAGCTGGTGTTATTTCTTCATAAAATTTTGGTTTCACGATTTTCATGGCTTGTGCAAAGACAGGTGTTCAATACGAAATTCAAACACCCATGTACACAAAATACCTGAATCACAAGCTCGCGAACTTTATCAATACCTGCTTGCTTAGATAATAGGGATTCTTCTCTTTTTATCCATTCTTATCAGAGTAGATTAAACTAGAGGTTGGAAGTTGCAACCAAGGTGAAGTGGGTTGAATTCCGAGCAGGTGAAGACCAATCAACAGGTGGGCTGACACTTAGGAGCCATTCCTCATGTGGGCCTGCTCTATTAACAGAGTGTAAAGGAGATAAAGGGAACGAAACGCTTGTTTGACTACCAATTATAATGATCAGACATCTTCTGTTGTAACGATGTATTGCCTTTCAGCTCAAGTTTTCCTTCATGTTTTCCCACATGTCTTCTTTACCCTTCTTACATTTGTTACTAGTTGTTCTCTCTATGTGTTACTGAGTAACTCTCTATTTCTTATAGCCTCGTCACTCCATCACAATAACGACTGTTTCATGTTACTGTATAACTTACTCACTGTATCATATTCACGCCCAATGTAATTTCCCCCCCCCCCCCATAGGGGGCGCTCTGGGGAGACCAAGCAATGTATGACTGCTGCTTACTTAGGCATGTCGTAAAAGAGAACTAATATGAGGTTTGTCATGGGACTGGCCATCTCATTATGTAAAACAAAATTCTACAGAAACCACAGTCTTAGTGAATGTGGTAACAACAATAAAACTTGTTCCTAAAACATATTTTTTTCAATTACTTGTTTTTACATTATGTAAATTCAGACTATTGAAAAGGGAAGAATCACTTCAACAATGAAATAAATGTGATCTACGTGTGATTTAAAATGTGAAAGAGAGAACATGTAAAATTTGTAAATGTACAGGACACGAAAACAGTTCAACAATATCCAACTCTAATGAGAGAACAAGCAAAGATTGGAATGTTTAAAACCCCCTCAGCTTTTGTCCTTTTCTTCTTTTTTTCTCTTTCTTTCACTCTTCTTCCTGTTCTTTCTTCGTTAGAATGTTGGCTCCAAGAGACGAGTAGATTGAAGCATGGCCTCCACCAACCCCTTTGAGGAAGTACTCTATGGGCGATGAGAGACGCCTTTATCGGGCCACCAGCTTCATCAGAGAAGTAGCTTCGGTTATATGAGACAGTATGAGGTAGAGGACCTCTTCTTCGTATGTCGTCTGTGAGTTTTTAACTTGTCATTCTTACGTCGTGATTTCTTTTTGCTTTTGTATTTGTGTTTGTGTGTGTGTTTGTTTGTTTGTTTTGTTTTTGTGCTTTGCAACATTTCCACTCCTCTGATTTCATAATTTATTTTTCAAAAAAACTAACGAACTGTGTACACTGTAGGCAAAAACAGGAAGAAAGAAAGACAGAAACGACCATTGTGCTAAGAAAAATTAGCTAAAAGAAGAAATTAACCCTGTTTTTGCTAACTCAAGTTGAAGGGCAGAAAGAAAGAAAGACAGGAAAGAAAGGAAAGAGCGACACGACGACTTTCTACGACAAATTAGTTAAAAGAAAGAAAGAAAGACAGACAGACAGAAAGCAGAACAATAACAGACATTGTATGCACTCCAGATATTCGAACCATGCATTAGCGTCTGTCGCCTCGCTGCGAGAGTTAACCGCGACTGACATAGGACCAGATAAGCACATCAAAAAAGTGAATCACCGGAAGTAGCCGCGCTTACGGCACTGCACGCAACTATAAAATGTATAACCCGGAACGACTCAGACATTTTGATAGACTCAACCACATTACTAACCTTTCTATTCACAAACTTATTTTATTTACAAACATATTGTTGTTAAAGTGCACGGCCGAAGACTTGGAGGCTCATAGACATACAAGAAAAATGTGCTGTCTCATTAGAATGAGATTTTAAAAACACCCTCGTGATACTGACACACGGTGAAAAAGAAGTACACAATCCCGTCGTGAGGACAAGTACAATTGCACGTCCTTGATATAAGACAAAAAAGGTTAGAATAACTCCTAGACATGGCGACAAAAGAAGAGACATCACAATTTTGATGGGTGACATGAATGCAAAGATAGGTACAGTCAACACCGGCTTTGAAGAAGTCATGGGAAAACATGGGCTAGGAATAATGAATGAAAATGGGGAACTATTCTCAAACTTCCGTGCTTCAAATCAACTGGCTATAGGAGGAAGCATGTTTCCACATAAGGGAATACACAAGGCAACATGGATATCACCAGACCATAGAACAGAAAAGCAGATTAATCATATATGCATAAACAAGAAGTTTAGATCATCATTGCAGGATGTAAAGGTATATAGAGGAGCAGATGTGGCATCAGATCACCACCTTCTGATAGCCAAAATAAAAATGAAACTCAAGAGACATGCAACAATGCAGAATTATAGACAACAATTTAATGTAGGACATCTAAGAAATCAAGAAACAAGAGACGAATTTGCGGTCACAATATCCAACAAATTCCAAGTGCTCCAACAGCTGGAAGATGTAGAGAACACAGAAGACTATTGGCAGCAAATCAAAACTGTATGGAAAGAGACATGTGAAGAAATACTAGGGAAAAGGGAACGACAACAAAAAGCATGGATAACAACAGAAACCATCAATAAGATAAAAGACAGAAAAAACAAGACAGCAGATTTAAACACAAGCAAAACCAGAAGTTACAAAACCAAGGCTCAAGAAGTGTACACAGAAGCAAACAAAGAAGTAAAAAGAAGTATCAAAAGAGACAAGAGGAAGTATATTGAGGAGTTGGCAAGAGAGGCAGAAGATGCTGCAGCCAAATGAAATATGAGAGAACTGTATAGCAGCACAAAGAAGCTAACAGGGAAATACAAGCAAACAAGTTGCCTCATAAAAGACAAGAATGGAAAAATGCTCAGCAATATAGAAGAGCAAATGAAGAGGTGGACAGAATATTTTGAGGACCTTCTCAATAGACCAGCTCCACAAAACCCCCCGGACATCCAGCCAGCAGAAGAAGAGCTACAAATTAACGGTGAAAGACCAACGAAGGAAGAAATAAAGAAAGCCATAAAGCTTCTAAGAGATGGGAAAGCGTCTGAACCTGATGGGATTCCAGCAGAGGCCATCAAAGCAGATATCGACACGGCTACAGAGATGTTATATAAATTACTTGGTAAAGTCTGGGAAAAGGAAGAGATACCAGCAGAATGGAAGGAAGGATATCTGGTTAATTTGCCTAAGAAAGGAAATTTACAAGAGTGCACAAATTATAGAGGAATATTGTTACTATCAGTGCCAGAAAAAGTATTAAACAGGATTATCCTTGAGAGATTAAAAGAGTCCATAGACAAGAAACTGAGAGATGAACAAGCAGGTTTTCGACAAAACAGATCGTGTACAGACCAGATAGCCACTTTGAGAATAATAGTTGAACAAAGTCTGAAATGGAATTCACCACTATACATCGGATTTGTGGACTACGAAAAGGCATTTGACAGTGTAGACAGAGAATCACTTTGGAAATTGATGAGGCATTATGGAGTTCCCCTGAAGATCATTAATTTAATAAAGAAAACATATGAAGATATGACATGCAGAGTTCTTCATGAAGGACAGCTTACAGAACCGTTTGGGATAAGAACAGGAGTGCGACAGGGATGCCTCTTGTCTCCATTTCTTTTCTTACTAGCAATAGGCTGGGTAATGAGATCATCGACAACACACAACAGAAATGGAATCCAGTAGACTCTGACTAAGCAGTTGGATGATCTGGATTTTGCTGATGACTTGGCTTTTCTGTCCCATAACCGTAATCAGATGCAGGACAAATTGAAAGCACTCAATGAGAGTGATGACGCCCAATTTATATTATGATTGAGTAATTGGCCGCCAATGACGCGTGCACCATGAGGTGAGTGATGGTGCCCGTGGTCTGGTTTTGTGAAGTGTGTAGATGATGTACAGTCAAACAATGATCATACAAAAACAGGGCAATCCATACAAAGACGTCAGTTAACTCACGACGTATAAAGTCAATGATGCTTGTAACAGCTAGTGACGTTTTTCTGTATCATTTATTGTGGACGCCACAGTGACAAAATGTATACGCGAATATGTAGGTACATCAGACAGTCATTATCACAGCAACAATGTCAGTATAGCAATGGACGGTAGACAGCATCATAATAAAGGTGATTCACAGGCATGTCAATACATTATAAGGCTGTAATGTAGTCGGGAAAATTCTCCATCCCTTTCTATCTTAGCCAGAAGATAACCAGATGTATGAGATCAGTTCACTCTCCTTAATCTGACTTCAGCAAGACAGGCACGTCTGCCGAAGTATAAATAATGTCCTCAAAAATATCCTCTAGATAACAAAGGTTTTCCAAACCTAGTTCATGTAACAAAGTAGCAAGTAATGGTCCTTGGGACATGCATCAACCGATGCAGTACAATACAGCGACATGTGAGCTGGGAAAACATCTCGTGACGACGCCTTTCGAAGACAGGCTATGAATCAAGAATCGCTCACGACCAAAAATCGATAGAGTTAATGAAAAGTTAATTTACCTTGCCTTCAGGAAATACACAGAAATATTACGCCTCCCGGCATGTGGAAATACACTAGAGGTATTATCTCGAATAAACGAAATATCCATTAAGAGGGCTTCACATTCCTGACAGAACAAAAAAATAGCGGAGATCCCCTCTCAGCGAGGCATCTTTCTAGCTATTCAAAATCGCTCACTGGACTGGTGGGCGGAAATCGATCGACCAAGAAGCAAGACCAGTCATGCGCAGTCCAGCGCAAAATGACCACAGCTCAGAACTTAAGACGCAAGGACCTTTACTACGAACCAGCGTAAGAATGATTACCTTAAAAGGATAACCCAACAGGTTGCCAACCGTTTTTCTGAGAAAACGGCCTAGCATAGCAAACTTAACTGCATTCAATACCAACGCGAGGAGACAACTGCTGACCGAGAAAAGTGACTATAAATTTCAAGCAGTTGTTGCCCTTGCGTTATAAAATATATATTGTAATAAAACGATGTTGCGAGAATTTCTCACGCAACATATCACCACCTCCTCCCGATAAAAAAAAAATGTGGAACATTTTTTTTTTTTTTAAATATCAAAGAGCATGCGATAAGCGGCTCAAAACGCACGAATTATGCGCTGATAATTAATTAAATTGCCTAACATGAGGCTAAATATAGAGTGTCTGGTGAGGATATACCTCAACAGAAAAATAAATATGTCTCAAAAAATATTCACATCGGGGAGGTGTCACCAACACACATCACGTTAGCATGTAAACACAATATACGTATGCAAGTTACCATAGATTAATAAATAGCATAATCTAATATTGTCTTTAAAAATGGATGTACAAATCTGATAGGAAAATTTAAATAGTACATTATTTGACATGTAATGACATAAGTACATAGTAAAGTTAAACTACATGACGATCCAGGACATATCCTCTGGCATTCCGAGGGTAAGTACACAATCTAGAACTCGTCATGCTTGATAATAGTAAGGTAAGTCCTCAGCTCATCAATGACATTCTGAGAAAGTACAAGCAATATAATGCTAATTAATAACTAATATGCTTCATAAGGTACAATACATTATTAATAATTGTGGCTGTTTAGTAAACTAACGGCCCTTATATTAACCACTCAGTCTTCCTCTATCATCTTAAAAAAACGAACAGAAGAAGATGATAACAAAGCAATATAGTGTGTACATATAAAGTGAGTACAGATGTGCTAATCTATTGTAGTAATATAGGTGTGTTATGACTCTGTAATATATGGAAATATAGGACAGAAGTATTAGTTGGAGTCATGTGGGCATCTAGACAAAATGTCAGCCATCACATTATCCGCACCACGGATAGCTCGTACCGTGAAGTGAAAAGGTTGAAGAGCTATAGCATATCGAGTGGATCTCGAACTCTTCAAATTCTTAGTCTGAATAGCTGTAAGAGCTTTCTGATCAGTCTCTAGAATGAAATGTGCGCCCAGGAGGAATCTTTGTAGTTTTAGAATTGACCAAACCATCGCTAACAACTCACGGTCTAAAACCGAGTAGTTCCTCTCTGCCGCATTTAGTTTTCTAGAAATGTACATAACAGGATGCAGAGTATTTGCATATTCTTGCATCAGTGCTGCTCCAATCCCAGTGGATGAAGCATCACTCCGAAGAACAAAAGTCCTATCAAGAGTAGGTAATCTTAAGATGGGAGGAGAAGAAAATATATTCTTGATTTGGTCTAGTGAAGATTGGCATTCTTCAGACCAACGGACCAGATTAGGCGAACCTTTCTTCAACAATGTTGAGAGAGGTGCCATGATCGAAGATAAATTTGGAATAAATCTCCCATAAAATTGAATTAAACCTAAGAGACTCCTAACTTGTTTCTTCGTTTTAGGAACAGAGATGTTCAGTATTTTGGAAGTATTGTGGTCTTCTGTCTTCAAGAGACCATGACCAACACGATGACCCAGGAAAGAGATTTCACCAAAACCAACAAAAGCTTTAGAAGGTTTTGCTGTCAAATTATTCTCACGTAGAGTGGACAGTAAGTCATATAACCCTAAATAGTGATCTTCCCAGGTATCACTGAAGAGACAGATGTCATCTAAGTATGCGATGACATCCGAACGATGTGACAGAATTCGACGCATCATGCGAACGAAAGTGGCAGGGGCGTTCATGAGACCAAAAGGCATAACATTCCATTGAAATAGACCCCTAGGTGTAGAAAAAGCAGTAAGAGGTTTGGCATGCTCTGCTAAAGGCACTTGCCAATAACCTTTAGACAAGTCAAGTTTAGTGAAGAATCTAGAATTAGAAAGTCTAATCAGTAGATCTTCTAACAAAGGCATCGGTTCAGCATCGAACTTTGTGACCTGATTCAATTTGCGATAATCAACGCAAATTCGTATGTTCTTATCCTTCTTCCGGACAATAACCATGGAAGAAGAATATGGTGAAGTCGATGGTTCAATTATATTTAATTGAATCATTTCATCCAATTCCTTTTCCACTTGCGACTGAAAGTGTATAGGGATAGGATACGGCCTAACCCTAATTGGATTATTGTCGGTAAGAATTATGTCATGTTCTATGACATCTGTGTGTCCAGGAATGTCAGTGAGAACATCCTGAAATGTTTGTAACATCGACGAGACTTGTCGATGTTCGTCACCAGAAAGATTAGGAGAAACAGAAACGTTTTTCCAAGATTCCGTGGAATGTAATGGAACCACTGGAAGGGGAAGATTGACATCAGAGAAGGTAGATTCCTCATCCTGTATGACAGACAGGGATGAATAATGACCGTGAGGTGCAGGAGCATCATCCGTTGCCTGGAAAATAGGCAGCAAATAGTCCGGACGTTCGTGAAATTCCGAAAGCATGTTTATGTGGAAAGTTTTATGCTTTCCATCAATATCGACCACATAGTCAACATCGGAAATCCGAGAGACTATTGCATACGGACCTTTCCATGCAATAAGAAGTCTATTTTCCCTACTGGGGAGTAGGACGAATGCTTTGTCACCTGGACAAAGTTGTCGTAGACATCTATTCTTGTTAGCAAACTGCCTTGCCTTCTCTTTAGCAATTTCTGATGAAGCAGTTGCTAGCTTACATGCCTCAATGATCTTTTGTCTAAGAGCAATGACATACTCATATGAGGATTGAGTTTCATCGCTAATATCATCGGCAGTGATGAGATCGTGTAATAAAGACATAGGGCCGCGCGGACGCGCGCCAAAGACAAGTTCGAAGGGAGAAAATCCTGTGTGTTCATTAGGGACCTCTCTATAGGCAAAGAGAGCCGCGGGTAAAACCCTGTCCCAATCTTGAGGATGATCTTCAGTTATCTTACCAAGCAAAGTCTTGAGCGTTCTATTCAGACGCTCAACTAACCCATTAGACATAGGATGGTAGATACTACTGGGAGATCGTTCAATATGTAAGGTAGACATTACCTGTGACATAGTGTCAGATATGAGTTGAGTGCCATGGTCTGACAATATTTCTCTGGGGAACCCCAAGCGAGAAAATATCAACCAAAGAGCATCTGCGATATCTGTAGTAGATATGCTCTTAAGAGGGATAGCCTCTGGCCAACGTGTGCACATATCGACACATGTAAGGATGAACTGATGTCCTCTGGCCGACTTGACCTTAAAAGGGCCAATAATATCTATGGCCATTTTCTGAAACGGCCGAATAGGAATGTCAGCAGCCTGGATAGGCGCAGCATGTCGTGGTCCTCTAGATTTGACCTCCTGACATACCTTGCATGATCGGCAGTAAATACGAATGTCCTTGTTGACAAAAGGCCAAAAGAAAGCCGCAAGGACTCTCGACTTCGTACGGGCAAAACCCATATGTCCAGCACATTGCGAGTCATGAGCATGTTGCAATATTTGCACTCTCATGCTCTTGGGAACAAGAATTTGCGAATGCGCCGACGTAGTCGAATCTTGTACCATACGTACAAGTACGCCGTTTCTCATTGCAATCCAAGATTTTCTATTTGTATCCTGATTCGGATCACCTTTCTTCGCAAGAATGAAGAATTTTTTTAAAGAAGGATCTTCTTCTTGCAATTTTATGAAAGAGTCACGAGTGATTACTAAGTGACTATCTTGGCTATCAACTTCATTATCACTATTCAGTGAAGTTTCGGGTGTTTGTAGAGCTTGTGCTCTTGTAACCACTGCATTTGTAGCTTGCATGTTATTATCTTCCCAAGCAGCAATCTGCTGTGGGGTACACTCCCTAACTCCGTGAATACGACCAATAATAAGGTCCGCAATAGGATTAGGTAAGAGACAAGCATGCACATCTCCAGTAAAGAAAGGAGTGGCAATGCGAATTACAGCAGTAGGATATTTTTCTAGAGTGCCGCCAAATGTGACACATTTAATAACCTTTCCTGTAGCACAAGATGGATCTACAAGCGATTGTCTAACACCAATAGTGGTGCATCCGGAATCGAAAAGTAGTGAGACCGGAGTATCATTAACAAGACCCTTATGTAGGATTAAAGAACCCCTCCCGTCATGCGCAACAGCAGCAGGAAGAGCGGGAAGTGGGTGACCACAACTCAAAGTAGTTATGGTACCCGGTTCGAATAAAGTACTGCATTGGGGGCATTTGTTTGCTCTCTCAAAGTCAAAAGCAGAACCAGTGACAGCGTCAACGTTTTTATTATCAACAACATGATTACAGGCTCCCTCAGTTTCCTGTTGTACAGCATTAGCCTGCTGATATCTCTTTTTTTTGTGTTGAGACCTACCGCGACTATTATTACCTCTGAAGTTATCAGAGTTATTATTATCTCTGAAGTTATTATTGTCTCTATTGTAATTGTTATCCTGGTTCGAATTCCAGTTTCCACGATTACTATCATGTTCACATTGATGCGAACATCTATTTGTTTGGTTTTGAGGTCTTCGGCAGGAATAACCTCTATTACCATATCCTCTTTTGAAATGCCTATAATTATTAGGGTGATAGTAACGAGTACTATCAGGTTGTCTCCAATTCTTCGAAGAAGAATCACCATGAAATTGATTTCCATGATTTTGACAGAAATTACCGCTGCCCTTTCTATCAAAATTTTGTTGGGATCTACGAGCAAAGTTTTGACCATACGGTGCTGCCGAAGCAACCGGTAAACCTTCTTTCACCTTAGAGTTACCCATGGTTATGTGTGGGTGCGCAGTTACATATTGGCAACAGAAATCTTCCATTTCTTTTATTGTTTTAGGTTTACGTTCATGAAGGAAAGCAAGGAAAGACTCATTGACAGACGACATGACTTTGTCTCTAAGTATTAAGTCCATAAGTCCTTCATAAGTTTTTTTCCGTCTTAGATAGTTCAACCCATCGTGAGAAAGTAATGCGTATTCTTGCAATAAACTCGGAGAATTCAACTCCATTTTCAGGTACCATGTTTTTAAATTGTAGACGATAGCCGTCTTCGTTAAGCTGATATTTCTTTAACAAAGCGGCCCTGACAACCTCATAATTGTTCTTGTCAGGTTCATCCACCATATTTAATATACTTAGAGCTTTACCTGTCAGTATCCCTGATAACTGATAAACATATTTTGCTTTGTCTATGTTATGAGCTGTACATTCTTGTTCAAATCTGTCCAGATAGAACATTATGTCATCACTGGAAGGACTAAATGTTGGTAACTTAATCTTAAAAGTATCATTATTAGCCTTACCAGAAGATGAACCCTTGTTTGAATCATTACCATTACTCATGTTCATCAATTTCAATTTTTCCAACTCTAAAGCTAAGACCTTTTCTTCATGTTCCATTTTTGCTTTCTCTTTCCTCTCATCAGACTCTCTCTGTAATCTTCTTTCCTCAGCCTGAGCCTCTATTTGAAGTCTTTCAGCTTCTTTCTCAAGTCTTTTATTCTCAGCCTCTTTTTCAAGTCTTTTATTCTCAGCTTCTTTTTCAAGTCTTTTATTCTCAGCTTCTTTTTCAAGTCTTTTATTCTCAGCTTCTTTTTCAAGTCTTTTATTCTCAGCTTCTTTTTCAAGTCTTTTATTTTCAGCCTCTAGCTGGAGTTTTCTTTCCTCAGCTTCTGATTCCCTTTTTTGTTTTTCCATTTCCATTTGGAATCTTTTTTTCATCCACCTGCATCTGCAGTTTCTTTTGTTCAGCTTCCATTGCTTTATCATATCGAGCAGTTGCAAATTCTTCTAACTTATCACCAGTCTTCCCAAGCAATTTACCCTGCTCAATAAAGTGCTCAAATGTAGACATGATGAGTAATAATATGAGTTCAAAAAACCTGAAATAATTAACTAATTTATTTCAAACCTAAGTGTAACAAGTCTTAATTAAGCACTTGTATATTCACATCACATTATATTATCCCAGTCTCTGTGGGAAACAAGTCTCCAATCAAAGAACTTGTATATGAAATATCAACACTCAATTCTTGATCATAAGTGCACTTCTCATTCAATAGTGCACGACACTATTCATCATTCATTTATCATCAGTGTAGTAGTAACAGTGCATTAGCATAGCCCATTAACTAATTACTATAACTGTAAACAATGACTATGTAAACACATGCAGAATGTAAACATTGAAAATGTAAACAATGCAAACAATGTAAACAATAACAATGTAAACAATAACAAAGATCAGCAACAATACAAAAACGTTCGCAGAAATCAACTAAAAATAAAGCAGAAATTAATGAAATATCACAAAAAATGTGACGATATCTGCGATAGAATTAAACAAAATACATGACACCACAGTGTATAAACAAAAATGTTGTATGAAACTAAACTATAGTCAAGAGTAGGCTAACAAATACAAACAAATCAAAACAAAACTAAAGAATGCGAAATAATAACGAAAACAATATTAATACATGTCATCACAGCTAACATAAATAGCAACAGAAGTCGCTTAGCAAATTCCAGTATCGGAAATTTGCTCACCCTACAGAAAACGCTCACAATAGACGACCTCTATGACGTGGCATGATCTAAGGGAGACACCACCCAACCGAGAACCCGCTGAAATATAAACATATAAATATACGCATAACATATAACAATAGAATGAGATGATACACAGAAGACTCAGCAGAAGTATAAGGGCACAGTTTACATACAAACAGGCCACTTAACTTATAGGCTTCCAATCGTAGAACAGCAGAAAAAAACGGATGTCAATCAACGTCCTAAAGAGCGAAGCTCCAACGATGATGGCACATCTGAACTGCTTCCACTGCTAACACGATGGTACTAGAGCTTCTGAAATACTGTATGTTGAGTTGTTTCGGCACTTGACCCTCTTATCCAAAAGTAAGTTGATGGAAATCGGTACTTGGCCTTCTTCAGAAAACAACCCGTTTCAACCGGCACTTGACCTTCACAAAAAAACGACAGCACTGGAACCTTGACAGCAGCAACTTGCTTGACTTGCGTAAAAGACAACAGTAGTCCGTGTTATCCGGCAATATTCAACAACGCCGTGTACTGTCAAATTCCTGTTTCCGTCAAAAAATTGAAATTTTGACTTTTACCGGGCAACGCCGAGTACTTTGAAAATTTGAAGTGTTGACTTTCTTGAAGAATGTTGAAGTTGAAAATGAAGGATGCTGTAGTGTTGACTTGAAGTGGGTAAGGGACCCCGTGTTTGCTGGTACCAGATCAAACCAGCTTATGGCCACCAAATGATGACGCCCAATTTATATTATGATTGAGTAATTGGCCTCCAATGACGCGTGCACCATGAGGTGAGTGATGGTGCCCGTGGTCTGGTTTTGTGAAGTGTGTAGATGATGTACAGTCAAACAATGATCATACAAAAACAGGGCAATCCATACAAAGACGTCAATTAACTCACGACGTATAAAGTCAATGATGCTTGTAACAGCTAGTGACGTTTTTCTGTATCATTTATTGTGGACGCCACAGTGACAAAATGTATACGCGAATATGTAGGTACATCAGACAGTCATTATCACAGCAACAATGTCAGTATAGCAATGGACGGTAGACAGCATCATAATAAAGGTGATTCACAGGCATGTCAATACATTATAAGGCTGTAATGTAGTCGGGAAAATTCTCCATCCCTTTCTATCTTAGCCAGAAGATAACCAGATGTATGAGATCAGTTCACTCTCCTTAATCTGACTTCAGCAAGACAGGCACGTCTGCCGAAGTATAAATAATGTCCTCAAAAATATCCTCTAGATAACAAAGGTTTTCCAAACCTAGTTCATGTAACAAAGTAGCAAGTAATGGTCCTTGGGACATGCATCAACCGATGCAGTACAATACAGCGACATGTGAGCTGGGAAAACATCTCGTGACGACGCCTTTCGAAGACAGGCTATGAATCAAGAATCGCTCACGACCAAAAATCGATAGAGTTAATGAAAAGTTAATTTACCTTGCCTTCAGGAAATACACAGAAATATTACGCCTCCCGGCATGTGGAAATACACTAGAGGTATTATCTCGAATAAACGAAATATCCATTAAGAGGACTTCACATTCCTGACAGAACAAAAAATAGCGGAGATCCCCTCTCAGCGAGGCATCTTTCTAGCTATTCAAAATCGCTCACTGGACTGGTGGGCGGAAATCGATCGACCAAGAAGCAAGACCAGTCATGCGCAGTCCAGCGCAAAATGACCACAGCTCAGAACTTAAGACGCAAGGACCTTTACTACGAACCAGCGTAAGAATGATTACCTTAAAAGGATAACCCAACAGGTTGCCAACCGTTTTTCTGAGAAAACGGCCTAGCATAGCAAACTTAACTGCATTCAATACCAACGCGAGGAGACAACTGCTGACCGAGAAAAGTGACTATAAATTTCAAGCAGTTGTTGCCCTTGCGTTATAAAATATATATTGTAATAAAACGATGTTGCGAGAATTTCTCACGCAACAGAGAGGTCACAGCAATTGAGTCTGAAAATACACAGGGAAAAGACAAAAATAATGAGAATAAATGCAGGTAATGAAAACAGGGTTGAACTTGAAGAAACACCAATACAAGATGTAGAGTTGTACACATATCTTGGCAGCAATATAGACAAAGTTGGAGGGACAGACAGTGATATCAAACTAAGAATACAAAACGCAAGAGGAGCTTTCATTGCATTGGGAAATATATGGAGATCAAGAGAAATCGGATCCAACACGAAAATAAGAATCTTCAACTCAAATGTTAACTCAGTCCTATTGTATGGCTCTGAGACATGGAGAACAACAAAGACAACAGCCAAAAAGCTACAGACTTTCATAAATGGGTGCTTGCGTAGAATAGAGGGATTAAAATGGTATGACAAGGTAACCAACGTGGAAATGGTGACAAGAACTAGACAAGTGCCAGTGGAACAAGAGATGAGAAGAAGACGCTGGCGATGGATAGGACACACAATGAGGAAACCAGTGATAGCATTACAAGGCAGTCCTTGTTCTGGAACCCCCAGGGCAAGAGAGGCAGAGGTAGACCAAGAAACACACAGAGAAGAGAGCTGGAAACAGAGGTGAAAATGATGAGAAGAACGTGGAAAGAACTTGAGATGATGGCACGTGACAGGAGGACTTGGTATGTGTTTGTTGAAGGCCTATGCTCCTTTGGGAGTGGAGGGTTATGAATGAATGGCGACAAAAGCCAGAGCAAAAGACTAAGACACAAAAAGACACAGTATGTGGGTAGATGAAAACTACGCTTGCTGTTCTATAAAAATACTAATAAAGGGATGAAAGTAGATAATGCTAGATGATCAGCACACTTGCAGGACAGATATGATTACAGTGTTGCCTAATAGAAAATAGTATGCCTGAAAAGTATCCTGGAAGGATTACAGTGTTGCCTAATAGAAAATAGTATGCCAGAAATGTCGCCTAGAATCGGAACAAAAGTGGAGCTACTAAATGGAGCTATAACGTCAACAATATACCATCTAAAGTGAAAAAGCAACAACGGGAGGAATAATGCATAACAATACATATAGAAAACATAATAAGAAAATACATCACACTATATAAATAAGACGTCTTGATATAACTAATACACCCATGCATACAAGGTTGAAAGGGACGTGCTACGTGCAATCATCATCATCATTATCTTTTGCGCTTGTATGGAGCATGGAACCACTACTGCAGCATGTTCCTTTGTGTGACGAATAATGGAAATGTAGCCTACTGTATCCGACAGCCTTTCGTGACCTCGGCGTAGTTCTATAATTTGCTAGCAAGTCAAACATTTGACAGACTGCATTACTCACTTTTAATCCACGCCTCTTTTTCTTGAGATATAAACAAACAGACATATTACCAACTTCCGCGACCTGCCAGCATAACAGGCAGCGAGCTCTGGTTTCTTTACCTGAGTTTGTCACGCGAGCGGATCTGTCATTCATCAAGAAAGCAGACAGGCGCACGTGGGATAAACACTTAACCCTTTGATCTTCAGATACAGGGGTGTGACGAAAGTACTGAGATTCTGTCTTTCAAATGGCCCATGTCTTTTTCTCCTTGCATTTTGTTCACTTTTTTGGAGGGATTACAGAAAAATCCTTCTCCATGTTTCTTCTCCTTCTATTATTTACGTTTTTTCAAGATGAGATCACGAGGGAGTTTGATCTCATCTGCTTTATGGTTCTTCTTTATGTGTTTAGAATGGGGGTGTAGGGAATTGGACAGTATTATTCTAGATTAAGATTATAGAGGCTAGTTCAGGATTTGCCCCAGTTTAGTCTTTTTTAAAGATAGGGCAGGTGGCCCTAGACGCATTTTTCGGGAGTTAAATTAATTGCGGCCATTTTTGCTTCATTTCCGCAGTATAGGGCTAGGACGAATTCCCGTTTCTTTGTCTTGCAGAAACTGGTTGCATCAGCATGATCTAAGGTTCTGAGTGGCTGAGAGCTAACTGCAGTTGAAATGCAGAGCTCCCATTGGCTTTAGAACCACGCCGCGCATATGACGTCATGAAGTCGGCGCGTGGGGGGTCTTGATAATAAATAGGCTAGCATTTCATATTTTCGTTTTCTTCGTCTGTAAATTGCCAAAGCCGGGTGCCAGAAGCAAATTGTCGATTGCCTTTCAGTTGGACATTCGAGATTTGGTAAGCATGAATTTTTGCGTGAGGACTTTATTTAATTTTTCTAGTCCTAGCCGATCATTTAAGTTTCTTTGGGCAGTTTAAGTTTAATTTAATTCTTAACTCCAGAGCCATCAATACGATCTTAGTGATAGACTTGAAACTTTATAGGTCCATTTAATTCCTTGTTGAAGGAATAGCGGCATGGTTTAAAAGTTGAGATATCACCGCTTTGTATTATTGCAAAGCAGGTCTGTAGAGAAACCCGCATCGGCGAATTTTATTAATTTACAGAATGACGGGAGCGTGTGTATTTGTGATTTTATTGTGAATGTAATGCTACAAGTTATTTATATTATATAGTTACCCATCTATCTATAAGCACGTGGTCGTAAAATTATAAACACGTGGTTGAACTACGGGGTTTTCAATTTGATAATCTGGGGTTATGTATAACTTTTGACGGCATGTAGATGCTAGCGTAAACAGGATTATATGTTATTGATTGTGCATTGTTATTATGTGTATTCAGAAGATGGAGATGAAATTTATTTCTGTTAAGGGAATAATACTTTATTTCAATTTTGAGGTGATTAATCATACTGACGGGAAGTTTAGGAATTCCTAGAGATAGAGTATTTTTGTGTTAATAATTTGCTGCATGTAGTGTCAGCGTAAGAAGTAGGCCACAGTACGTCTGCCCAGATGGGCCAGTGAAAATATTGTTGTTGCTCGGAGTTAGTCAGGCAGAACAGGCGATCTGGGTTAGCCAATGTTTACCTTGTGGGCTCAGGTAGAGAAGGGAACCGGAGAGGAGCGGACGGTGTTGGCATGATTTTGTATGGAGGTGCATAACGGGTTGAAGAGTAAGGGAGTTATTTGTTATTTGAAATAGAGTATTAACGGTTTGTTTAGCTGTTGTTTTGGTTTTTCTGTCTAAACAGCAGGTGCCGGCTTTTGTGGGGAAGAGCAGAATTTTTGATACCTCAAAATTTCTCCCACGGCACAGTGGTGGCATTCGCAGACACCCAAAGTCTCGCGTTAATTGCCAGTGGTGGAAGGAGAGAAAGAAAAGACGTTTTCCCAGGCAAGGGAAGACATTTTCCAGCGAATAGGATTTTTGTGGATAAATCCTGAGTTCTGACGCTCGGTCGGTTACCCACGCAGATTTGGCATGCTGCCAGCGTTGTGGTAATTTTATGTTCGCTTCTTCACGGCCATAATAAAGCCGATAGCCCCATCGCCCAGTCATAGGTAATCGGGCAGGTAACCTCAGAGGTGTTAGGAGAAGCCAGCTACAGTTCCAGTCCAGAATCCAGTGGGGTTCTGTTAAACCTTAGTCATCACTTCCAGAGTTAGTGGAGAGAGAGAGGGTAAACTTTTTCTCTACTGAAGTCAGCACAGATAGGCAGAACTGATAGTTTTGGTGAATCATAGCAGAGGACCGCTGCTGAAGTTTAGAGGTGCAGTTAGTTGTGTTCAGGAGATTCCAGGATAGGCTGTGTAGAACCGAAGTCTGTGCAGAGATTGTGTAGACACTTCGTAGTCGTTCCAGCTATCGGTGGACTTAGAGTTAGAGTTAGAATTTAGAACAGCTAGTTTGGAGTGTAGGCGACATCAAGTGCAGTGTAGTTCATTTCAGTTAACCTTACCTTCTTTCTCCATACAGGTTGCAATTGTGGGAGAAGGGTTGGGGTTGATGCATTTTTAACTGTGCTTGATTTTGTTTCAGGTGTGCATCCTCGCACTTTATGTATTTGACATGTATATGAGTTTGTTTATAGGTGTATAATAAACTTGTATAAATTGTAGCTGGCATCAGTCATTTCCTTTAAGTACAGTAGCTATATGTTGTCTGTATCTTGGTGTATGTGAATCTACTTGAACCTTATCCCCTGAGGGTAGTTAGAGGTGGTTCGAGGCCATAGCAATTTAAACGTCCGAAGTGGCGAGGAAAGAATCAACCTCGGTTCTCAACCTCGGAGCCAATGGTCTCAATTTTCACATTTTGCACTATATTTCTATCTGAATCTATCTTTTCAGTCTTTCTTCTCACTAGTGTCTTGTCACTGTATGTAGACAGTCTCTAGTCCTAAATCCATTTCGTGACAAAGTGGGTGGCGTCGTCCTTGGGATTATCTTTGTTGGGATCAATTCTAGATTCATAGATTGTCTCTGTAGGAAGTTCTGGAAATAGATTTCTAAAAAAAAAAAATCCCCTAGACTGAGCTATATTAAGACTGATCGAGCTATAAAGTTTTTTCCACAGGTTACAGTCAGTTAGATGATAGTTGTAGTAAGGTTGTTTATGACTTAGAGGTAATTGATGGCTAATTGAATTTTTTTCTTAACAGGAAAGTAAATTCTGGTTTTGGGTAGCTGGATACTTATAAATTTTTTCAGGTAGTTCCTTCCCTTTGGTTTTTCTTTCTAGCAGTTCTTGAGATTACAGCGATTCGCAGGTAAGATGGCGGATATGGCCAAGTTACGAGCTGCCTGGCGTGAATCTGCTCAGGATATGGGAATGGATAAGGAGGAGACTAAGGCCTACCTGATAAGGGAAACTGACAGGCATAATCAGCGAGAGAAAGAGAAAGAGGACAAAGGAGCTGCCGCAGAAGCAGCAAAAGAGGAAAGGGCAGCCGCTGCAGAAGCAGCGAAAGAGGAAAGGATAGCCGCCGCAAAAGCAGCGGAGAGGCAGGCTGAGATGGAACTTCGGAAATTGGAAGCACAGGAGAGGGAGAAGGCAGCAGAGAGACAGCATGAACTTGCCATGCGTTCTCTGGAACTGCAGTACCGATCTTCGGAAGGCAGTTCGGCTAACGGAGATTCTCCCGGAGCAGGGGCGACAGACACCTCAGGAAACGGAGGGCCCCGGATGGCAGCCATGAATTTTCCAATGGACTCTTTTCCTAACGGGAATGAGAAAATTGAGGTATTTTTAGAAAAATTTGAACGGATGGCAAAGGCATACGGGCTGGATGATAGTCTTTGGTGTCTCAAAGTATCTCAATCTCTAAGAGGACATGCGTATGAGGTCTATAGCAAGATGCTGGTAGATGACCAAGGTAACTTTGAGGCTCTACGGAACGCCCTGTTACAGCGATTCCAATGGACTCCCCGGAAGTGCCAAACGATGTTTAGGGAAAGTCGACTGGAGAAAGGAGAAAGTTTTCCCCAGTTCGCAGAGAGGCTGAGGAATTACCTCACTCGCTGGAGAGAGTTGTCGGGTTTGGCAAAATCTTTTGAAGGATTGGAAGAATTAGTTCTGTGCGAACAGATAAAGGCCAACATGTCTCCAGACTTAAGGAAGTACCTGGCGGAGCAGGGCGCCCAGCAACTGGACCAGATAATTCTATTTGCAGAAAGGTTCCAGACGGCCCAGGCCGAAGTACTGGGCCAGAAAAGAAAACACCCTGACCTGCCAGCCCCGGACAAAGGAGCATCTTCATCGCATTCGCCTTCCTCTTCAGCTCACCAACAGCAAGGGCCGTCTCGCAAGGAGCCCCCTCCCAGTCATAACATGCGCTCCCAGCCGCCTAACAGAACACAGGGGCCGACTTCTCATGAACCCGTCAGGAACCGGGAAGATAATGAGAGATATTGTAGGCTCTGTCGGACTACCTCTCATTGGACAACACGGTGCCCAAACAAACAACCCGCTCATCAGGTGGCTTGTTTAAGGCCTGTGAGGGTGAAACAAGGGAAGAAGTGGAAACCCTTCCAGTCAGAGAAGTTGTTTTCCAACAGCGGACCAGCCGAAGTGAACGGGACGGAGACAACATGTTTATTTGACAGCGGGCTTACATACCCCAGCATAGTCGCCCGACATCTGGTGAAGCCCTGGCAGATCACCAGAGAAAAAGTGAATATTGGTGGAGTTTTAAGGAAAGGGACTTCATAGTGCTTTCCGGTAGCCAATATTAAGGTAAAATGTAAGTTCGTGTCTGGCACCATCAAGGCAGCTGTAACGGCTCAGCCAGCCTATGACTTCATTCTCGGCAACCCATATTTAGTTTTGGGGAACCCGACCACACCGATCCTTGCTGATGCAAGGGGGCCTACTGCAGGCCAGATAAGTGAAAAAGGAGAACCCCTAATTCACGGAGCCCCGAGCGAGCTCAAACATAGCTGTCGTGCCAAGGAGAGGTGCAACGCCTCTGACGACAGTGATATGTTAATTGCAGAGGCAAATTCGCCCGCCAGCCCTGTTCAGCCAACCGGCCAAACAGTGGTGACGACGCCTCTGATTCAGGAAGTACACTCTTTGTTGTCGGGAATTAGGCCCCCGATGGTATTAGCTCCTTCAAGTGAGGGACATACTGACAAGAGCGGTATTACATATGTCAACGACCAGCGCCATCTTCATAGGGCACAAGATAGCGGTCTGAGCGAGCATATAGTTCCAACCAGCCCTGGAGCCCCATCCGACCAGCACTTTACTCAAACGGAGGAGGACAGTGATCTGAGTATCCGTTTGCCTATAAACGGAGATGGGCCCCACAACTCTCGTATCTCGTTTACGGGAAACGACTCTTGTAACGAGGAGCCTGAAAAATTGGCTATCTTTTCCAATTCGTTTCACGGAACATTGGAACCAGTCACTGAGAGCTTTAACTCAGATTCTCCGCGATCTAACGGGATCTTAAACCGTCAAGTGTCACTGCAGGACACATTCCAACTGACGCCAGTAACTCTCACAGGGGAGGGCAAGGTTGAGGGTAGAACTAGGGTGTTAGACGGAGAGCTCCCGTGGTCTACAGTTTCATCTCACCAACTTTTCAGGCCAGAAAAGAGTAAGAAAAGCGACCTTATGCATTTGCAAGGAGCTATTTTGGAGAGCTCTGTCCCGCTTCATGTTGGTAGGGGAAGAGCGAGTCCAGAACCACTGCCAGGGACAGATCTTACCTACTTTTCTTCAAAGGTAGAAGCTATTGAGATCAGTGAGGACTCAATAGAAACCCAGCAAGAAATCGGAGGCTCTACACCAGAGGAACCCGAGACGTTGCATCGTTCTCGCACTGTACCAGCGGTCACAAACCCGCTGACGCGCAGCGAGGAAGTCGCCATCGCCAGATCGCCACAGCGCCCGCCGGTCACATCAGCTGACCAGGACAGCCTTTTGACGGTCATAGCAAGGGAAAGTTCAGACCCGCCATTAGACGGCACAGGTCTGAAGAGAGATCAACTCTCCCAACGGAGCATAGGAGCTCATTCTGGGAGAGGAAGAAGGAGGAAACGCAAAAGAGGAAGGTCGAAGAACACTGAATAGGAGGGGTAAGGACAGACAGCCTCGTAGACAGAGTTAAGGGCCAGTGTGAAACACAGAGATTTCAGTAAGGAGATCGTTGCTCAATCTTTGAAAGGGGGGAGTGATGTGACGAAAGTACTGAGATTCTGTCTTTCAAATGGCCCATGTCTTTTTCTCCTTGCATTTTGTTCACTATTTTGGAGGGATTACAGAAAAATCCTTCTCCATGTTTCTTCTCCTTCTATTATTTACGTTTTTTCAAGATGAGATCACGAGGGAGTTTGATCTCATCTGCTTTATGGTTCTTCTTTATGTGTTTAGAATGGGGGTGTAGGGAATTGGACAGTATTATTCTAGATTAAGATTATAGAGGCTAGTTCAGGATTTGCCCCAGTTTAGTCTTTTTTAAAGATAGGGCAGGTGGCCCTAGACGCATTTTTCGGGAGTTAAATTAATTGCGGCCATTTTTGCTTCATTTCCGCAGTATAGGGCTAGGACGAATTCCCGTTTCTTTGTCTAGCAGAAACTGGTTGCATCAGCATGATCTAAGGTTCTGAGTGGCTGAGAGCTAACTGCAGTTGAAATGCAGAGCTCCCATTGGCTTTAGAACCACGCCACGCATATGACGTCATGAAGTCGGCGCGTGGGGGTCTTGATAATAAATAGGCTAGCATTTCATATTTTCGTTCTCTTCGTCTGTAAATTGCCAAAGCCGGGTGCCAGAAGCAAATTGTCGATTGCCTTTCAGTTGGACATTCGAGATTTGGTAAGCATGAATTTTTGCGTGAGGACTTTATTTAATTTTTCTAGTCCTAGCCGATCATTTAAGTTTCTTTGGGCAGTTTAAGTTTAATTTAATTCTTAACTCCAGAGCCATCAATACGATCTTAGTGATAGGCTTGAAACTTTATAGGTCCATTTAATTCCTTGTTGAAGGAATAGCGGCATGGTTTAAAAGTTGAGATATCACCGCTTTGTATTATTGCAAAGCAGGTCTGTAGAGAAACCCGCATCGGCGAATTTTATTAATTTACAGAATGACGGGAGCGTGTGTATTTGTGATTTTATTGTGAATGTAATGCTACAAGTTATTTATATTATATAGTTACCCATCTATCTATAAGCACGTGGTCATAAAATTATAAACACGTGGTTGAACTACGGGGTTTTCAATTTGATAATCTGGGGTTATGTATAACTTTTGACGGCATGTAGATGCTAGCGTAAACAGGGTTATATGTTATTGATTGTGCATTGTTATTATGTGTATTCAGAAGATGGAGATGAAATTTATTTCTGTTAAGGGAATAATACTTTATTTCAATTTTGAGGTGATTAATCATACTGACGGGAAGTTTAGGAATTCCTAGAGATAGAGTATTTTTGTGTTAATAATTTGCTGCATGTAGTGTCAGCGTAAGAAGTAGGCCACAGTACGTCTGCCCAGATGGGCCAGTGAAAATATTGTTGTTGCTCGGAGTTAGTCAGGCAGAACAGGCGATCTGGGTTAGCCAATGTTTACCTTGTGGGCTCAGGTAGAGAAGGGAACCGGAGAGGAACGGACGGTGTTGGCATGATTTTGTATGGAGGTGCATAACGGGTTGAAGAGTAAGGGAGTTATTTGTTATTTGAAATAGAGTATTAACGGTTTGTTTAGCTGTTGTTTTGGTTTTTCTGTCTAAACAGCAGGTGCCGGCTTTTGTGGGGAAGAGCAGAATTTTTGATACCTCAAAATTTCTCCCACGGCACAGTGGTGGCATTCGCAGACACCCAAAGTCTCGCGTTAATTGCCAGTGGTGGAAGGAGAGAAAGAAAAGACGTTTTCCCAGGCAAGGGAAGACATTTTCCAGCGAATAGGATTTTTGTGGATAAATCCTGAGTTCTGACGCTCGGTCGGTTACCCACGCAGATTTGGCATGCTGCCAGCGTTGTGGTAATTTTATGTTCGCTTCTTCACGGCCATAATAAAGCCGATAGCCCCATCGCCCAGTCATAGGTAATCGGGCAGGTAACCTCAGAGGTGTTAGGAGAAGCCAGCTACAGTTCCAGTCCAGAATCCAGTGGGGTTCTGTTAAACCTTAGTCATCACTTCCAGAGTTAGTGGAGAGAGAGAGGGTAAACATTCTCTCTACTGAAGTCAGCACAGATAGGCAGAACTGATAGTTTTGGTGAATCATAGCAGAGGACCGCTGCTGAAGTTTAGAGGTGCAGTTAGTTGTGTTCAGGAGATTCCATGATAGGCTGTGTAGAACCAAAGTCTGTGCAGAGATTGTGTAGACACTTCGTAGTCGTTCCAGCTATCGGTGGACTTAGAGTTAGAGTTAGAATTTAGAACAGCTAGTTTGGAGTGTAGGCGACATCAAGTGCAGTGTAGTTCATTTCAGTTAACCTTACCTTCTTTCTCCATACAGGTTGCAATTGTGGGAGAAGGGTTGGGGTTGATGCATTTTTAACTGTGCTTGATTTTGTTTCAGGTGTGCATCCTCGCACTTTATGTATTTGACATGTATATGAGTTTGTTTATAGGTGTATAATAAACTTGTATAAATTGTAGCTGGCATCAGTCATTTCCTTTAAGTACAGTAGCTATATGTTGTCTGTATCTTGGTGTATGTGAATCTACTTGAACCTTATCCCCTTAGGGTAGTTAGAGGTGGTTCGAGGCCATAGCAATTTAAACGTCCGAAGTGGCGAGGAAAGAATCAACCTCGGTTCTCAACCTCGGAGCCAATGGTCTCAATTTTCACATTTTGCACTATATTTCTATCTGAATCTATCTTTTCAGTCTTTCTTCTCATTAGTGTCTTGTCACTGTATGTAGACAGTCTCTAGTCCTAAATCCATTTCGTGACAAGGGGAGTCTCTGACGCCGATTAGCATTTCATATCGAGACGCGATCAATTTTGAAAGAAACCCCGTTATCGTAACGAGGGCCTGTGATGTTGGTCAAGCAGCGCTCGACGAGAGAAACGGTGGCCTGCTCAGAGGACCTTTCATCTGCGCCACAGTTTATGTATTTCTATAGTTCGCACGTTAATGCGAAATTAACACCATTAGGGATCAGAGAGCCAATGAATATACATAAACAGTGGTTTCTTAAACTCACTGATCAGTTGTCGCTCAGAATTTTGGATAATCTAAGCACGTTATTTTAGAAACATTGTGCGAGTGTGTTAATAGCATTTAATGGGGATTGTTTCATTTCTTGTGGTAATAGGAATTAGCATTTACGTGATTTAATGTGCTAAGTTTACCATTATAATTATCTGTGATTTTCTAGCGTTAAAACTAGTGAAATAAATAACGCGTAGCCATTTTTCTTTGCCATAGGGTGCAGTTAAAATATAATTTTAACACCCGCTTCTCACACCAGAAGATACGGTTTAGTTGACTGATTAAGTGTTAAGCGCGACTATTGTAACCGAATAGGATTCACGTTTATTTCATTTTGTGTTGTATAGTAAGTGACTTTTGTTAATACATTATGACTAAACTAACAGACGCCGACAACACTATTAACGACAGACGATATTTATAAGTTCTAAGTCTACTATCATTTACTGGACACAGTATTAAGGTCTTTGTCTTGTTGGACTGGCCTATACTGCATGATAGGGAAACAACAGAAGTGATTGCGTCATTAATAGGCTAAACTGCCCATGGCGAACTTCCGGTGTCGTGTTTTGCGGTTCGCACTAATGACCTGTCATTGAAACATCATTTTTTGGTGATGCGTAGATGGCAGGGAGGATAGTGTGATTCGCTTGCATGGCTAGGCGGGGTTGTCGCACGGAAGGTCCAAGGTTCAAATCCTGGGTAAGCCACTCATGTCTGTTGTTTTTCTGTTGTCTAGTGTTCTACTTCTTTATTTCCTACGAGTGCCTGATAACATACCTTTATATTTGTTTCATTTTAATTTACTGTTTACAGGCCTGGGGTTTCCCTTCCTTATGGGTAATAAATGTTTATACAATACCAAACCTACCCTCTGTCCTGTTCTCACTGTTCTAAGTCTACTATCATTTACTGGACACAGTATTAAGGTCCTTGTCTTGTTGGACTGGCCTATACTGCATGATAGGGAAACAACAGAAGTGATTGCGTCATTAATAGGCTAAACTGCCCATGGTGGACTTCCGGTGTCGTTTATTGCGGTTCGCACTAATGACCTGTCATTGAAACATCACTTTTTGGTGATGGGTAGATGGCAGGGAGGATAGTGTGATTCGCTTGCATGGCTAGGCGGGGTTGTCGCACGGAAGGTCCAGGGTTCAAATCCTGGGTAAGCCACTCATGTCTGTTGTTTTTCTGTTGTCTGGTGTTCTACTTCTTTATTTCCTACGAGTGCCTGATAACATACCTTTATATTTGTTTCATATTAATTTACTGTTTACAGGCCTCGGGTTTCCCTTCCTTATGTGTAATAAATGTTTATACAATACCAAACCTACCCTCTGTCCTGTTCTCACTGTTCTAAGTCTACTATCATTTACTGGACACAGTATTAAGGTCCTTGTCTTGTTGGACTGGCCTATACTGCATGATAGGGAAACAACAGAAGTGATTGCGTCATTAATAGGCTAAACTGCCCATGGTGGACTTCCGGTGTCGTGTATTGCGGTTCGCACTAATGACCTGTCATTGAAACATCATGTTTTGGTGATGCGTAGATGGCAGGGAGGATAGTGTGATTCGCTTGCATGGCTAGGCGGGGTTGTCGCACGGAAGGTCCAGGGTTCAAATCCTGGGTAAGCCACTCATGTCTGTTGTTTTTCTGTTGTCTAGTGTTCTACTTCTTTATTTCCTACGAGTGCCTGATAACATACCTTTATATTTGTTTCATATTAATTTGATATTTATATGTGCGCGTAGGGGTAATTAAACAATAGTTGACAGTGTGAGCTGATCGTTAACGCGCGCGCAGAGGGGCGGGAAGGTGCATACCTTGGTCCGAACCTGAAAGTGCAGCGCTGGCGAAAAGCTGACCATATAGTTGTAAATAAAGTCGCCGTGTGCCTTTTAACTTTAAGCAGGACTGCCGGAGAAGAAAAGAGATCGTCTTGTTCCCGTCCGTGTACATATAGAATAGTTGCATTTCTTTTTCATAATGTCTTGTTTATTTTTCGCAGACCTGACAGAGCGGCCAGCGGTTTTTCTTTATTATAGTCTCCAGTTACTGATGTGATTTATGTTGTCTTCTTCGTGGCTTACGAGTCCCCAAGTTCATGTTGTGAACAGGACTGACTAAAAGACAAATAAACATTTAACTATTAAGTTTAACTGGACCATTAATTCCCAGATATTTTTTCCAAATTATCAGCCCACGGGAGTGGTATATGACATAATATCAATATCTGACTTTTGACAGACGCAGCACCGGATTTATTCAGAAAGTTGCGCTGTTTCAAAATCGGCCCTCACCACAGAGCCAGCCGATAGGATTCACCAATCAATCAATTACCATCATCAGTAACATTTTTTTAGCAACTAGCTGTGTCCAAATACTAGAAGTATTTGTTTTTCCATTCTTTGCTGTAAACACCAGATCTCGATTTTTTTTCTACATTTAACTATTCGAGGTGACATTATTGATCCAGGAGTACACCACCAAACTTGGCGTCCACCTTATCAAGTTATCGTCAAGGCTGGACTGGGGCCATATTTGGCACTGAACATTGACATTATCAATATCGATAAATATATTCAGGATAACTGTATAGCCCAGGAAATATCACCAAGATTAGGTAAGGAGCGAGAGCGTGGCCACGTATGACAGAGAGAGAGATTGAATATTTTCTTGTTACGGTAGCTTGTACCAAACTGGTTATTTTGCTTTTAAAATTGTTTACTTTACGGAGTAGCACGTATTATGAGCTTTGTTTTTCTCTACTGTCTATGCTATAACCTAGTGCTAAACTTTTGACCTTTGGAGTTATTAACTTGTTGGGTTCTTATCTTCTCAATGAGAGGAGGGCACATGTACTCTGTTATTTTTCCATATATGAAATTCTGATGTATTTGATCTTTCTCTTTTAGATATTCAATGTTGTAAAGTTTAATTTCTCAAAAGAACTTTTCAGACCCAAATCCATTTAAAGCTCTCACCTGTGGCTCCTCGTAGCTGTCAGCATGCGACAGCGGCCACCCCCGGACAACGGCTTTGACAGGCCGGCTAAACTAGGTGAGGGTAGCCGAATGGTTATAAACCTTCGGTGAGTTAGGGTCTGCCTACCCATGCATGCGAAGACTGGATTCGATAGACTGCGCGGAAGAAACCACCTGTTGGTACAACGGGCATGACGGCGATTACCAGCAACGCGCTGTGGAGCGTAAGGAGCACGGCGAGGCACGTAGAAAGCCCTGGTCATCCACTGCACCTGACTTCATCTCCAGTCGTCTTGACTTGTCTTGCCACTGGATTGAGATGGACCCAGGCGAGAGAGTGAGGTCGACGAATTGCGCAACTCTTCCTCACTTTAATCCAAATCACCGCGCAAGTCACTCTTTCATCCATTCATCCATTCATCCATCCACTCACAACAAGTCCTGTGGCGATGGGCGAGCGGCGAAGCGGCAGGCGTGGGTACGCTGGCAGTCGTAGTCGCAGACCTACACACAGGCGGCTCAGGCCATATGGTCGTCTTCCACTGATCGGAGCAGCAGTGGGATTCGGCAGCCCCCTGAGTGTCTGAGCAGCCCTCTTTAGGAAAGCACTGCTCACCTCCATGGCATGAGGAAGGGGCTAGAAAAGGTGCCCTAAACATTGCCTGCTTCACCATTACCTAACCAGCTTACCGCGGTTGGTGGGTACCCTACTTCGGCGGTCGACATATAAGAAAAAGAAAGGACAGATTTTTTCCCCCTCATTCTAGGCGCATGGAATGTGCGCACTTTACTTGACAAAGACTTTAACGCAAACAGACCTGAGAGACGAACTGCCCTGATTGGGAGAGAACTGGCCAGGTACAACATTGACATGGCAGCACTGAGTGAAACTCGACTTGCAGGCGAGGGCCAACTTTGCGAAAAGGGTGCAGGTTATACATTCTTTTGGAGCGGAAGAGGAACTGAAGAAAGACGAGAAGCAGGGGTTGGATTTGCAATCAAAACAGCAATTGTCAGCAAGTTAGCGGGGCCCCCAAAGGGAATAAATGACCGACTCATGACGGTCAAGATCCCTCTGTTCTATGGAAGAAAACATGCCACCATCATTAGCGCGTATGCACCAACTATGACAAACCAGGATGATGTCAAGGATAAGTTTTACGAAGAACTACATGCAGTCATTGCATCAGTTCCTAAAGCAGATAAGCTCATCATTCTTGGTGACTTTAATGCAAGAGTAGGCTCAGATAACATCTCCTGGAACGGCACTATTGGTAGGTACGGCGTGGGTCGCTGTAACAGTAATGGACTTCGTCTCCTCCAGACTTGCGCAGAACATGACCTCCTTGTCACCAACACCATTTTTCGACTTCCTACCCGCAACAGGACCTCCTGGATGCACCCTCGCTCAAAGCATTGGCACCTAATTGACTATGTAATTGTTAGGAAGAAGGACAGGCAAGATGTCCGGGTGACCAAGTCCATGTGTGGTGCCGAATGCTGGACTGATCATCGCCTCATTGTATCTAAACTTAAAATTCGTATCCAACCAGCCAGGCGCCCTCAGGGGAAGAAAACTCAAAAGAGGCTGGATGTCACCAAACTAAAGAAGACAAAAATCAAACAGTCATTTACTGACACCTTAGAAGACCGTCTCAAATCTATCTCGCTAGACGGCCAAAGTGTGGAAACAAATTGGGCAGCCCTAAGTGAGCAGCACCCGTGTGTTACCGGGGCCCGAAAGGGGAGCAAAGAATAGTAACACTGTCCCCTACCAAGCATGTCGTAAAAGGCGACTAAGGAGGGTTGGGCATGGGGCCGGTTACACCATCCTGTAAAAAAATTTAAACCACAAAAAACTTCAACAAATATGGACAAGTCAAATAAAGAAAATAAAACACAGCCATCCAAGACAGGGGAAGGTCCTCTCGCGGGGAGGCGTATGATGCAACACAGAGAAAGCCGAAAGGAGTCTGTGTTGCTGACTAACCTTCTTTCTTCTAGGAGAACTTCCAGATTTGGCACCTGGAATGTTCGGACATTAAACGAACAAGGGAAAGTGGCGCAAGTAGCAGCAGAAATGAGGGAATACAAAATCGAGGTTCTGGGAATGTGTGAAACAAAGTGGAAGGGGGTAGACAGGAAGAAACTCATCACAGGTGAATTGGTGCTGTCCTCAGGACATGAAGACGAAAGTTCACACCACAGTGAAGGGGTAGCTCTTATGTTATCTAAAGAAGCACAGAAAGCACTAATTGAATGGGAAGCTGTTGGACCCAGAATAATAACAGCTTCTTTCAAAACAGCTAAAAAGAAAATTCATGTAAATGTCATCCAATGTTATGCACCAACTAATGACAAAGAAGAGTCTGTGAAAGAAGCATTTTATACTAAACTACAGGAAATTATGGATAAAGTAAAAAGAAGAGACATCACAATTTTGATGGGTGACATGAATGCAAAGATAGGTACAGTCAACACTGGATTCGAAGAAGTCATGGGAAAACATGGGCTAGGAGTAATGAATGAAAATGGAGAGCTATTCGCAAACTTCTGTGCTTCATATCAACTGGCTATAGGAGGAAGCATGTTTCCACATAAGAGAATACACAAGGCAACATGGATATCACCAGACCATAGAACAGAAAATCAGATTGATCATATATGCATAAACAAGAAGTTTAGATCATCATTGCAGGATGTAAAGGTATATAGAGGAGCAGATGTGGCATCAGATCACCATCTTCTGATAGCCAAAGTAAAAATGAAACTCAAGAGATATGCAACAATGCAAAACTATAGACAACAGTTTAATGTAGGACAGCTAAGAAATCAAGAAACAAGAGACAAATTTGCGGTCACAGTATCCAACAAATTCCAAGTGCTCCAACAGCTGGAAGATGTAGAGAATACAGAAGACTATTGGCAGCAGGTCAAAACAGTATGGAAGGAGACATGTGAAGAAATACTGGGGAAAAGGGAAAGACAACAAAAAGCATGGATAACAACAGAAACCATCAATAAGATAAAAGACAGGAAAAAACAAGAAAGCAGAGTTAAACACAAGCAAAACTAGAAGCTCCAAAGCCAAGGCTCAAGAAGTGTACACAGAAGCAAACAAAGAAGTAAAAAGAAGTATCAAAAGAGACAAGAGGAAGTATATTGAGGAGTTGGCAAGAGAGGCAGAAGATGCTGCAGCCAAAGGAAATATGAGAGAACTGTATAGCAGCACAAAGAAGCTAACAGGGAAATACAAGCAAACAAGTTGCCTCATAAAAGACAAGAATGGGAAACTGCTCAGCAATATACAAGAGCAAATGAAGAGGTGGACAGAATATTTTGGGGACCTTCTCAATAGACCAGCTCCACAAAACCCGCCGGACATCCAGCCAGCAGAAGAAGAGCTACAAATTAACGGTGAAAGACCAACGAAGGAAGAAATAAAGAAAGCCATAAAGCTTCTAAGAGAGGGAAAAGCGTCTGGACCTGATGGCATTCCAGCAGAGGCCATCAAAGCAGATATCGACACGGCTACAGAGATGTTATATAAATTACTTGGTAAAGTCTGGGAAAAGGAAGAGATACCAGCAGAATGGAAGGAAGGATATCTGGTTAAGTTGCCTAAGAAGGGAAATTTACAAGAGTGCACAAATTATAGAGGAATAATGTTACTATCAGTGCCAGGAAAAGTGTTAAACAGGATTATCCTTGAGAGATTAAAAGAGTCCATAGACAAGAAACTGAGAGATGAACAAGCAGGTTTTCGACAAAACAGATCATGTACAGACCAGATAGCCACTTTGAGAATAATAGTTGAACAAAGTCTGGAATGGAATTCACCACTATACATCGGATTTGTGGACTACGAAAAGGCATTTGACAGTGTAGACAGAGAATCACTTTGGAAATTGATGAGGCATTATGGAGTTCCCCTGAAGATCATTAATTTAATAAAGAAAACATATGAAGACATGACATGCAGAGTTCTTCACGAAGGACAGCTTACAGAACCGTTTGGGATAAGAACAGGAGTGCGACAGGGATGCCTCTTGTCTCCATTTCTTTTCTTGCTGGCAATAGATTGGGTTATGAGATCATCGACAACACACAACAGAAATGGAATCCAGTGGACTCTGACTAAGCAGTTGGATGATCTGGATTTTGCTGATGACTTGGCTCTTCTGTCCCATAACCATAATCAGATGCAGGACAAATTGAAAACACTCGATGAGAGGTCACAGCAATTGGGTCTGAAAATACACAGGGAAAAGACAAAAATAATGAGAATAAATGCAGGTAATGATAACAGGGTTGAACTTGAAGAAACACCAATTCAAGATGTAGAATCATACACATATCTTGGCAGTAATATAGACAAAGTTGGAGGGACAGACAGCGATATCAAAATAAGAATACAAAAGGCAAGAGGAGCTTTCATTGCATTGGGAAATATATGGAGATCAAGAGAAATCGGATACCACACGAAAATAAGAATCTTCAACTCAAATGTGAAGTCAGTCCTATTGTATGGCTCTGAGACATGGAGAACAACAAAGACAACAACCAAAAAGCTACAGACTTTCATAAATGGGTGCTTGCGTAGAATAGAGGGATTAAAATGGTATGACAAGGTTACCAACGTGGAACTGATGACAAGAACTAGACAAGTGCCAGTGGAACAAGAGATGAGAAGAAGACGATGGCGATGGATAGGACACACACTGAGGAAACCTGTTGATAGCATTACAAGGCAGTCCTTGTTCTGGAAACCCCAGGGCAAGAGAGGCAGAGGAAGACCAAGAAGTACATGGAGAAGAGAGTTGGAAACAGAGGTGAAAATGATGAGGAGAACATGGAAAGAACTTGAGATGATGGCACGGGACAGGAGGACTTGGCATGTGTTTGTTGAAGGCCTATGCTCCTTTGGGAGTGGAGGGTTATGAATGAATATGAAGTGAGCAGATCTACAACACTGCTACAGAGGTCCTCGGTCCTTCCATCAAGAAACAAAATGACTGGTTTGATGAGAACTCAGATGATATAAAGCAGATGTTGGCTGAGAAACACCATCTCCATAAAGCATATTTAAATGATCCAAAATCTACATCCAAGAAAGACGCTTTCAACAACATGCGTAGAATCGTCCTACATAAACTACGCCAGATGCGGGATTCATGGCTGAGTAATAAAGCAGATGAGATCCAAGGCTTTGCTGACAGCCATGACTTGAAAAACTTGTACCTTGCACTCAAAGCGGTCTATGGTCCAACATCATCAGGATCATTTCCCCTCCTTAATGCAGATGGAAAAACACTAATTACAGACAAGGAAAAAATTCTGCAACGCTGGGCTGAACATTTTAATAATATCTTGAACCAGCCATCATCTATTAACGACGAAGCCATCATCCGCCTGCCCCAAATTCCTATAAATGAAGCATTAGATGATGTACCAACTCTGGAGGAAACTAAAAAAGCGATTTCGTCAACTGTCTAGTGGAAAGGCCCCTGGCCCCGATTCAATTCCTGTTGAGGTTTATAAAGATGGCGGTGCAGTTCTGATAGAGAAACTTCATATGATCTTCCAGCAAATGTGGCAGAGTGAAACCATCCCACACGATCTCAAAGATGCCTCAATTATACATCTATATAAACGTAAAGGTAATCGCCAAGACTGCAACAATCATCGAGGCATCTCTCTTTTATCAATCGCTGGGAAGATATTCGCCAGAATCCTTTTGAATCGCCTTACGGCTCATCTTGACAAAGGTCTTTTACCTGAAAGTCAGTGTGGATTCCGGAAAGAACGTGGAACCACAGATATGGTGTTCGCTGCAAGACAGCTACAAGAAAAATGCCAAGAACAGCACTGTGACCTGTACACAGCTTTCATCGACTTGACAAAGGCGTTCGACACGGTCAGTAGAGAGGGTCTATGGAAGATCATGGCAAAATACGGCTGCCCAAAGAAATTTATCACAATAGTGCAGCAACTGCATGATGGAATGCAGGCTAGAGTTCAGGAAAACGGTGAGCTATCAGAGCCTTTCCCCGTCTCAAATGGAGTTAAACAAGGGTGCGTACTTGCACCGACTCTGTTCAGTATCATGTTTTCTGCTATGCTGACTGATGCTTTTAGAGACGGGGACACAGGAATCGACATTAGTTATCGTATTGATGGAAAATTGTTTAACCTTAGGAGGCTTCAAGCAAAAACCAAGGTCAAATCACACACCATCAGAGATCTTCTGTTTGCTGATGATTGTGCCCTCAATGCTGGCTCAGAGGCTGATCTGCAGCATAGTGTGGATAGATTCTCCGAAGCCTGCGCCAACTTTGGGCTTACCATCAACACGAAGAAAACAGAAATCATGTACCAACCAGCTCCTGGCACAGTTTATACTGAGCCAGTCATCAAGGTTAATGGCGAGAAACTGAATGTTGTGAACAGATTCACATACCTTGGTAGCACACTATCCCAGAACATTGTCATTGATGATGAGGTGAACACCAGGATCTCCAAAGCCAGCAGCACATTTGGCAGACTATACACCAACATTTGGCATCGAAGTGGCATTAGTCTACAGACAAAGCTGAAGGTGTACAGAGCTGCGGTGCTTCCAGTGCTGCTATATGCATGTGAAACATGGACTGTATACAGGCGCCACGTAAAGAAGCTAAACCACTTCCATACAGTCTGTCTCAGGAAGATAATGAACATCAAATGGCAAGACAAGATCCCGGATACCGCCGTTCTTGACAGAGCTGGTATCCCTAGTATTGATACTATTCTGATGCAGTCACAAATTCGCTGGGCAGGTCATGTAGTCCGCATGCCAGACCATCGACTGCCAAAGATACTCTTTTATGGTGAGATGCAGAAGGGTAAACGCTCCCATGGTGGCCAAAAGAAGCGCTTCAAAGACACGTTAAAGACGTCATTGAAAACCTTTGACATAAACCCAGACACATGGGAAGCTGCTGCTTAAGACGGAACTGCTTGGCGCACATCTCTTCGTAAAGGTGCAGCAGCATGCGAATCATCCAGAAGAGCAGCAGCGGAACAGCGGAGACAAGCTAGAAAGGACCGTGAAATAAAACCTTCACATGAAGCAAACATTCCCTGCCCACACTGTCTAAGATCTTTCCAGGCCCGCATCGGGCTCTTCAGTCACCTTCGTACCCATAGACTAACCTAACATATTCTTAAATAATTGGATGAACAGAGTGGTCTTTATCACCCGTGATGGACGAACAACCAGTTGTGTGTGCGTGTGTAGTTAAACGCATATTTAGATATACGGAGAGAAAGATTGTCTTATACTAAAATATAGTCGTACAGATAGGCTGGACTAGAGAAACTTCTCGTTCCAGAGACAGATCTTCTTCTTAAACTATCCATTCGTGAAAATCTATTTTCTTACACCTTTACTTCTCACGTACTATTACCATTCCCTATACTCAGGTGGGACCATAAATAACTTTAAAATCTATCTAAACGCGACACTTTGCGATACGCCTGCGCTAAGCAGTCACATGCTCTAGCATGGGGGGTTTTTGTGACAAATGTTTACATAATGATTAAGGTGTCAATTATAATAATATTAATTGTGTGCTTCTATTGCTTCTTTGTTTTCATTCTGTCTTCACTGATAATTTAAAAAAATTTTTTAGACAACACAAGCAATAGCATGAGAAGACACGAGACAACTAGAAAAACGCCCCCCCACCCCCCCCCCCCCCCATGTATTTCGCCATTGTTGTACTTAATGAATTATAGTAGCTGCCCGCCCCCCGCAGGAACGAAGGGAAGACCGAAAGAACGATTCTTATACTAAATCAGTAAAGGTATGGGGCATCAGATACTGCCTTTGGAGAGTGAAGTGTTAGAAACTTCACTTTACTAGGTCTCAATTTTCGGTTACCCATTTACAGCTGGGCAGCGTAACTGTGTCGGGTTTCGAACCTGGTAATTTTGTCTCCAGAAGGCACGCTCAAACTACTCTGTCACTCCGCCCTCGCAGTTCCTACAATACTTGAATGTACTATACTAAAGATGGTGGGAGTGGCTCAGAAGTATGGCGTCCGCCTCTAATTCTGAGGTCCCAGGTTCGCTACCCGGACCAGGAAATATACTTGATAGAAATTTTTTTCAGAACCAGTTATTCCTAATGATGTCATACTGCCCCTTGATCTCATGGTACCGAGATCGGATGCAAAGCATTCTCAGATAAGAACAAAAACATAAGAGGTCCTGTGTGCAAGTTGTGCACGTTAAAAATCTATCGGCAGTTGGAAATCTTAAAGAGTAGGCCATACGGCCACTGCCCTGGCAAAATTTAAAAATTAGGAAACTTACCCAACACAAAAATATTTATATAATATGTGATTCTTGTAGACACACATTGGGATTCTCGCCGGTGCTATGGAGTTCCAGCACTGTGCTGAGATCCTCCTTGTGCGATCTAAGGGAGGAGATCGGCGCACATATGGTGTTGTCCATGTGCAAAAAAAATGGTCCTTATAACGAAACGAAACTATAGAGACCGGCAGATGTGGTCAGAGCAAAGGGACGTACACAAGGAAATTCAGCAGACAGCCTTAATTAAAATTTGAAGAAATATTGATTAAAGATGTGAAGACCAGACATATTCCGCAATATGAGAAATTACAATTTTCCCCAAGCCTGTTGCTGCAAATGTGGGATTAAGAATCTAATGTAAGCATTTATAAAGCTTACCGCGCGCTACAACTGCGCAAGCATCACATCTCCCGACCAAGTAATTCAAATAAAATTTGCGACGGCAACATTTTAAAAGTATTACATTAATTTCATTGTCTTATCAGATTTACTTTTCCCCATCTATTTATATTTGTAGCCGTCCATACTTTCTAAATGCACTCAGATCGTATTTTAAATTAATCTGATTCTTGTTTCTTTTTATGTTTTTTTATTTTATTTTTCTCCTTGCTTATGTCATCATAAATTTAAAGCTAACATTAATATCATAGTTTCAAAAGACCTGGGTGTCTTTACCCGTGATTTATGGATCCCTTGGACGTTCGTGAATGGACTCTATGAGGTTCGTGTACATAACCGAAAATTTAAAATATAAAGTTTTTTTTTTTAAATTATGGTTTCATGTACAATGTTTCCAAGAAGGGATCCGTAACCTTCATTGGACAATCAATAGGGTTCATTGCCTTTATCGGAAGATCAAAAGGATCCATAGCGTTCATCGGACAATCAAAAGGGTCCATTGTCTTTATCGGAAGATCAAAAGGATCCATAGCGTTCATCGGACAATCAAAAAGGTCCATTGTCTTTATCGAAAGATCAAAAGGATCCATAGCGTTCATCGGACAATCTAAAGGGTCCATTGTCTTTATCGGAAGATCAAAAGGATCCATAGCGTTCATTGGACAATCAAAAGGGTCCATTGTCTTTATCGGAAGATCAAAAGGATCCATAGCGTTCATCGGACAATCAAAAGGGTCCATTGTCTTTATCGGAAGATCAAAAGGATCCATAGCGTTCATCGGACAATCAAAAGGGTCCATTGTCTTTATCGGAAGATCAAAAGGATCCATAGCGTTCATCGGACAATCAAAAGGGTCCATTGTCTTTATCGAAAGATCAAAAGGATCCATAGCGTTCATCGGACAATCAAAAGGGTCCATTGTCTTTATCGGAAGATCAAAAGGATCCATAGCGTTCATTGGACAATCACAAGGATCCATTGTCTTTATCGGAAGATCAAAAGGATCCATGACGTTCATCGGACAATCAAAAGGATCCATTGTCTTTATCTGATAATCAAAAGGATCCATAGCGTTCATCGGACAATCAAAAGGGTCCATTGTCTTTATCGGAAGATCAAAAGGATCCATAGCGTTCATCGGACAATCAAAAGGATCCATTGTCTTTATCGGAAGATCAAAAGGATCCATAGCGTTCATCGGACAATCAAAAGGGTCCATTATCTTTATCGGAAGATCAAAAGGATCCATAGCGTTCATCGGACAATTAAAAGGGTCCATTGTCTTTATCGGAAGATCAAAAGGATCCATAGGCTTCGACAGACAATCTAAGGGGTCCACAGCCTTCATCAGACAATCAAAGGGGTCCATGTACAAAGAAGGTTAAAGAACTCTGTCTTAGACATTCTAATAAATTGTAAATAATAAAAATAAGTAAGATTTTTATAGTGAAATATTACTTGACTTCTTTACTTATTCTTTGTTTCTTACTCTTTTTTGTTTTATATAAAATGTTGCCGCGGTTGGGCAAGATGTGACGCTTTTAACCTAGACACAGGGTCCGTTGATTATATTACGGTGCATGTCCAAATATTAAAGACCTTGAGGTCTGTTTTTTTCATGTAAAAAAGAGTAATGTCTCTTATTCGTGTAGTCACACCCAGAGTATTTATCAGGGGTATCTGATAGCACAAAGATAGAATATGCAGAAGACGACTAATATGAGGATATGCATGGGTCTGGCAATCTCATTATGTAAAAAACAGTTGCTATAGAAACCACAGCTGAAAGAGCACACACATGCTTTATATGGAGACTTCCTGGACAGGGGATAGCTGTAGCCATGGTTCGATGCTTTATAGTGAAAATAAATGAATAAATAAGTAAATGAATGAATGAATACACACTCACACAGTTGACACTGCCATGAGTGCCTGCTTGCAAATGAACTGCGTTTGATTATATCTGCTCACAACGAATATTAAAATAATGTAAAGTTGTGTGGGAGTGGAAATGATGTGGGTATGAATGTATTCCTCTTACATATTTGTGGGTGGAATATGGTATATTCTATATGTATGCTTATTGAACAGCCCCCGATTGGCAGAGTGGCCACAACTCTTGCATTTAGTGGCAACAGTTACCGAGTTCTAGTTTCGATAGTTAGCAGCGACACATTCCAGTCTACCTAACTGTAAATGGGTACCTGACTCCACTCTTGAGTTAGGGGTGGGGAAACAGCGAGAAAGGGGAGTGGTCTTTATGACTTCCCTCTCAATCAGCAGTGTCCACTATGAGGCTACCTTTACCATTTTATATAAAGTAAAAAAAATAAAATGAAATCAGTTTTACAAGTTAACGGTACACAGGAAACTCGGGACGTTTCGGGTTTTATCCTTCGTCAGCCACAGTTACAAACAGATGACAAGGACCAGAATTACATACAGGTCAAAGAAATATACCACAAACACATACGATGGTGAGAAGCATATAAAAAAAAGAGCAATACAAGCCGATGAAACAGTAAACAACACAGGTGATGAGCGAAAAAAAGAACAATAATAACGCAAGGAAATCGCAAAACCAGAAAGAAATATCAAAACAAGAAAGTAAATAATCAACGAAACGCAAAAGGAGTTAACAAAATTGCTAAAACCAGTCCTGACCTAAGTAGCTATATCCGTGGAAGAGCACTAGTCTGGTAACGTCTATGGAAGTGACGTATAAGATAGCGGTGTAGTAAAATCTGCGAGAATAATCGCTCATTTCAGTAAGATTTTAGTCATAAAATGATAATAAATAAACCTAGCCCGCATGTGTCTGATGGTTGGCATCTTCGACGCCAGCAACACTGCCTTTTGTGCAGTGCTAAAACCTATAGAACGATCCCACGGTAAAAATCTAACATGCGTTTTAGTTTCGGTTTCGAAAACGTACTACCAATATTTAACATTTTGCCAGATCTGCTGCATACATTCTGCAGCCTAGCCTTATAATTAACGATTTGTTAGAAATGTAACGCCAAACTGCTGTCTAAAGTAACGTAATCTGTCAACAGTAACGCAAAATTTGGTAGTCTTTTGGACTTTTCCCAGTAGTGATAACGAGACGATTGTAATACATTAACGAAAATGCTACCAACACCGCCTTGCAAAACCCGCTTCGTTCTGTCCGCGAGACAACTAGTATATACACGCTGTGGGCAAAGCTAACGGATATACACACACAGACAGTTTAAATTCTCGACGCGTAGTGTAGTTGTGACGTCACAAAAACAAGTTGGTTTATTTGAAAAATTAAAAAGTGAGACAGAAGGAGGGGGACAAGATGGTAGACTTATGTAAAAAGTTATAATTAACGACTGTCAGTGATAAAACTGAAAATCTAAACGCACATGAATATAGTCATAAAAATTATATATTCGTGTAGCTTAGTGTATTCTGAGCACAAATATGTTTTAATATTAATGATAGTCAAATTATTAGCCAAGTTATTGAGGAAATACTATTTGACTGAAAACGCATAGACGAGCAGACTGTTGTCCTTGATCGTTAACTGTAACGTTATTGGGAACGATAGTTTGAAAGGAGGCAAGGGAGTAAGTCAAATCCGATTGGAGGGTATAGGAGGGTAGACAGAGAGTATTGGTTGGGTAGAAAAGATAAAATCTATATTTAGAAAAATCACGCCTAGAAGTGTGAAGTAGTGTTTTTCTTTTTAAATTTTTTGAAAATTGAAATGCTAGACCCTCGCTGTGAATGTGCCGGTCTAGGCATATTGGCAAAAAGCGTTTACAGCTCAGCGCCAGTTGTAAAGAAATATGTTAGAAGCAAGCTGCGTTGTTCTCAGCAGTACCAAGTGTGTTATTAACCATTGGCAGTCTGAACTGAAGGCAAAGCTGAACTTAAACTATTATTTATGCTAAAGCCAGTCAACGTACGTTTGTGATATTTTTTTTTGAATTGTGGTAAGGAAGGAATTTATTAATTTTGTTATTACAATAAAATTGGTGTCTGCGATAATGCTCGATTGGGAAGGTTTTCGACTAAGTAAAGAGTCCCCAGCAGAGTTATGCAGGACCTGTGGTGTTTTGTTAAAGCAGTAAATTAATGTGTATTGCATAACTGAAAATGATTTCCACAGTTGCCAGTGGGAAAGCTAACCCACGTTATCCTATGGAAGATCATCATTGTTGAAGTGTCAGAGGCGTTGTAGCCCTTAGGGAACAGAATAGGGGCACTGGTAATGCATTGTCATCTCAGAGTGGTATGGTGTGGTCAGAGAGATCTGACCCTTTTTCTTTATGCAAATTATTACATGTGAAGGGGAATATAGATGTGTTTTTAAGAATCATAACGTTGTTTCAGAGGTTTTGTTCTGGTACAGTGTGAGTACCAGAACCCTGGTGGCGTTGTTGCAGTGTACTAAAGTAACCTATTGTTTGGACCCTGAGGACTAGTTACTGCACCAGGAACCTTGTCAGCGTGGTCATACCAGAGAGCCGGTGAAAATGACGGCAACATCATTTATCTAGATACGTGCCCTACATGTCGGCACTCAGTTTATCCACTATAATACTATATTTCTGTATAGAAATAACATAAAATAAATTGTTGGCAAGAAACTTTCAAGATACATTTACAAGAGAAAGAGAAAATGATGACAGCACCCCACCAATACTATTAATTACCAATGTCATTAACTTAGTGAACCTAGATACACATATTTGATTGTCTTATTATAAATTGAATGGACAGAAGATCCATGGTAGTATTTAAATTGTTGTAAATACATTCATAATATCAATTTCGGTTGTTGGACCTGATGCAGAAAATTCTGATCAGGCCAAATAAATTGTAAATAACCATTTTACCAAACTTTTAACACAGACTTCTATAAGAGATATTTCTTAGAGTGTCAGTGTGTTTGTGGTTGTAGTCTTGACTCAGTCATATAGATATATATATGTGTTAGTAAATACATGTGTTTGTAGTACTTGTACTTACAATACATCATACACTCATAACCCTAGACATATAGACGTAGCTAACATACATATTAGTCAAGAATAAGTCTGATTGAGGTCGTAAGGTGGTAGCAGAAAGGTGTTCTGATAAATCAACCCAACATTTAGTATAATCAGGGACCTTCACAGCTGACCTCATTCAGGACAATAGGAATAACATCTTATAACATCAAATCCACCACAAGCGGCATACAATTTTATGTTTATTACAAGTGCGCATGTTAAAAAAACAAAAACAAAAAACAATGAAATATAACGTGAGGGCTTCTAAAAAAAAAAATATTTGCCTCGTCTCCAGCAGGCACGTCTAATTCGACCACATACAATTGGTATTTGATACATACAATCATAACTTCCCTTTAGTTATAGTAAAATACAAATGAAAACACGCATATAAATAAAACATTCACAATGACACCATGTCAGACTACACAAAGGTAGACGAGAGACAAAAGAAATATAACACTAGTTTTTCGGTCAGCATTTTTGTTTTTGTTTTTTAACTTTATTGTCTTTTCTTCTGCTTACCTTCTCCAAATAAATCGGTTAACACGCTGTTGGCTCTCTGGAAACAGAACATAACTAAAGAATCTTTAAGATGATCCGTATTAATATAGGATTTAGGAACACGATTAATTGTATCCTCAGACACAGTAAAACCCCTTATGTTTTGGAAATCGAATACGATTGTTTGATAACGATGAACAGAATTATGGGTATTCGGCTTAAAACGTAAAGGTTGCCAAACTGGGAAATTGAAGATTATCGCAAAATACTTTTCTTTACATCTGTTGGAAAAAAAGGGACCGGGCAAACATTCAGAAAAAGAACAAAAATCGGTCGCCTTTGTTCAGCTCTACCTGGAAAATATCAAGGTAGAGTGGAGGGGACAAAAGACAAGAAAAAAAAACCTACATATCTATATATATATATATTCTTCTTCTTCCTCGTTCGTCCTGAAAAGGACGTTGGTTGCGTTGTGTCCGTTTACATCGAAGCTGCGATATTTGCGCCTTTCGGCCGACACATCTGACTTCAGCACGGCATTTTGGGGACCGGGTTAGCCTTCCCTCTTCGATCCCTACCCACTCAGCCAGACTGCAGTGATGCAGCCTGTTTCCAGGACCGCCACTTGGAGGTGGAGTAGGGTCTTGGTCAGCTCTGGTTCGCTGACCCTGACGCAAGCAGTCTAGTTATGGGTCGCTTACTGCATTCCTCACTGATGACGCGTCTATGGTCCCATATATATATATGTAGACCATATATTCACTCTCAGGAACATTATAGAGCAGTGCTCAGAATGGCAAAGACAGCTTTACATAAATTTTGTTGATTTTGAAAAGGCTTTTGACAGCATACATAGGGACAGTTTATGGAAAATACTGAGGGCTTATGGAATTCCAAGCTGCATAGTGGCAATCATAAAAAGCCTCTATGCCAACTTTACGTGTAGTGTTGGGCACAGCAACCTAACCTTTGAGGTGAAGACAGGAGTACGACAGGGATGCCCCTTATCAACCACTCTTTTTTTAACAGTCATAGACTGGGTGATGCGCCAGACAACAGAGGGCAGTCCAAGAGGAATAAGATGGACTACATTTTCTACATTGGAAGATCTGGAATATGCAGATGACATTGCACTGCTGGCACATTCACATCAACACATCCAGGAAAAAACGGATAGACTTAATAAATTTAGCCAGCAGGTGGGCTTGAACATCAATTTAAAGAAGTCTGAGGTCATGACGCTCAATGTGAGCAACCCTGAGCCCATATCAGTAAGGAATCAGCAATTGGTACAGACAGATACCTTCACATACCTAGGAAGCATAGTAACACCAGACGGTGGGGCAGGCAAAGACATCAACATCAGAATGAATAAGGCAAGAACAGCCTTCTTTAGCCTAAATAACATCTGGAAGTCCTCCCAATACAGCACAAGCACAAAATTAAGATTATATCAGAGCTGCGTGCTTTCTGTGCTTCTCTATGGTGCGGAATGCTGGAGAGTCACAGAGAAGGAAATGTCAAAATTGTCCTCTTTTCACACAACATGCCTAAGAAAAATTCACCGCATTTTTTTGCCGAATACCATCACCAACCAAGATCTGCTTACTCGTAGCAAGCAAGAGGACATGCACACCATCATAGCTGGCAGACGCTGGAGCTGGGTTGGTCATGTCCTCAGAAGAGACCCCGATGCCATCACAAGAACAGCTATGCTTTGGACCCCTGAAGGAAAGCGAAAGAGAGGCCGACCAAAAACAACTTGGCGGAGGACTGTGGAGGCTGAGATGCAAAGAATGAACCAGATGTGGTGAGATGAGATGTTATAAATATGTATAGGGGACTTAGTGTACTGACTGAGATCAGCTGTGAAGGTATATATATCTAATAAGAGTAGTGTATGATATATAACCTTACTTGCTGCCACATATGTATACCTCAGTCAGAATTATTCTGGAATAGTGTGATGACTACGTTGTATGTCTAGGGTATGTGTATGATGAAGTGTAAGTCATAACAACAACAGACAGATAAACAATTTAATTTATTCCACCACACTTGACAACACTGTGACACTCACATACGTATAACACTCTAAAGGATATCTTAAAGGAGTCACTGATAACTTTTCAAATAACAATATGTATTCATTGCTGTTATGAATGAATATGTGTCCTGATTCAAATACAAAGAGAACCAGGAATCACAATCAATTTTACTTACAAGTTATATGTACAGAATTTATCAATATGAATATTGTAATGACATATATTATTAAAAGTATCCTATGTGTGTCAGTTGTGTAGTAGTAATATGAGGTAATACTGGTTTTGTTTTGTTCAAGCTCTGTTGGTATTTGTCATCATGACTTCAATAGTTTGTCTTTATGGGAACTATTATTGGAGATGTTCTCAGTTCCTGATATTAACACAATTTAATTCCCCTCTTAATGTTATTTTTACAAGGTCATTTTAAGCTGGGGGTACATAATTTTGAGCTCAGCTGGCCACATCAGCTTATCTGGCGTGATGGCGGCAGGAACAGACTCCTCTGCTCGACTCTCCCCTCGGCTCTGGAGACACCTCACTGATAGCTAAATGGACCAAGGAGTATGCTGTCCGACTTTGGATTCAGCAAAGCTCTGACCAGGTGCTGCTCAATACCATCAAGACCACGGTCCCTGAAAACAAGAAGGATGTACCTTCTACTTCATAACTAATTTATACTCTCTTTTTACACTGAGCACAATACATCACAAACATTGAGTTCAGAGCGTTAGGCCAACTGTCAGCTTCATCTGAAATACTTTATACCAGTATTAACCTCCTTAATGGTTACTACGCCTCTGCACTTCCAGCATTATTTCTGTCTAATCAATAATCTAGGTGTCAGTGTACTGTTTGGCCATTCCATGCAGTTTTACTTTCCTCCGACACCTTCTGTTCAGGCTGGAGCATATAGGCTTTACATCATGTTTGCTACTGAACTACACATATATACAGGCATAAATTAACAATTCACATTCAATTTTCATTAAAAGATACTGAATGTTTCAAGCTTACCACAATTCATGGAAACAAACACAGATACGTTGATTAGCAATGAATTCTGGCACAATTACTGGCACAAATTCCCATCTGCTTATGTTCCAGGCTTTTATTTAGCAAAAATATGAGCTGGCTTCAACGCACTGTTGCTTTATCAAGCTTATTTGACTAGTGGTCTCGAACTAACGCTCCTAAGTGAGTATATCAGCGAGTCTAGCCAATGGAGCCACGTTTCGACAAGTATTTGAAAAAATTTTAACTTCCTACGTCTCCCCTAACAACGAAAGATAGTATTTATAGCCCGACCAATCGTGGTTAGTCTTTCATTTGTTGCGCTCCAATCAATTTGGAGTTTACATGGTAGGCTATTTCTGTAACGTAAGGTTTTTTTTTCAAACACGTTATAAAAAAAATTTTATGAGCAGAAATGATTTCATGTTGTCAGGCATCCCCACTATTTTATTTTGGTTATAATTTATTAATTCCTGGACTATTTGCGTAACGTTTTACATATTCTTTGTCAGCAAGCCCTAAGGAACCCAAATATCCAAATTTAAAAGAGCTACGTGGCTGCGTTCAAAATATGCAATTTCTTCTACCTCCTGTTTCGAAGATGTGCTGTCTGGGTACTGTAATGTTTTCAAACGTAAACCCATCTATTGTCATCTTTCCTTATAAGCGTTTTTCAGGATTTTAAAACCTAACTCTGGGATGGGTAATGTATTTTATCACTGTCCGTCTGGAAAAAAAAAATTAGTGCAGGTGGCCTTACACGCGTGATAGTAGTAATTGTGTATCGCGCGACGCGTGTTTAATTTTGCATGCGTTCCTGATTTCATTCGCCCCTCTCTCTCTTTCTATGTGAGTCCATCTGTTCGTTCGTTTTGGTAACGTAATATAATTAATGTTAGGATTAATTTAGGTCATTACGCAGGGTGCCTCTCAATGTTTTTTCCAAGAAATACAGCACACGTTTCATTGAAGAAAGCGGGTAATAATACAGTAAGCTTTTACTATCAACGTGAAAGCGTTACAATTTGCAGACGAAGCAGAAAACAAGGGGGATTTCGAGTACCTTCTTTGTGACAGCACTGTTATTTTACCATTGCTCTTTTCTTTATTAATTTTATTTGTTAGGCTTCATATTTACCTAATAATTTATATATGTGGATTAGAATATTCCACGACACCTCCCCTCTTAAAACAGACATTATATGTCAGTCCTTTATTCTATATACACATAGAGAAATTTATTATTATTTCTGGGGTTTACGGTGATTCTCATCACACGGATGGCGGCTTAAAAAATCCGCTCCCAAATTGGTTTTTCCAGATATATACTCAATGCTAAAATTATAGGGAGCCAGAAGTAAAGACCCTCGGAGTAACCTAGAGTTCTCATGCTTAGCCTGTGCTAGAAACGATAAAGGTTTGTGGTCTGTTTGCAACTTAAATGCCTTCCCATATAGATAAATATTGAATTTCTTTATCGCCCATATTACTTGCATCCGTCCTTACTATGAATTCTTGACTTAAGTCAGGTAATTTCAAAATGGGTTTACTTGTGAGCTTTTCCTTCAATTCTTGGTAAGTCATTTCACATTGTGGTGTCCATGTAATGCGATCTGGATGTCCTTTACGTGTCAATTCAGTTAACGGTGCACATATGGAATTAAAGTTTTTGATATACTTCTGGTAGAAACCACATAATGAGACAAAGGATCTCACGTCCTTCTTGGTTTGTGGTCTCGGGGCTTTCTGTAGTTTCTCTAAATTCTTTGGGTCAGGGGTCATGTTTCCCTGATAAACTGTGTGTCCCAAAAATTCCAATTCTTTACATCCAACGCAACATTTGGTTGGTCGGGCTGTTAAATTTGCCTCCCTAAGTCGATCAAACAGCATGTTCAGAGAGTCAATGTGTTCCTCAAATGTTTCTGTTGCTATAAGGATATCATCCATAAAATTTGTTATACAGGGATTATTCAGAGGATCCAATAATTTTCTCATCATTCTAGAGAAGACACTAGGCGCATTCTTCAATCCAAATGGCAATCTATTAAACTCATAGTGTCCCTCTGAGGTACTAAAAGCTAGGTATGGTCTAACCTCAGGCTTTACTGGAATCTGATAGTATCCTTTACTCAGATCCACTTTTGAGAAATATTTAGCTTTATTTAGCCTGGCAAACAGCTGATTTGTATCCGGCAATGGATCCACCTGTCCTTCTGTAATAGCATTCAGTCTCCTGTAATCTATACAGAGTCTATGTTCTCCAGAGGGCTTCCTTAAGAGTACCACACCGGAACTATACGAAGACTCACTATGCGAAATAATTCCTTCCTTCAATAGATAGTCTATCTCTTCCTTCAAAGCTTTCTCCTTAGCAAACGGAATCGAATATGGTTTCATACAGACAGGTGTGGAGTCTATTAGTTTCATATCATATTCCAATAGGTTTGTATGCCCTGGTCGGTCTGTTAACACCTCTGCATGATTATTTAGAACCTGTTGCACTCTCTCTTTCTGAGTTTTCGTTAAATGTGTACTGATTTTCACCTGTGCTGCTGTCTCACAGGGGTGTAATGGATATTCAAATGATGAAAGTGGTTCCTTTTTCATCTCCATGGCGATGGACAAGGTCAACAAGTGTGTCTCTTCCTGATGTTCTCTTTCCAAATATTTCTTCAGGAGATTCACATGATAGATTTTTTCTTTCCCCTTCTTATCTATCTTATAATTTGTTCTAGACACCTTCTCTAAAACTGTATATGGACCCTGCCATCCAATTTGTAACTTATTCTGACTCCCAGGCAAAAGAAGCAGTACTTTCTCTCCCACAGCCAAATTTCTGTCTTTCGCCTTCCTGTTATAATAGGCAGCATGTTTCTTCCTGGCTTGTTTCAAATTTTCATTGGCAAGTTTCCAGCCAGTTTTTAACCGAGTGGTCAGCTCATTCACATATTGGTATGAAGATGTAATGTTTTCCTCTGCCTTTTCCTCAGTCCACGTTCTTAACATAGCTACATATGGACCTTTAATTGTGTGGACCTATTTGTCCATGCACCGGTATGGTCTCTTCCACTCGAAGCTTTATAGTGATGATTTTTCCTCCCAGAATTATCATTCACAAAACGACCGCTACCAATTTTTCTTTTGGGGCTTTCTCCCCACTTAAAATTCTTGATGAGAGATTTCCTCTCTACATCTTCTTCCTCCAGTTTGTTTAAGTCCGATTGAGGGATTGTCGGCTTATCCTGGGGTAAGACATCCTTTTGCACTCTCCGCATAGTGGCCATTGTAAAACAGTTAAGTGAAGCTTGTCCGTGAAAAGGGGCTTCCCATTCCATTTGGTCCACTTTATCAAATCTATTTTTCTTTTTATTATCAGGCCTAATTTTGCCCCGTGGCGTGTCCAGGTCCTGATCAATGTTCCCACTTGTGGGTGTTCCCTCATGTGCTATGCTACACCTTTCTACAAAATTCTCAATGTCCCATCTTGCTTTGGGCCAATAATAATTGTGAGCCACCTTTTGAATGATGGTACCTATTTTCTCATGGTCCCCATCTGGTTTCACATGTAGGCTCCTTATTAAGTCTGCCCTATATCTTTTAGGAAGTACCAGCTGTCCCTGACCTTTGGATCTAGCTCCAGTCTTCCTATACATCAACTTGTTTTTCATGTAAAAATCTCCCTTGCCTGGAGTTGTATGACAAGTTGACAATTTCCTGAAACAAGGCTTGAGTGTTTTATCCCCAGCCTGTGCCTTCCTCATCTCTTCTGGAGTGGTATCCAACATAATATCCTCCTCCTGTCTTGAGGTCGACCTGACCTGAAGGGTTGCCATATACACAGGTTTCCTTCTGCAACGGTCAGTGTCATGATTGTTCATCTTACAATTTTTACACCACCTTTTTCCTTGGTTGAAAGATTTTCTTTCATCATATTTCCTTTCATCGAATTGTGGGAATTTATTTTTATTTTCATACCGTGGCCTGGGAGCCGCGCTAGCGTAGTGGTTACAACACCGCTCTGGCGACCGGGTGATACAGGATCAAACCCGGGCGACGGCATTTGAGGATTTTTCGTCGACCGGGATTTGGACTGGATTAACTCGAGACCTGGCGAAGACATTTGAAGGAGTGTCGTCGACCAGGGACTGGCGGCTCCTGAGCCGACCCAGCTGCAATGGGTACCTCCGAAATCGGCGAGTATTTGCCTGAATGGCGAGGGACATTTGTCTCTGTACAAGAAATAAAGGGATACTCACGTAAAATCAATGTCAGGTTAGACATAAATGATAACCTGAGATTTCGCCTCGAGTATAAGCGGGCGAACGCAAAAAAAAAAAAAAAAAAAAATACCGTGGCCTATCAGACTGGTGCTTACCTTTGTGTTGATCCCTAGGATCAAATTTATTAAAGTTCTGTGGTGCCCTAAAGTTATCCACTTGTTTCTTTTTATTACCTGTTACCTCTGCTTGAGCTGCTTGATACCTTTCAGCAACATTTAGCAACTCACCCAGCCTCTCTGCACCTTGTTCCATGAGAAACTTTCTCAGGTCTGGAGCCATGGACTCTCTTAGTTGCTCTATAAGGACCATTTCCTTAAGATCTTGGGTTTTCCCCAGAGAAGTCCATTTCTCCAAGTATGTCTCTATTCGTGCAGAGAACTGGTGATAGGTTTCACCTGACAGTAGTTTAGCATTCCTAAATTTTTTCCTATAAAATTCTGCATTCTTTTCATATCTTAACAAAAGAGCTGCTTTAGCATGTCATAATTTTCCTGATCACCTCTGCTCATTTTTGCAAAAACTTCATAAGCTGCCCCACGAAGTCCCTGAGATAACTTTAAGCTCCACCTTTCTCTCTCTAACCCATACGTGGTAGCTAATAGCTCATACCTATTTATATAGCTCTCAATATCATCGTCTTTCTCAACAAAATGATCTAAATGAAAATTCATAGCTGAGGTTGAGGCTCCTTGGCTAGCAGTGGCATCAGAGGCAAAGGGACTGGCACCATTTTCAGGAGCATGGCCCTGAAACTCAAACTCCCTTAGTCGTAACTCATGTTCCCTTTGTAATCTCTTCTCCTCCTTTTCTGCTTCCCTTTCTGCAGCTAATCTCTTCTCTTCTCTTTCTACAGCTAATTTCTTCTCTTCTCTTTCTGCAGCCTGTCTTCTTTCCTCGGCTTCCCTTTCTGCAGCTAATCTTTTGTCTTCTCTTTCTGCTTCCAATTTCTTAGCCTCAGCCTCAATCTGCAACCTCTTAATTTCCCTTTCAGCCTCTAACCTTCTTTCGGCTTCAAACCTTCTTTCTTCGCGTTCAATAAATTTGTCACATTCCGTGGTGACATAGGCAACCATAACTTGCCCATCTAATCCTAACTCTTTTGCAGTCTGAACAGCAGCAGATCGAAATTTGGCTAGGTCCGCCATTGTCTATCAGGTAAAGTTATACAATGTCTAACCAACAATTTAATCTCTAAATATATCTAATGGACAACACAGGCACCGTGAGCTCAACCTTATTTAATTCCACCCAAGGATACCTTTTAATTCTTATATTCTCTGAAGTGAATTACCCCCAATATTTTTAATAGGTAAAGATTCAAAATCCCAAGAGCGAGACCCCAATATATGTGGTGAAGTGAGATGTTATAAATATTTATAGGGGACTTAGTGTACTGACTGAGATCAGCTGTGAAGGTATCTATATCTAATAAGAGTAGTGTATGATAGATAACCTTACTTGCTGCCACATATATATATATCTCAGTCAGAATTATTCTGGAATAGTGTGATGACTACGTTGTATGTCTAGGGTATGTGTATGATGAAGTGTAAGTCATAACAACAACAGACAGATAAACAATTTAATTTATTCCACCACACTTGACAACACTGTGACACTCACATACATATAACACTCTAAAGGATATCTTAAAGGAGTCACTGATAACTTTTCAAATAACAATATGTATTCATTGCTGTTATGAATGAATATGTGTCCTGATTCAAATACAAAGAGAACCAGGAATCACAATCAATTTTACTTACAAGTTATATGTACAGAATTTATCAATATGAATATTGTAATGACATATATTATTAAAAGTATCCTATGTGTGTCAGTTGTGTAGTAGTAATATGAGGTAATACTGGTTTTGTTTTGTTCAAGCTCTGTTGGTATTTGTCATCATGACTTCAATAGTTTGTCTTTATGGGAACTATTATTGGAGATGTTCTCAGTTCCTGATATTAACACAATTTAATTCCCCTCTTAATGTTATTTTTACAAGGTCATTTAAGCTGGGGGTACATAATTTTGAGCTCAGCTGGCCACATCAGCTTATCTGGCGTGATGGCGGCAGGAACAGACTCCTCTGCTCGACTCTCCCCTCGGCTCTGGAGACACCTCACTGATAGCTAAATGGACCAAGGAGTATGCTGTCCGACTCTGGATTCAGCAAAACTCTGACCAGGTGCTGCTCAATACCATCAAGACCACGGTCCCTGAAAACAAGAAGGATGTACCTTCTACTTCATAACTAATTTATACTCTCTTTTTACACTGAGCACAATACATCACAAACATTGAGTTCAGAGCGTTAGGCCAACTGTCAGCTTCATCTGAAATACTTTATACCAGTATTAACCTCCTTAATGGTTACTACGCCTCTGCACTTCCAGCATTATTTCTGTCTAATCAATAATCTAGGTGTCAGTGTACTGTTTGGCCATTCCATGCAGTTTTACTTTCCTCCGACACCTTCTGTTCAGGCTGGAGCATATAGGCTTTACATCATGTTTGCTACTGAACTACACATATATACAGGCATAAATTAACAATTCACATTCAATTTTCATTAAAAGATACTGAATGTTTCAAGCTTACCACAATTCATGGAAACAAACACAGATACGTTGATTAGCAATGAATTCTGGCACAATTACTGGCACAAATTCCCATCTGCTTATGTTCCAGGCTTTTATTTAGCAAAAATATGAGCTGGCTTCAACGCACTGTTGCTTTATCAAGCTTATTTGACTAGTGGTCTCGAACTAACGCTCCTAAGTGAGTATATCAGCGAGTCTAGCCAATGGAGCCACGTTTCGACAAGTATTTGAAAAAATTTTAACTTCCTACGTCTCCCCTAACAACGAAAGATAGTATTTATAGCCCGACCAATCGTGGTTAGTCTTTCATTTGTTGCGCTCCAATCAATTTGGAGTTTACATGGTAGGCTATTTCTGTAACGTAAGGTTTTTTTCAAACACGTTATAAAAAAAATTTTATGAGCAGAAATGATTTCATGTTGTCAGGCATCCCCACTATTTTATTTTGGTTATAATTTATTAATTCCTGGACTATTTGCGTAACGTTTTACATATTCTTTGTCAGCAAGCCCTAAGGAACCCAAATATCCAAATTTAAAAGAGCTACGTGGCTGCGTTCAAAATATGCAATTTCTTCTACCTCCTGTTTCGAAGATGTGCTGTCTGGGTACTGTAATGTTTTCAAACGTAAACCCATCTATTGTCATCTTTCCTTATAAGCGTTTTTTTAGGATTTTAAAACCTAACTCTGGGATGGGTAATGTATTTTATCACTGTCCGTCTGGAAAAAAAAAATTAGTGCAGGTGGCCTTACACGCGTGATAGTAGTAATTGTGTATCGCGCGACGCGTGTTTAATTTTGCATGCGTTCCTGATTTCATTCGCCCCTCTCTCTCTTTCTATGTGAGTCCATCTGTTCGTTCGTTTTGGTAACGTAATATAATTAATGTTAGGATTAATTTAGGTCATTACGCAGGGTGCCTCTCAATGTTTTTTCCAAGAAATACAGCACACGTTTCATTGAAGAAAGCGGGTAATAATACAGTAAGCTTTTACTATCAACGTGAAAGCGTTACAATTTGCAGACGAAGCAGAAAACAAGGGGGATTTCGAGTACCTTCTTTGTGACAGCACTGTTATTTTACCATTGCTCTTTTCTTTATTAATTTTATTTGTTAGGCTTCATATTTACCTAATAATTTATATATGTGGATTAGAATATTCCACGACACCAGAGTTGGGGCACTGTACGAAGGATGGCCACCGACCGTGCAAAGTGGAATCAATTTGTTGTTGCCCTACAAGACGCCACTAGGCGTGATGGCCACTGACTGCTTTGACGGTCGGTGGTTAAGGATCGAAGAAGAAGAAGATATATATATATATATATATATATATATATATATATATATATATATATATATATATATATATATATATATATATATATATATATATATATATATATATATATATATATATATATATAGTTTTAAAAATCTGTATATTTTAGAGGAAAAGAAAAGATGCTAGGAATCATTCTAGAAATGTGACTGAGTAGAAAGGAACGCCTCAGATAAAAGAATGCTGGGTGTTCAGCCCGTTAAGTTTAAGGCAACCCATAAAGTGGATGGGACGTTGTTCAAGACGGTGCCGACTGTTAGCGTCCGAGGAACTGGATCTGATAGCTGTGACCTGGATATCAGTAGCACCATGGCCGTCGGGACCATTGCAATGGATGGCTACAGGTGTGGGTTCCATCCAGGAGATGTCGTTGAGTTGTCTATAAAATCAGTCCCTAACTCGTGTACTCGTTTGACCAATATAAGTTATTCCTCAACGTTTGCATATGAAGGTATAAACGGAGTTGCGCTACTCGCATGTAAAGAAATTATTGATAGTGAACGTAGCTCTAAGAATATATACTGTACGCGTTTGGATTACATATTGGCACATCTTACTGAATATCCAGCAGGGTAAGAAAAGATAGATGATTTTTTCAAAAACAATTAATAATGTTCAAAATATTTGTAATAGCTGAACACATCCCCTTGTACTATTCCCCAGAGGTATCTGATGAGACAAAGAAGGAATATGACTACTACTCCTTTAGGAGTAAGAGGTGAGTACCGTCAGTCTGTACTTGGGGATGGCAACCTCATGATGGAAACCAGATAGCTGCAGAACTTACCACTGCAAAAGGACGTTAACGTTTTGGTGTAGGCTACCTGTAGGGGACCGGTTTCGGAGGTGACTCAAAGCTCCATAAAGAGCTAAATGGTCATAATGATGATGGTGAAGCTAAAATTGTTTTTTTAAATTACAAAATGTTGCTCACCATGAGCCCTGCTGTCTATCACCCCTTTTTAAAGTCACGCGTATAGACGACTCAGCGATCCAACTGAGCGAAGACACAGAAGCATTTCAATCCATTAAATGGGTGAATATTTTGTTTTAATAGTTTATAAGTGATAGAAGCTTTAAAATAACTATTGTATTTCCGAACATTGGACCGCCACAGCTATTGCTTGTTTACATAATAATGGTTCCGTCTATTTCCTTATGACAGTTTTTGTAAAGTTGCAAGTCATTGAACAAAGTTTAGTGAAACTAAACAATCTAAACATTCACTATCACAAGAGCTTGAATCCACGCGAGTAAATGGACCAACCACATAACAGATAAGTTGATGACTATTTTAGACCGCGGTCATTCATATTCTGGACATATGCTCGGAAATGCAACAGGCTGGCTTCATAATTGACTCAACTTGAAGTAGAGCCGTACGTGTACCTTGAACATCTTGAAGACAAAATCTCAATAATTCTGGTGGTTCTATTCCGCGTTCGCGTAATCTGATCAATAAAGGAAGTTCAGTCTTGGAATTCCTGATCCAGGCACTCCAACGTCCTACTTAGATTCAAAGTGCTGTCGAGATGGACAGGCTGTCTGTTACCGGGATTTTTCCAGAAGGTTGTATTTCATTGTGCTGGTTCCATAATCAAAATGTATGGCTTCTTTTCCAACTTAAAGCTTGTTCTAGTGTATTCATACTCCTTGAGCTTCCTCTGTAGCATTTGCCTTCATAGATTAATGGAAAACTTTCGCATACTGCGTCATCAGTTCAAGGTCAGTCACTGCTTTTTCTTTTTCTAATCAATTTTACTTTTGTCTCCAGTCCCCTTCTTGATATGCTTTTCGATGCCACTAGTGCCCCAGGGTAACTGTCATAGAAGATAGCAATGGGGCTCTGCTCAATGAAAAAACAGCTGTAATGAGAAGATGGACAGAATATTGTAAAGAATTATATAACTGCAAACTCGACACTGACTTAGGCATATTAAACAACATTAAGTGCGAAAACAGGGAACTTGGAAATGCAACAATACTACGGGAAGAAGTGGAAGAGGCTATATGTTCGATGAAAGGAGGGAAGTCACCGGGTGTGGATAATATACCAGCAGAGCTCTTGAAATATGGAGGACCAGATATAGTAAAATTCATGACAACAATTTGCCAGTAGATATGGAGTACAAAAAAATGGCCAAAAGAATGGACGCAGTCATTAGTAATACCGCTTCCAAAGAAAGGAAATCTAAAAATGTGCAAGAACTACAGAACCATTAGCCTTATTAGTCATCCAAGTAAAGTGATGTTAAGGATACTCTTTAACAGAATAAAACAGAAATCAGAAGAAATCTTGTCAGAGGAACAGGCTGGCTTTAGACCAAAAAGAAGTACCTCAGAACAAATCTTTAATATTAGATTACTGATCGAAAAACATCTCCAGCATCAACATGATTTATACCATAACTTCATCGATTTCACAAAAGCCTTCGATCGAGTCTGGCATGAAGGCTTATGGCAAATAATGAGAAAATTCAATTTTGATACCAACATCATAGATATCATTGAAGCACTATACAAGGACGCAAGCAGTGCTGTTTTTGCAAGCAACGACATTGGAGAATTTTTCAAAACAACTGTAGGAGTTTGCCAGGGATGCATCCTGTCACCAGTGCTCTTTAATATATATCTAGAACATATTATGCAGGAGGCTCTCTACGATTATAAATCAACCATATCGATTGGAGGCCGCCCTCTGTGTAATCTACGTTTTGCTGATGATATTGATCTGATAGCTGGAACAGAATCAGAACTTCAAGACCTTACCTCTAGACTGGAGAAAGTAACAAGAACGTATGGGATGGAAATTAATATAGAAAAAAAGCAAGATATTGGTGAATAGCCATAAGAAACATGTTCCGACCAACATTACGTTAAATGGGCAAACGTTAGAAGAAGTTAACACCTTTAAATATCTCGGGTCCACTATATGTAGTGATGGAAGATCAAGTAAAGAAATCAAGACAAGACTTGAGATGGCATCAGCTGCCATGACAAGGTTGAATGTGATCTGGAAAAGTAACATCAGTTTTCCTGTGAAGATCAAATTATACAAATCACTTGTATTATCTATTCTCTTATATGGGTGTGAGAGCTGGACACTCACTGCAGATACGGAGCGAAGGATTCATGCTTTCGAGCATAAATGTTATAGAAGAATTTTGCGCATTTGCTATAAAGAGCACAAAACAAATGTCTATGTTAGAGAGAAGATAAACACCTATGCAGGCCACCAAGAACCACTTTTGTCAATAGTGAAACGTCGAAAGCTTGCCTGGTTTGGGCATGTAACTCGTCATGACTCCCTTTCAAAAACGATCCTCCAGGGAACAGTCGAAGGTAAACGGAGAAGAGGAAGGCAAAGAAAATCCTGGGCTGATAACATCAAAGAATGGGCAGGACACGGTTTTTCCACACTTGTACGCATTGCTGAGAATAGAGAGCAGTGGAGGACCATGTCTGCTGATGCTTCCACCATGGCACCCCTACGACCCATGACGGGTTATGGGTTGAGATGACGATGAGTGCCCCTAAATCTATAGAGAGTTACGCCAACTAAAATTTGGCCGCCATTTTCGGCTGTACCCGTATTGCAGGAAAATGGACCCAATCGCGAGTTTCAGACCCAATTTGCATTTTCGTTTAGGTTAGCTAATAATTTGAAATAAAATTAGATGCAAATACAGTAGCACATATGTGTACTATTATTTGTATTTCAACTAACAAAACAAAAAGAAGAAAACTAGTTTACTTACCGGTTTATTGAAAAGAATCAGTAGGTGGATTTTTAACACATACTCCGCTGAATTTTATATTCCGTTAGAATTCCACTATTTAGCAACAAATATTCCGTTAGAGTTACAACAGTTAGCAAAACATACTCCCTTCGAATTGAACTATTTACCTAGTTTGAAATGTGGAAACTGGTGAATGACTTGTAGACACTGACAGTTTTACTAGATCCAGATGATCACACCAGTTTATGTTTTCATTAAAAATGCGACTATGTACAGATAGTTTTAAAAAAATCTAATTACATATTTTGGACCAGAGATTTCCTGCAATTGCTTTTACTGCTCATTGATGCTCGAGCATGCTGTTTAAGACCATTGTTTTTATTTCTGCAGTAAATGTGAATTCTGACACTTATATACTTTGCTAATAGCTTTTGCTTAATATCATGGCAGTTTCTCAGTGTGCATTCAGCTGTTTCCTGTAATGCCATATCCAAAAGTAAAGTTGCAATGTTTTTCATGGTTGCAAATCTATGCTCATGCTGACGGATCAGTTGTTCAGTTCTTAACATCAGACTTACTACTGTGTCACTTGCATAAACAAGTGAGCCTGGAATGTACTCTTTATGTTCTGTTAGTCGTGCAATGTCAGTAATTGTTGCATACTGAGGGGCAGTGACAGCTGCAATGCAGATATGACAGGCAGTATGTTGCTTTATACACTGTTCACACAGTAGCCACTTAAGGGGAGGAACGGGCATTACATTTACGTCAAAATAAAAAAATGATTGATTTTGGGATTAGTCCATTCTCTGATACTTTAGCATCTCCTGAATCTAAATATAACTGAATTATATGTCAAAATGCATTCTAACAATATGTATTTTTACTTTGAAAAAGGTATGGTATGGAGAGATTTTCTCAAACTCGAGAAAATATGTCTAATTAGACCGAGTTTCTTACATAGCAACCAAGCTTACACCCCTACATATTATACATCGTTGGATTTGTCCAAATCTAGACTTTACTGTAAGCAGGTCACTTATTTTGGGATTCCAAATGCCAGATCGGAAATTTATAATTTTCAAGTCAACATTTAGGGTTTCCCCTCGATTCTAAATTTTTAATTGGCTGTGCGCGTTCACGTGACCGGCAACGACACTATGGCCGCGTGTTTACATTAAGGTTCGAAATCTCAGTTTTGTTTAGTAATAGTTGTGACAATGCCTAAAAAACGAGATGCTCTCGTTATCTCCAACTGGAATAGGCCAGAGTTAGAGATGGAAGCAAGACTTAGCCTACACTGCAGGTAAAACGTACGTATTGTGACGATGTAATGGTAAAAACTGAGACATTAGTACTCAGGCAAGGAGGGTTGAAATAAAGCACAGCGGACCGTTTGTTCGATGTGGCCTTTGACAAGAATTTAGAGACGCAGTAAACAGGAGTAAGGGTTAGGCTTAGTGGTTGAAATGAAGCAGTACAAAGCTGTACGATAGTTCCTTAAATTAGAATTCAGAGACGCAGTAAAAAGGGCTATTGGTTACGTAAATGTATCCTAAACCTAACCCTAACGACGTTGGCGACTTACTGGGATGACATCTAAGAAGACGGCCAACAGTGACTCATTTCAACCAGGTTTAAGAATCTTAACCTAAACCTTACGACGTTGGCTACTTACTGGAATGACATCAAAGAAGGTGGCCCACTGTGCTTCATTTCAACCACCAGGGAGTTACATGAACTAGCTATTACGAGTAGTAGACAGTCAATTAAAAATCATCACGTTTTCCTGAGTTTACAGAATAACGGGTGACTTCTCATAATTCAGTACATTATCATGATTCTTGTAAGCATAGTGCATATTTGTTTCCTCAATTTAATGTTTGTTTCTTGTGTATTTTTATTGACATGTCTTGTTACAGATGCTTATGTGTTATTTTAGAAATGCCTGCCAGACATGTGCAACAGCTGGTTCTTGGTACCAGAAGAAAGATTGGAAACTTCATCAAGTGGAAAGTGAAGTAAGGCTGTCATATACATTTTGAAGGTATTTACTTTTGAAACTTACTTTATGTTTCCCCTTGCCTAAGCATAGACATTCATGTAATTTATTTTGATCTCCATAAATATCAAGTTTAGAAACATATTTCATTACTTACATGTATTGTTTTGCTTCCATTGTACTTTAAGGCACAGTTTATTAATGCGTGTTTACATCTTTATTTAAAATTTTACTAATGTAAACATTTGCCTCTTTCTAGGAAGTTCAAGTGTCATGGAAGCTGAGGCAGGTAGTGCTTTGTGAAGCTGTTCTCTGACGCGACAGAAATTTCGCTACACCGTGTAAAGTGATTGTGATAGCAAAGCATTCAATCAGATCATAGCAATTAAACCATACGGCCCTAATATTGCTGAATTTAATCAAGGACCTGAGGCTGCTATATTTTTCAAGAAAGTCCTGGGGCTGAACAGTGGAAAAGAGGCTTGTCGACTGGCAGGAGCAAGAAAGCGTTAAACGTCTGGTGCTCAGCTCTAAAATGGCAGAAAACTGCACTAAGAAAATAAAGGACATTTAGCACAAATCTCAACAGAAAGCCACACAAGAAGCTGCAGAGGAAGCTGGATATGCTGCCTGTATGTTCTGCATGACTAGTAAGTTATTTTATTTTGCTGTAGTATTACATACTTATTTAATTATATTCTAATTATATCGAAAAATATGATTTTAAGGAAATCATTATTCTCATACTAATTTTCTTATAACTTCCACACTTATGTATTAATTGACATACGAATTGACACATATATTGCCCATAATGTTTAAAACGTTGAGTATGATGGATTTTAAGTATCTGATCAAACTTTTGATTTATTGCAAAAAGTAATGTAAAATTTAGCAAAACATTTTACTATTTTTAGACACTATTTTCAAAGTCCTACAACTTTTTAAAAATTAAAGTTATCAAAAACCCATCTTAAGAAAAAGTTTTAAAATGTAATGATAAACGTTGTGTTTAAGTTTGGTATTCATAGCTTAATAAATAAAAAAGCCTTAGCAAATTGAAATAGAACAATGAATCCAATATTGCTCAGCTCTAACATGGCAGAAAACTGCACTAAGAAAAGGAAGGAAATTAGGCACAAATCTCTACAGAAAGCCAGATAGAAAGCTGCAGAGGAAGCTGGCTATGCTGCCAGCATGTTCTAAATGATAAGTAAGTGATATGGGTGGATTAAGGATGACTTCTCAATGATGATAAGGCCACACTGTCTGGCCACTATGGACGTTGCAAGTATAAGTCCAAGTACGTTGTAAATCTTTAGCTCTGTCCAATACCACCCCTATCGACACCAGGTATATTATAGTTGAAGTGTAGGGTGTCTTATCTGGTTTTTGTTGTTGCTGTGTGTATAGTAGTGAGGTAGTTCACAGAGTTACAGCACATGAAATATGACATGCGAAGTCATAAAAGGGTAAACTGCTCTGGACGTTTCATCATTTATTTGACGCCACAAGTACAGATACGTTACATAAGTCATAGACATCAGTAGTTCAATGTATTCAGCATTCTAAAGTTTCTTCATGGATCTGCATACATAAGGTTCATCAAAAATCCTGCAACAGTGTCAGCTGCATATCATCAATGTTCATTAAATAATAATCAATACTCCTCTCTGATGCTGGCAGATCAGATGTACAAAAATAAGTCTATTATTGTCCGCACGAGAATAGCATTTCAGGAGTACAGGTCAAGCTGACCTTTATAGCGTCCCTAAGTCTAACCCTCGACATAGGTGCAATCGCTGGCATAGCGAATCCTAGAACATAGAAATCGTTCTGTGGGCCTAGAGCGACCCGTGTATATATATATATCTCAGGTATAAAGATACCGGTGGTGAAATTTCCTAGTAAAAGAACCTCTCCATTCTGTAACACACAAGCGAGCAGAGATCGACACAATGTCTAACATCTAGGTAAATCACAGAGTTCAATAAAGGAGGGTATTACCTTTCTTCAGAATCAACACCACAAAACATACGCCTCCAGGCGGTTTTTGAATCATATAGGGAAAGCCTCGTTAGCTAACTAACTCACAGGAGGACTATAGAATTCCCTATCAAAAATCACAGACGCAGCAGAGTCCTTTCTCTGCTCAGTACATCTCGTCGAATCCCTGGGCGGAAGACGATCCTAACTTTCTTAAAGTTTAGACATGCGCAGAACGCATACATCTGACTAACACTCACAACGAAACGATGAAGGAACCATTTCAACAAAGCTATGTTCAGAAATCCCGCCTTATATGGACATGGGAATAAAACTCAACCCTAGTTTCAATCATTCCAAGAAATAGTTGACCGATACTACCGTATAAGGAGACATCGTTCGAAAAAATGAATCAGCGAGTCAAGACACAAGATAAGATAACCAACGAGTCAACCAACAAGAGGAGTTAAACCCCATAGTACAATGTACCCATAGTTTAAACAAAGGTTATCTGCCTTAGATCACAAAAAATTTAAAGTGTACAATTCATACCGATTAATTACACACAGTCTTAGGAAAAAATTCTGTGCGTAACAGTAAGCAATTTTTTGGAGGCAATATTACATACTTATTTAATTGTAGTCTATTTACGGAGAAAAAATGTGATTTTCTCAAAATCTATTTTTCTCATCCTAATTTCCTTAAAACTTCCACACTTATGTTTTAATTGACATAAGAATTGGCACATATGTTGCCCATAATCTTTTAAAACTTTTTATGTGATGGATTTTGAGTATCTGATCTTATTTTTGATTTATTGCAAAAAGTAATGTAAAATTTAGCAAAATTTGTTACTATTTTTAGACACTATATTCAAAGTCGTACAACTTTTTTTGTATTAAAGTTATCAAAAATCCATCACTAAACAAGTGTTAAAATGTAATGATAAACGTTGTGTTCAAATTTGGTACTGATAGCTTAATAAATAAAAAAGCATTAGCAAATTGAAATAGAACAATAAAATCCAATATGGCCGCCGTTTCTATGGCAACCAGTGGTGCAGTGTCATCAAACTCTTCATTTGGCATATCTAGTATTGATATAGGTTAAGTCTGTGCATTTTCATTGAAATCCAGCAACTAATAACGAAAATAGCATTTCAGTGTAGCTCCTCCCCTTAAATAATGAATTACATGGACCTCAGCTGTGCTTTTTATTTCTATTTCTACGTCTGACAAATCAAAATGCTGATCGGTGTGTGTAACTGTTGTTGAATTCATATCAGTACAATCAAGCAAAAAGTCATTATCATCTTCGTCGTAACTACTTCCACGTGTAGTCATGAGGAATTGTGACAAGCAGATAGTTCTCAATCTATGTTTGAATTCAAGAGGTGTTGGCACTGCATTATTTAATCTCATGGAGCTGAAAAAAATTCTCCAGGCAGTCTTGACTCACACGTGATGTCAGCAAGAAACTGAAATTTCCACTCAAAATGTCCTCTACAAGAACAAGCACAGATGTGGTGGACAAAAGGATGCCTGTCTGAAATGGTTTCCATGCTCCCTGCTGTCCAGCTGAAAGCGTTGTAAACATTCGAATCACAAGTCGTAACATTTCAACAGCATTTGCATACATATCTGGAAGCTGCTTAGTTAGAGCCATGACACGACTGCGACTTGACATTAAATTAAACCATTTAGATATCACCTAAGACGCGTCAACAGTGAGAAATGCAGTTAGCGACCCATAGCTAGACTGCTTGCGTCAGGGTCAGCGAACCAGAGCTGACCCTACTCCACCTCCAAGTGGTGGTCCTGGAAACAGGCTGCATCACTGCAGTCTGGCTGAGTGAGTAGGGATCGAAGAGGGAAGGCTAACCCGGTCCCAAAAATGCTGTGCCGAAGTCGGATGTGTCGGCCGAAAGGCGCACATATCGCAGCTTCGCTGTAAACGGACACAACGCAACCAACGTCCTTTTCAGGACGAACGAAGAAGAAGAAGAAGAAGATATCACCTCAATGAACCGAGCAGTTGTCAGATTATTCACAGGTCTGCCCTCCTTTTCTACCATGTAGTGGATCCCTACACTGACAGATATACTGAAAAAGTGAAGTGCCTGTGACACCTTCATCTTATCAAAATGGCCAGGGCAGAGTATGTCATCAGTAAGGTGTGGAGCTAGTTTCAGGGTGCTGTTCCTTTGTAAGTCAGCCAGTTCCCTAACGGGCAGAATATTTGCAATGTTAGAAGGCACATTTAACATTACACACATCTCCTCAGATAACACTGGCTAACAAAAAAAAATTTTTTTTTCTTTCTCTAACATTTCTATGTTTTTCTGGTCAATTTTAATGCGCTGTTTTTAAATCTGCAAACCGTTTTTCTCTATCAGGTCGGGATCTCGAGAAATACGCAATTGAAGTTTTTTAACAACGCATACAGTATTATAACATCATTCGTACAAGAAGTATAACAATTATGTAGGCTTGAATTTCTTTGCAGTCGACTTTCGTCGGTGAATGGCATGTGGTACATCGCGATGAAACATCCAACAATAATCGGCAAGCATGGTCACACTCCACCGTCCTTGATAACGTGACTACATTACGGCGATATCTTGATGGAATCGTTCTCCATGTTCATCGCTGACTTCGCCAAGGTTGTCAGGGAAAAAGTCAAGATGCGAATCGAGCAAATGGATTTTGAGGGACATGTTACAGCCCATAATTCTGTATGCATCTATGCACTGCTTAACAATATGCACATAGTCGACAGATTTGTGATTTCCCAGAAAGTTATCGACGATCGATTTGAATGCCATCCATGCGTGAAGTTCACTACCATGTAACAAGTTCTCGAATTGTTTGTCTGCAATAACTTTCCTAATATGAGGTCCTACAAAGATACCTTCCTTTATCTTTGCATCGCTAACTTGCGGAAACTTTTCTCGAAGATAAGTGAAAGCTTTGCTCATTTTATCTAATGCTTTTACGAAATTCTTCATGAGCCCCAACTTTATATGTAACGGTGTTAAAAATGATGCTGTCTTTGTTAACTAATGGCTCGTGTATTACATTTTTTTATGCCCGAGCTGCATACGATCCCTGATAGGCCACACCTTTCTTGCATAATGTTCCTGTCTGTTGCGGCTGTCCCATTCACATAGGAAGCAACAAAATTTAGTATACCCAGTCTGCATGCCCGTGAGAATTGCAATGACCTTTAGGTCTCCACAAATCCGCCATTGGTAGTCATTGTACTTTATTTTTGCCAAAAGTATAGCCATATTGTCATAAGTTTCTTTCATATGAACAGAGTAGGCGACTGGAATTTTGCAATAGCAAATGTCATCATCCATCTCAAAGTATTGAACAAGTTCTCTGTGTCTATGACGAAATTTAGATATCAAAGTATTGGGCGCTAAAAGATTCCATTCTTTGAGTCGCGAACCGAGTAATTCCACTTGTCCTTTGGTAAGAGCGAGATCACGTATTAGATCTGAAAGGTTAATTAAGTGAACACCATCATTCACCGGTATATAATCCGAGTCAGAATTAGTTTCTGAAGCAGGTAAACTATCACTTTCTGATGGTTCATTCACGTCCAACGGATATTGTTCTGGTGGAACTGGGATCGGACACGTGATTGGATCACGAGACACTGGTTTCGAAACCGATTCAATATTTGGATAAACCACAGACTTTCTAGTTTTAAAAGTGAAACCATGGATATTTGTCAAGCAGAAGTAACAATCAGTAGCGTGATTTGTCTTGTTCATGCCATATTACTGGCACTCCAAAAGGCATCGACTTATGCTTCGGCGATTTTCGTAACCAACCTGCCAATGTATTTGCACAAAGTCGAACAAACTGCATTTGGCTTCCAAGATTTATTTGCATCATCAACTTTCGAATCGAAATAAAGTTCATATGCTTTCTTTAGTAATGGTGTAAAGTTTTTTCTGGTGAACACGATCGGTAAAATATCCGCACACGTAACAGAACAGATCAGCCGAATTTCTACAACTTCTAGAAGCCATATTTCGCTCAGAATTATTTCAAAATACAGTAACTATTGGAAAAATAGCGTAACATATGTCATGCATCTTTTAGCAGTATAAAAAGTGGAATTATTTTGCATTTTATTAATTTTTAATAAGTTATGTAGTAAAAATGAAACGGAGCACATAACGGTTTCCCAAAAATATATGTATTCACAAATATCTTAAAAACCTGACGTGATAGAGATAAACGGATTTCAAATTTGAAATCAGCGCAAAAAACTGACATAAGAACACTTATTCTTATATAAAAAAGAAAAATGTTGTTTGTCAGTGTAATCTGAAATCATGGCCAGAGATAAATGCAGACTTAGCATTTTTGATCAATTGAGGTGTGTCAGCTAGGAAATATAGCCACTTATTTGGTTGCTCTCGATGTGCAATTTTGATCACAATTTTGTTTCTGGAAGCACAAACACCAAAGCTGGCCCACATTGCTCTGTTTGCACTTCCCATGTCACTTGTGACAGTTACCACATGCAGACCAATTGCAGCAGCTTTATGTATTATTTCCAGAATAATGGGTTTGTAAACATGGCCTTTAGTTGACCTTCCGGAGTAAAAAAAAGCAACAATTTGCTTCCATCTGCTGGATAGTCCACTTAGCATGAATACTAGTGCATTTGTCGCAATGCCCTTATGTTCAGGTACAGCGATGTAGCAAAATCTGCGAGAATAAACGCTCAATTCAGTACGATTTCAGGCATAAAACGATAATAAATACATTAGCCCGCATGTGTCTGACGGTTGGCATCTTCGACGCCAGCAGCGCTGCTTTTTGCACAGTGCTAAGCCTATAGATCGATTTCACTTTAAAAGTCTGACACGCTTTTGGTTTCGTTTTCGAGAAACACTACTAATATTTAACATTTGCCCGATCTGCTGCATACACTTTGTAGTCTAGCCTTATAATTAACTATTGGCGGAAGCGTGCCGCAAAATAACTATCTGAATTAACGCTTTCTGTCAACTGTAACGCAAAAATTTAGTAGGAATCCTTACATTGTTTGATAGTATTACACGATACAATACTAATTAGTAACGCAAATTCTTAACCCGCCCCGTCTACACCCCGCTTCGCTGACACAGTCTGCAATGCATATACTCGCTGTGGAAAAGCCAGCCAAGGCAAAACCACGCAGACAATTTTATTTTTCTCCTAGTGGTAGCATTTCTGACGTAACTAAAACAAGTTAGTTATTTGAAAAATACATGCTAGCGAGATGACGGAGAGGAAAGATGGCGGACTTGTGTAAAATTTTATTTGACGATTGACAATGACATAAATTGGAAATTTTAAACCATTATGTAGTTCCCCATAAAAATTATATGGTAGTATGACGTAGAGTTCGCTGAGTAAGAATGTACTTTAAATAATATGATAGTCCTAGAATTAGAGAAGTTATTGAGGAAATACTAATATCTACGGACACTCGACCAGACAGACTGGCGTTCCTGCTTATGTTTTTTTTGGTAACGTTAGGGGGACGCAAGCTTGGAAAAGAGGCAGGGAGGTACATTCAAATTTGCTTGGGTAAAAAGAGTATGAATTAAAAGGGGAGCGGTAGGAAAAATGTAATCCTAAACGAAACATCTTTTTGTATTGGGCATGACAAAAGCAGACTGGCCAATCGACCACCAGACGCAGAAATTGTTCGAAATTATTTTGGTTTTTCATTCAAACTGCATTTGAATTCAAGTAGTCGAACGTTTCGATTGGCCAGTGCTAGTAAATATTAGCAAAAGGCTTTGACTATTCATTGCCAGTTGAACTAAAAATTGTATTCAGATACGCTGAGAAACAGCTGTGTTAATTTTAAAATTAAATAAAGAATAAATTCACAGTCTGTGCAGTTCGGAGGAAGCTGAGGCCATTTCTTCACACAGTCAGCGTCATTTGTTTATATATTTCTTGATTGTGAGGGTCTATGTTCCTGTTGCCGGCTGGTGACAGGAAACCTGCTGAGTACTAATAAACGCCAACCAGTCTCCAACCAGACTTATATGCTGTCGAAGATAACAGTAGGAGCTTTGGCGAGTGGTGAAATTGAAACTTTCTGCAACTACACATTGAAATATCTTACAACAAGGACTCCCAGGTGATGTGTTAGACATCTGGGGCATCTCTGACATTTTTCTTGTGTTTCAAAACAATACACAGGACATTTATGGGGGTAGGATGAACTACAGCCCTCATATACAGTGACTCTCCCTTTATATGAATAAAGTGAATTCTTTTAATATTTCCTACAGGAAAGACATATACATAAATACATAATAACTTTTTAGTTATTGGGCAAATTGTTCCAAAATTTTAATTGTTCTTTTCTGTAAACTATCTTGTCCTTATTTTCAAAGACCTGTCCACAAGCTATGAATGGACAGGCAAAATAAATTGTAAAGAAGATTTGTTAAAGAAAAACTTAACTGCTAGTTTTATTATCTTCTTTATAGAAACTTAAAGTGTTTGACTGTTGTGTACCATCATTTCATTTCTCCCCTAGACACTAGGTACACCATACACCATACACTAGAGCCAGAATAGTAACCGTGTGAGACCTAGGGAGGTAGCGGTAGGTTCTCTGCACATAATTCATCATCATCATTTATAGAGTCAGAGACCTACATGTGCTTGACCTCACACGGTTAAAGCAGACACCTTTTCATTCTTTAAGAATACCATCATAACCTCCCCAGCAAAATCAACTTTGCTACATAAATTGGTAGTCTTGTCCGGGCATCTGAATTTCTCTTAGTACTACATACATCGGGGTCTGGGGTTTAGCATTAACAACAGTCTAATTTTCCCAGGGAATCCCCATATAATATTACCCAAGACGTGCGAATTGAAGAAAGTGTCAGAGCCCAGATTTAATTAAATAAATTTATAATTAGTTAAAGATTTAGTTAGAACATTTTATAGTTATCAGAATGGCAGATCTGGCCAAGTTTCGCTCTGCGGCTGTACAGACTGCTAAAGAGATGGGCATGGATGGACCAGAGTTGGTTCAATATGTAACTTCAGAGGTGGATAAATTTATTGCCCGGGAAGATACAAGATTAGAGAAAGAAGCAGAAAGAAAGTTAGAGGCTGAAAAAGAAATTAAGAGGCTGCAGATTGAGGCTGACAAGGAGGCTAGGGCATTGGAGGCTGAGAATAAGAAGTTACAGATAGAGGCAGAAGAAAAGAGATTGACTGCCGAAAGGGAGGCAGAAGAAAAGAGATTGACTGCCGAAAGGGAGGCAGAAGAGAAGAGATTGACTGCCGAAAGGGAGGCAGAAGAAAAGAGATCGACTGCCGAAAGGGAAGCAGCAAAGGAGGTGAAAAGATTACAGAGGGAGCATGAGCTTCGACTAAGGGAGTTAGAATTTCAAGGCCATGCTCCTGAAAATGGTACTAGCCCCTTTGCCTCAGATGCCACTGCTAGTCAGGGAGCCTCAACCTCAGCTATGGGTTTTCATGTCGACCATTTTGTTGAGAAAGACGATGACATCGAAGGGTATTTAAGCAGGTTTGAACTTTTAGCCACTACTTATGGGTTAGAAAGAGAAAGATGGGGGGTAAAGTTGTCTCAGGGACTTCGGGGAACAGCTTATGAAGTGTTTTCCAAATTGAGCAGGGATGACCAAGACAACTATGACATGTTGAAGCAAGCTCTTCTGTTAAGATATGAAAAGAACGAAGAGTTTTATAGAAAGAAATTTAGGAATGCCAGGCTACTGTTGGGTGAGACCTATCACCAGTTCTCCGCCCGGTTGGAAACGTATATGGAGAAATGGGCTACTTTGGGGAAAACCCAAGATCTCAAAGAGATGATACTCATTGAACAAATGAGAGGGTCCATGGCTCCAGACATGAGAAAGTTTCTCATGGGACAGGGTGCGGAGAGGCTGGGTGAGATAATAAATGTCGCTGAGAGGTATCAGGCAGCCCAGGCAGAGGTAGCTGGCACAAAGAAGAAACAAATAGATCAGAGTAAGGCCCCTCAAAACCATAACAAATTCGATAATAGAAATAAGCAGAACTTTGATAGGCCTCGAAATGAGTTTAAGAATAGACCGTCACAATTTAATGACAGAAGGAATGATGAAAGAAAACCTTTTAACCAAGGAAAGAGGTATTGTAAAAATTGTCGGATGGACAACCATAACACTGAAAATTGTGGAAGGAGACCTGTAGTAATGGCCACGCTTCAGGTCAGGTCGACTCCTAAAAAAGAGGAGGAACCACCAAAAATAATGTCTCGTAAACAGTGGAGAAAGGCACAGGCTGAAGATAGGTCACTGAAGCCGTGTTTTGAAAAACTCCAAAAACTCCATACCCCTCCTAGGATAGGAGACTTCTATTTGGATGATGGACTGCTTTGCAGGGCGGATAAGGCAGGATTATCCGGGTGTGGACAGGTAGTAGTGCCATCGAAATATAGGGCACAAGTTATAAGACAAACACATGTTCTAGATGGTGAACACCAGAAGATGGGTACCACCTGCCAAAGAACATCTGTTGGATATTTCTGGCCCGGAGAAGTTGATGACATAAGAAAATTTGTCGAGGACTGCGAACAGTGCAGCGAAAAAAATTCCACAGGGTGGAAAAATAAGAACCAAATGCAAGAGAAGCATTATGGCAAACCGGGACCAGAAAATAAAGAGGGAACACCCACACGTGGGAAAATGAATCAGGACCTAGACACGCCACGGGGAAAACTTAGGCCTGGAAAGAAACATAATTTTAATAAAGTGGACAGAGGGGAATGGGAACCCCCGTTTCACAGACAGTCTTCGCTCAAATGTTTTACAATGGCCACTATGCAGCGAGTACAAAGAACTGTTATACCCCAGAATAAGCCAACGATCCCTCGGTCGGACTTATGTAAACTGGACGACGAAAAAGAGAGCGACGTTCTCTCAATTGGAATTTGAACCTGAGGGGAGACAACCCCAGGAAACGAATTGGTAGTGGTAGATTCTTGTGTGGTGACACAAGAAAGAAACGTCCGCAAAACAAAGCTTCCAATGTAAAGGACCTGACAGGTGCGATGAATACTATGTCAGAAAAATTAAAAGTCCATATGTAACTCTGTTAAGGACCTGGACAGATGAGAAGGCAGAGGAGACTGTTACCTCATCATACCAATATGTGAACGAACTGACCACTCGTTTAAAAACTAGTTGGAAACTGGCAAATGAAAATTTGAGACAAGCCAGGAAAAAGCATGCTGCTTATTATAATAAGAAAGCGAAGGATAGAGAACTTGCTGTAGGGGAGAAGGTACTACTTCTATTGCCAGGCAGCAACAATAAACTTCAGATCGGATGGCAAGGGCCATATACAGTTTTGGAAAAAGTATCCAGAACAAATTATAAGATAGACAAAAAGGGAAAGGAGAAAGTCTATCATGTGAACCTTTTGAAGAAATATCTGGACAGTCAAATCCAGGAGGGAACACATTTAATGGCCTTGTCTATTACAACCGAGATGAAGAATGAACCTCTCTCCTCGGTTGAATATCCACTGAAACCCAGTGAAACGTTTGCACAGGTGAAAATTAGTAATCACCTGACAAAAGGACAGAAGGAGAAGGTTCAACAGGTCATTGAGAAACATACAGATGTGTTAACGGATAAACCGGGGCACACAAATTTGTTGTCATATGATATGAAACTACTAGACCCAGCACCCATCTGTATGAGGCCCTATTCTATTCCGTTCGCTAAGGAAAAAGCTTTGAAAGAGGAGATTGATTATTTGTTAAAAGAAGGGATTATTTCTCACAGTGAGTCTCCTTACAGTTCCTGTGTGGTTTTGTTGCGGAAACCATCAGGAGAACATAGACTGTGCATAGATTACAGGAAACTGAATGCTGTCACAGAAGGTCAGGTGGATCCATTACCTGATACTACTCAACTTTTTGCCAGGCTGAACAAGGCAAAATATTTTTCTAAGGTGGATCTTAGCAAAGGCTATTACCAAATTCCAGTAAAGCCTGAGGTTCGACATTATTTGGCCTTTAGCACCTCGGAAGGTCATTATGAGTTCAATATGTTACCATTTGGTTTGAAAAATGCCCCGAGCGTGTTTTCTAGGATGATGCGAAAATTGCTGGATCCCCTGAAAAATCCATGTATTTCGAATTTTATGGATGATATCCTCATTGCTACGGAAACATTTGAGGAACACGTTACCTCTTTGAATATGCTGTTTGATAGACTCAGAGAGGCTAACTTAACCGCTAGGCCCACAAAATGCTGTATTGGGTGTAAAGAGTTGGAATTCTTGGGACATACAGTACATCAGGGTAGCATGACCCCTGATCCCAAGAATCTGGAAAAATTAAAAAGAGCACCTAGACCACAAACAAAAAAAGATGTGCGATCTTTCGTGTCACTGTGTGGTTTTTACCAAAAGTATATCAAACATTTTAATTCTATATGTGCTCCTCTGACGGATTTAACTCGCAAAGGTCAACCTGATACTATAATTTGGTCAGCACAGTGGGAATTGGCTTAACAGGAGTTAAAAGAGAAGCTTACAAGCAGGCCAGTGTTGCAATTGCCTGACTTGACTAAAGAATTTATTGTGAGAAGTGACGCAAGCAATGTGGGCCTGGGCGCTACATTATTGCAAAGGTCCTCCTCACAAGATGGGGAATTGAACCCAGTCGCGTATGCTAGCCGCAAGTTGAACAAGGCGGAAAAAAATTACTCAACCAGTGAAAAAGTATGTCTCGCTTTAATATGGTCTATAAAGAAATTCCAGATGTATTTATATGGCAGGACATTTGGGGTCCAAAAGGATCATTCACCCCTCGTGTTCTTGTCACAGGCCAAGCATGAAAATTCCAGATTATTGAGATGGTCTCTCTTGTTGCAACCATACTCATTTCTGATAGAATACATTTCCGGCCCTTTGAACGTTGGCGCAGACTTTTTAAGCCGACATCCTTATGATGAAGATCAGAAAAACGAGTAAGACTTCATGGAACTAAGTTATCTTGCCTATTATAACCTGCAAATGAATACATGTTTTAGGATGGGAGGTGTGTAGCAAAATCTGCGAGAATAAACGCTCAATTCAGTACGATTTTGGCATAAAACGATAATAAATACATTAGCCCGCATGTGTCTGACGATTGGCATCTTCGACGCCAGCAGCGCTGCTTTTTGCAAAGTGCTAAGCCTATGCACCGATTTCACGGTAAAAGTCTGACACGCTTTTGGTTTCGTTTTCGAGAAACACTACTAATATTTAACATTTGCCCGATCTGCTGCATACACTTTGTAGTCTAGCCTTATAATTAACTATTGGCGGAAGCGTGCCGCAAAATAACTATCTGAATTAACGCTTTCTGTCAACTGTAACGCAACAATTTAGTAGGAATCCTTACATTGTTTGGTAGTATTACACGATACAATACTAATTAGTAACGCAAATTCTTAACCCGCCCCGTCTACACCCCGCTTCGCTGACACAGTCTGCAATGCATATACTCGCTGTGGAAAAGCCAGCCAAGGCAAAACCACGCAGACAATTTTATTTTTCTCCTAGTGGTAGCATTTCTGACGTAACTAAAACAAGTTAGTTATTTGAAAAATACATGCTAGCGAGATGAGGGAGAGGAAAGATGGCGGACTTGTGTAAAATTTTATTTGACGATTGACGATAACATAAATTGGAAATTTTAAACCATTATGTAGTTCCCCATAAAGATTATATGGTAGTATGACGTAGAGTTCGCTGAGTAAGAATGTACTTTAAATAATATGATAGTCCTAGAATTAGAGAAGTTATTGAGGAAATACTAATATCTACGGACACTCGACCAGACAGACTGGCGTTCCTGCTTATGTTTTTTTGGTAACGTTAGGGGGACGCAAGCTTGGAAAAGAGGCAAGGAGGTACATTCAAATTTGCTTGGGTAAAAAGAGTATGAATTAAAAGGGGAGCGGTAGGAAAAATGTAATCCTAAACGAAACATCTTTTTGTATTGGGCATGACAAAAGCAGACTGGCCAATCGACCACCAGACGCAGAAATTGTTCGAAATTATTTTGGTTTTTCATTCAAACTGCATTTGAATTCAAGTAGTCGAACGTTTCGATTGGCCAGTGCTAGTAAATATTAGCAAAAGGCTTTGACTATTCATTGCCAGTTGAACTAAAAATTGTATTCAGATACGCTGAGAAACAGCTGTGTTAATTTTAAAATTAAATAAAGAATAAATTCACAGTCTGTGCAGTTCGGAGGAAGCTGAGGCCATTTCTTCACACAGTCAGCGTCATTTGTTTATATATTTCTTGATTGTGAGGGTCTATGTTCCTGTTGCCGGCTGGTGACAGGAAACCTGCTGAGTACTAATAAACGCCAACCAGTCTCCAACCAGACTTATATGCTGTCGAAGATAACAGTAGGAGCTTTGGCGAGTGGTGAAATTGAAACTTTCTGCAACTACACATTGAAATATCTTACAACAAGGACTCCCAGGTGATGTGTTAGACATCTGGGGCATCTCTGACATTTTCTTGTGTTTCAAAACAATACACAGGACATTTATGGGGGTAGGATGAACTACAGCCCTCATATACAGTGACTCTCCCTTTATATGAATAAAGTGAATTCTTTTAATATTTCCTACAGGAAAGACATATACATAAATACATAATAACTTTTTAGTTATTGGGCAAATTGTTCCAAAATTTTAATTGTTCTTTTCTGTAAACTATCTTGTCCTTATTTTCAAAGACCTGTCCACAAGCTATGAATGGACAGGCAAAATAAATTGTAAAGAAGATTTGTTAAAGAAAAACTTAACTGCTAGTTTTATTATCTTCTTTATAGAAACTTAAAGTGTTTGACTGTTGTGTACCATCATTTCATTTCTCCCCTAGACACTAGGTACACCATACACCATACACTAGAGCCAGAATAGTGACCGTGTGAGACCTAGGGAGGTAGCGGTAGGTTCTCTGCACATAATTCATCATCATCATTTATAGAGTCAGAGACCTACATGTGCTTGACCTCACACGGTTAAAGCAGACACCTTTTCATTCTTTTAGGATACCATCATAACCTCCCCAGCAAAATCAACTTTGCTACAAGCGACATGACCAAGAATTTCTCCTATTTTTGCATCATATTCAATAGCAAATTTAATTGACATTTCATCTGTCAAGCAGCACAGCTGTTCTACTCCTAACATGTTTACAATCTTTAATTTCATGTAATCAAACATCTCATTGAGTATTCCCCCAGAAATATGAATGTGCTGTATTCGGCGCTGAAGTGTACGTATAGCAGGCAGTGGGTAATGCTGTTTCAATAACATATTATAGCCTGTTGCTCCACAAGCAATTCGAATTTGCAATGCTTTCTTTACAGTCTTACTGCCCCATTTTACTCCTCTTGAAGACCTACAATTAAGGACCCGGATCTGATCCTCAGATAGCATGTTTAATATTTTATCTTTCTGGCATGACAATTTTTTCTTCATTCTATTGTTCTGCCTCTTCTCTGTAGCTAAACGTGCTGCAAGTTTACTGATTTTTTTTCCTAAGTGTCTTAATCAAGGTTTCCTTAGCAACACAGCCGGCACAGTTATCTGTAATGACTTCTGTTTGCATGCTATTTTCTGATGCTGAAGAGTCCGTGTAGTTGTCACTCACACTATCTGTTCCTACCTTGTCTTCAATGGAACTGTCAGTTGCTGAATTTTTCTTGTTGTTGTAAGTGTGATCATGGTTTAGGCCTAGCGCTGCAGTGTGTCCTACAACAGCATCCCTTATCTTAGGTGATTTTCTGTGCTGACCAGGTGCACGGTGTAAAAATTTGGTAGTGTTGTAGCCGTTTATGGTAATGGTGTTGGTCTTCACAACGCGAATGGCAAACTGAACGAAAATGTCAACAAACTGTTCTGTAAAACGGACTACAACAGGTAGTGTTTGAACTGATCACTCGATGGTAAACTGGGCAGTACATAAGTCAGTGATTGCTGGACATATAGTTTATTGACATGGCACATACGAAGAAACGATACGATCATAGTTATAGGTTATAGGTACAAAATGTCATACTTTGAAGTTGCTGATCATTCTTAGTTATTCTTCAAGTGATTAAGTCTTATCAACACCCACAACAATCTATTCAGCTATTGAGTTCGGAATCGGCTAACCTCTCTTTACATCCATGCCACGACTTTGGCATTGAAGCATGTACGGCATTTAAAACATGTGCATAAGGTAATCAATATAACTTCTTCCACTCGTAGGAATTCTTCAAGTGATTAAAATCTTAAAGGCAAGCGACTCTGTAGATCCATTCTAGGAATAACAAATTCCCGCTAGACTAGCAGTAGAGCGGCCTTTTCATAATGCATTAAAATACGAAGTGGGGCGATAACTTACGTGACATAACTGCTATTGGCTTCGACCTGAAGACCAATACAGATCACTAGAATAAATGGCTTCCTTCAACATGCCATTGAAATACACAATATAAAATTACAATCATGGACACAAGCAAGTGCCATGTTGCCACTTCGAAAACCTGACGTCACCAACTACTCAACTAGGTTACACGTGCGTTCCAAAGCAACACTCACTGCTTTGTGCACGTCAGTGCGTGAATCAATCGAACGCTCAAACAATATAACTACATAAAACTGGTGCGTACATTTGGCAGGACCGAAGACTACCCCCTTAGGTAATAAATGTACGTAACAGCTCCCTTATTACCTCCCCTTAAAAAAAATTAATCCCATTAATTTTTTTCGAACTAATTACTCGAGAGAGGTGAGTCAAAACTACAACAAGATTTATGACATGCATAAAATTATCATATTAAGAAGAGAAAATTTAAAATAAATCAATATAACTAAATGATAGTATGCATTAAAGCACACATCCACCATCGACCTACTTTGGAACGATGTGGTAATATTCGAAGTAAAAAGAAGTTATATGTTCCATAACACTAACGAATGTCTATTTGTTGCTTTTTTCCAATGTTTCCATACTAAAAAAAAATGTTACTTTAATATCACTGTTCCCGTTCTAACAAAAAGTTACTTCACAAGAAAAGTCATGTTATAATCCAGGAGTAACTATATTCTGAAAGTTATATTTATACGAATACTGTAGAACTACATATAGTATCCACAGATGTACAATCAATGACACTGTACAAAGTTATTCATGTTTCGGTGAGGACGTTTCTCCATCTAAAAGTGGTTTAGTTTCACCAAGTTCACTAGGGCATCTTGAAAGACAGTCTGCAAACACATTCTGCACTCCAGGAATAGCTCGTATCTCAAAATGGAACGGTTGTAGAGCTATAGCATAACGCGCTGACTTTGATGACTTAACGTTCCCTGTGTTCAGTGCTGTAAGAGCTTTCTGGTCGGATTCCACCACAAAGTGTGATCCGAGGAGATAACGATCCAGTTTTGTGATTGACCAGACAAGAGCAAGGAGCTCTTTATCGAGAACGGAGTATTTCATCTCGCTCGTCGAAAGTTTTCTGGATACGTACATAACAGGAAATAAGGTGCCTCCGTATTCTTGCATCAAAACTGCCGCGATAGCGTAGGAAGAAGCATCACTGCGAAGAATAAAGGTGAGATCTTTGTTAGGCAACCTTAAAAAAGGCTTATTTGAAAAAAATTGTTTGATATAATCTAACGCCGTTTGGTGATCCTGCGACCACTTTATTACCTTAGGTGTGCCCTTCTTCAGTAAAGACGAAAGAGGTGCAGTTATAGTAGACAAATGAGGGATGAATTTAGAATAAAATTGTATTAGTCCTAGGAGTGACCTCACTTGTTTTTTTGTCTTAGGTGCTGAAATGTTTAAAATTTTTGAGACGTTACTGTCTTCTGTATACATTAAACCGCGACCTATACGGTGACCAAGAAATGAGATGTCATGAAAACCGACAAAAGCCTTTGAAGGTTTCGCTGTTAAGTTATAATCCCGTAAGGTAGAAAGTAAAGATTTTAAACCCTGAATATGTTCATCCCAAGAGTCACTGAAAAGACAGATGTCATCTATATATGTAATGACATCGGGACGATGAGACAATATGCGACGCATCATGCGTACAAAGGTAGCTGGCGCATTCATTAGACCGAAAGGCATAAAATTCCATTGAAAAAAATTCATGAGAACTAGAAAAAGAACAAATAACCAGTACAAGAAAGAAATGATGACTGCATAGGCTGAGTCATCAAAGAATGTGATATCAAAATTCAATATAGTAGGTTACTATCTGCGTGACGCAGAATCGGGAACCAATTGTAATCGGAGAGAATGGTGGTGGAAATATACACCATTGTTCCGCTCGATAGCCATGCGAGCGTCTCTATTGGTCCTAAAAGTAACCACGGCGTAACCATACCTGTTATTGATATGAGGTAACAGACGCACGAACCTAACGTCTGCCGTGTGGTTGAGAAAATCTCCTAGTGCCTGCCAAGTAGTTCGTTGTGGCAGATTTTGCACAAGGATGGTGCGAGAAGATGCACCTCTACCAATATAAGTGGTACCATTATCACAAGAGTGGGAGTAAGGTTGATGAGTAACCTTAGTCCTTTGAGGTAAATTATAATATTTATTATTTCTACATGTAGAATTATTGTTCTTAAATGTACCATACCCCTGTAATTGAGTATTATTACTTTACTTATGCCAGACAAAGGTGTAGGTGTACGGCATGTCGTAGACACCTGCTTGCTAGGCAAAGTTAAAACCTTATTGACAACCTTATTGGTTTTAGTTTTCTCACCTGAGTTACAACTATTATTTTTATTAGGAACATCCTTTCCTTTTTTTACAAACTTAACCTTTTTCTTACGATCAGTTGACTGCTGATCAATTCGAGGGAAGGTATATGACTTACTAGTCTTTACAGGTTGCGTTAAAACCTTAATATCATTCTTAAGAATGGAAGCATGTCGTAAAGGTTGTAATCCATTAGCCACAGTGGCGTAATGAACCATGGAATCATTTTCACTACTAGATTCCGATACATTAGCATTACCCAACATGTTAATAGCATGTGCATGTGACACAACTCTAGGTATAGACTTAAATGCATAGGCATCCTGTATATGCTGCTTTTCCCATTCAGCAATTTGCTGTGGGGTACATTCCTTTATATCATGTATGCGACCCAATATGACATCACTAATTGGATTCGGAAGAAGACATGCTTGTATCTTTCCTGTAAAAAATGGTGTATGAAGTGTTATAATGGCTGTGGGAAATGTTTCCACAGTTCCGCCAAACGTCACACATTTCACAACCCTGCCCGTCGCACAACTAGGGTCGATCAGCGAAGTCCGGACGCCAACAGTACTGGAGCCTGAATCGAATAAAAGAGAGCATGGAATGCCATTTAAAAAACCCTTATTTAATTTAAGGCTTCCTGTTCCATAGTCAGTAGCTGACGTGGCCGTACAAGCCGCTGGTAGGCTTGGTATACTTTGCCCGCGTCGCAGCGTTGTGATCGCCTTGGGCTGGAATGGGGTATTACTCTCATCACCAGACTTGACCTGTTCGAAATCCAGAGAACATGACATAGCACTATGTGCATTAACATTATTATCCTGTTCCTTGTTTGAATGTGTATCACTCAAAGCAACATTAGAATGTCTACGTGTATTACTCGACGATCCATCTCGTCGGCGCGATCGATTGTGATTTTTGTCATTAAAATTGCCATAATTGTCGTTTCTGCTAGAGTTAAAATTTGGATTAGTCCGATAATTTGTAGAATGATCGTTATGATGTTGGTTAAATGGTTTATTTCCAAAAAATTGTCTGTTTTGCGGACCCTGAGATCTTGATTGCAAATTTTGTTTATTGCGGTTTTCTTCATTATATTTAAGATTATTGTTATCAAAATCTTTTGATCTAGAAGATTGGCCCGAAGAACTAATAAGTGAAGCAGTTTGTTTGAATTGTTTCCCCTTGTAAATATTGTCATTCTTATTATTTCCCTTTCTAATTTTTATATCTTTAAAATCCAACCTCAATTTTTTTTATCTGAGAAGTAGTTTCTAATTTAAGGTTACTAATTTCTTGTTTGAGAGTTTTGATAGTATCCAAAGCCTTAGCTCTCTCCTGACTAAGTTCAAGTTTGAGTGCTTCGATAGCACTATGATGACTAGTCATAAGTTCATCAATCTTCTTAGTAAAAACAGAATCTTCCTCATGAATTTTACCATTAAAATCTGTATTATTATGCTTCAATGCTTCTACCAACAATTTCCTAGAATTTTCTAGCTCCAACTGTAAGGACGTGAAGTTTGTATTGGTAACCTCGGCTTGTAATGTAAGAGTCCTTACTCTTTCGTTTAAATTATTAATCACTAGCTCCTTATCTTCCAGGAGTTCCGACAATTCCTCTATTTTGCTCTCTTCAGCAATATCATCCAAAAAATTGGTCCTTCCCGTGTCATTTCCTTGTTCGTACTTCATTTGTTTCTCATAATCGTTATCACAGAGAATAGCGTTACGAATGCTATTCATTATAGAACCACGATGGACGTGTACGTAACGTTCCACAAATGTACGAAATACTCCACCTAATAATTCTGCCATGTCCCTTGCCATAATCATATGTGGTACAGACTGAAAATTAAGGTCAGCAAACTTCGTCAAATCTGACGCTGTACGACATAAAAAATTGTCTAGTATAAAATCATCAAGGTCTGGGCCTTGAAAACCATCATTCTTAGCCTCCTGAAGAATATCCCTCAGAGTAGACATTATGCCCGATCTAGGCTTTTTTTCTACTTTTTTCACATCGATAACCTTGTTTTCAACGGGTACCTTGTTCTGAACAGGTACATGTTCTTTCGAAAAATTATCTAAATCAATAATCTGTTTTGGATTATCAGAATCTCGTAACTTTTTCTGTACATCCACTAAATCAGATTGCAAGTTATGTTGGTCTAATGCAAATATTCTTTTAGTTTCTTCTGATTCTTCAATACGTTTTTCTTCAGCTTCAAGTTCTTCCATAATCAGTGTTTTTCTCCCAAGTTCCACTAAATTTCTAATAGCCAACCCATTTATGGCAAATGATTTTAACTCATCACCATACATACCCCACCTTTGTCCCCTCTGCACATATTCCATTAAAGTAGACATGATGAATATATAGATTATTCAAGATTATTATGTAATAATACTATTTAAAAGTGTTACTACAACTAGTGTTCTTCGTTCCTGTTCTAGAACGGTAAAATCAATTTATATAATAGGCAATAATATTAATAATTAATAATGTAATTTATAACATGAAATGATGTGAAAGCAGTAATGTGACAGACAATAGCACAATAATGACACGACAAGATATTCAAAACAAACGAAGACGTTCGCAGAAATCCAATTAAAATAAAATGAGAAACTAAAATGGAATGTCGTAAAGAATTACGATGATAACTGCGATTAAATAATGCACAAGACAATTGACAACACAGTGTAAAAAACATAGGTTTTGTAAAAAACTAAACGACAGGAAAGGTGAGATGGACAATAATCACATACAAAATTCATCATAAAACTAAGGCACAAGTAAAAATAGCTACCAAAAACAACAAGTAAACGTGACACTACAGCTAAAACAGACAGGTGTCACAGACCACCAGACACAGTGGACCTAGAATCCTTCTACGCTCACGCGTAGGAACATTCCACTGCGGGAAGTCTGCAAAATAATGTCCTACAGAACGTCTGACGAAGAGCCCGAATTGACTTCGAGATGGATCTCGTTCGTCAGATCTACCTCCCAACCTCCCGCGAAGAATACACAACATATAACACATAACACGGAAAATATAAAAGTGGACATAATCAATTAAGGCACAGCTAATAGTAATAAAGTGTATAACGGATACAAGTTATCGCGTGCAGGTAAAAATCAAAGTGCCTCATCCCCATGTATGTACGTTAGAGGATGCAATACTTCGCTCTGCGTATATCAAACTAGCTCGCACGTAGTACTGACGAAGAGGTGAGTAAGGCAGTCAGTCACTGTACAACCCGAAGTGAAGGTTGATAGATGACCTTGAGAATCTTGTAACGGTCAGTTGATTACGATTCATGTTGACAACAAGTTCCAACTTGACGATGATGTCGCCTTGAAAGTACACATTCTATTTTCAAACGATTAATTTGCTTGAGTAAGATCCGTTGAAATACTGAATTTCAAACCACGCTGGCGCACCAATCACTGTTGTAGCCGTTTATGGTAATGGTGTTGGTCTTCACAACGCGAATGGCAAACTGAACGAAAATGTCAACAAACTGTTCTGTAAAAACGGACTACAACAGGTAGTGTTTGAACTGATCACTCGATGGTAAACTGGGCAGTACATAAGTCAGTGATTGCTGGACATATAGTTTATTAACATGGCACATACGAAGAAACGATACGATCATAGTTATAGGTTATAGGTACAAAATGTCATACTTTGAAGTTGCTGATCATTCTTAGTTATTCTTCAAGTGATTAAGTCTTATCAACACCCACAACAATCTATTCAGCTATTGAGTTCGGAATCGGCTAACCTCTCTTTACATCCATGCCACGACTTTGGCATTGAAGCATGTACGGCATTTAAAACATGTGCATAAGGTAATCAATATAACTTCTTCTACTCGTAGGAATTCTCTGTCTACGATTCTAATCTTAAAGGCAAGCGCCTCTGTAGATCCATTCTAGGAATGATAAAATTCCCGCTAGACTAGCAGTAGAGCGGCCTTTTCATAATGCATTAAAATACGAAGTGGGGCGATAACTTACGTGACATAACTGCTATTGGCTTCGACCTGAAGACCAATACAGATCACTAGAATAAATGGCTTCCTTCAACATGCCATTGAAATACACAATATAAAATTACAATCATGGACACAAGCAAGTGCCATGTTGCCACTTCGAAAACCTGACGTCACCAACTACTCAACTAGGTTACACGTGCGTTCCAAAGCAACACTCACTGCTTTGTGCACGTCAGTGCGTGAATCAATCGAACGCTCAAACAATATAACTACATAAAACTGGTGCGTACATTTGGCAGGACCGAAGACTACCCCCTTAGGTAATAAATGTACGTAACAGCTCGGTACTGCATTCCATCTAAGTTTCTTCTTCCCATCCAGTCGCTTCAATTCAAAATCAGTCGACTCAAAGTGTTGTTCACACAGAAGCTTTCCAATGTTTTCTACTCACTTTGCATTCCCAGATCGATCTACGAGTAAGTTTCTTGTCTGCTGGAAACGAGAACAATCTGTATCCTCTGCTAGAGCTATTGCTACAGCCAAAAGCTGACAAATTAGGCATCTTACTCGATACTTACTCTCGCTACTAACCCTGGTATTGTCCAGCCGAAAATGGCGTCTACGTCGTTCAGCCTCGTTTTCGATTCTGACATAGTTGGCGTAACTCTCTATAGATCTAGGGGCACTAGGTGCCACGGTATGTTTTACGACTATCCTAACACAAGCTGATGCTCTGTTGGGGAAAGGGGTGGGGAGGTGGGGGTAGAGCTGGTAGATTTGTGTTGGCAACGCAGCACTTTAGTCAGTTCTCGTGAACTCGTGATGATGTGACACCGAGAATGATGGTAAGTGTTAGTCAGTGGACTTCCGTCTGCCAAATTGAGCATACCTGTGTTCAGCCTGCCTGAATGGAAGCCCATACAGCCTGTAGGACGGAACTGTACCATTTAGCTTTTTTAGCCTTATAGTTAGTAGCAGATGTTTTGATATGTTGCTGCTGAGTTTTGGCGAAATTTTGTCAGGTTATTTATAATCTAGTTGTATTAGCACGTAATTACAGAGGTTTCTCTATTTATGGCTTGTATTTGCTGTCATATGTGGATACCGCCATGTTGGCGCGATTTTCATATCCTGATGTAAGGCTTTAACATTGTTTTTTAGACAGTCTCATTATGTCCACTCACGCCATATGCGGCTATGTTGTTATTTGTAGATTAAAAAGGAATTTGGAACGTTTTGATGCTTTTCCCTTATTTAAGTGTGCATTCTAACTTGTGTGGTCCATTAGCTTAGGCTGAGTCTTAGTTTGTTTGTTCTCTTACTGTAATCCCACTGAAGTTGTGTTACCACATTTGGTTCCGTCTATTTCCTTTATGCTGGGGACAATGGACTACTTTTTAATGCTATCAGCTCATTTGTCAATGTGTGTCCCGTCCAGCGCTATCCTAACTGTTTGTTCCTCTGGTTGATGTGTAGTTATTTCCATCAGTTCCACATTTGAGATCTTGTCGTACCACTTAAATCGTTCCATTCTTCGTTAGTCCAACGCAGGAATAACAATCTTCAACAGGTGTCAGGTTGGTCCTATTGTGTGGCTCTGAAACGTGGAGAAAAGCAGCAAAAAAAAAAAAACCCAAAAAGCTATAGAAATTCATAAACGGATGCTTGCCTAGAATTGATTGAAATGGTATGACAAGGTTACCAATGTGAATCTGATGACAAGAACCAGACAAGTGCCAGTAGAGTAAGAGATGAGACGAATACGCCTGATTTATTTTGATTTCCATGTTTCCCAGTACAATAAAAGCTGTTCTTGCCTTTTGTTTTTTTATCTCCATATAATTGTCTGTACTTTCAACTGTGGCTGTATTCATTGATTGATCTCCTTTTTCCCTCATTATGAGACAACCACAGAATTCAGACCTTTTGCTGCACCAATGCATTTATGTCTTCTTTATGCAGTGCTTTGTGAAGTAATTTGGTTTACTAGAGTTTGTCAGCCTCAAGCATCTCATTAGTCGCCTTTAACAGCCCACTGGAGAGAGTAATAATCCTATTTTTTTAGCTGTCGCCGCAGAGAACAAGATCTTGTATTTAGCATCATCCTTGTTTTTCCGTCACTGTTATTGCTGCAGCTTTTTAATTGCGTCTGCTTCAGTTTTGAAGTTGCTGAGTATTTCCAGTGCATTCTCAATCAATCAATACCCTTTAGCTCCCCGAGGAGCATAGGCCTTCAACAAACACATGTTTTCCTGTCCCGTGCCATCCGCTCAAGTTCTGTCCATGTTTTCCTCATCATTGTCACCTCTATATCCAGTTCTCTTCTCCATGTGTTTGTTGGTCTACCTCTGCCTCTCTTTCCCTGTGGATTCCAGAACAAGGACTGCCTTGTAATGTTATCAACAGGTATCCTCAATGTGTGTCCTATCCACAGCCAGCGTCATCTTCTCAGCTCTTGTTCCACTGGCACTTGTCTGGTTCTTGTCATCAATTCCACATTTGTGACTTTGTCATACCATTTCAGTCCTTCTGTTCTACGCAAGCACCCATTTATAAAAGTCTGTAGCTTTTTAAGTTGTTGTTTTTGAAGTGCATACTGAGATGTGGAATTTTGTGCCCATTCTTTAAGTTTGTTTCTTTTTTTAAATTGCTGACATGCAAGACATCTTCGCGACTTCGTGACACGTTTGGATCTCTCTGTTACTACTATTGAATTTGTGTTCATCCTGGAGGATATAAATGTAAAAAGGCAACAATCATTTTTGGCTCACATCGAGATATCTGACATATGCGTTCGTTTTAAGCAATCAACGTTCAATCATTTGTTTATTTATTCATTTTCAAAGCTTTATTATCAGTGGCGTTTTTAAGCATAAGTAACCTACACATTGGCCTAGGGCCTCGTCATTTTAGAATCCTTGCTCACAAATGTGTGCCTTTTTTTTTTTTTAAATGAAATTGGAGGAGAGCGAACTAGCATCAGATGATCCTTTGTCCCCGCTCATCCAATATTTTGGTCTACTCCGTTCAACCTAATTGTCGGTTATAATTAGGGAATTTAGTGTAATTTTATTTTTAATTGTGTGTTAATATTAAATACCTATTGTTATGTGTAGATCATATATTTACCCTCAGGAACATTATAGAGCAGTGCTCAGAATGGCAAAGACAGCTGTACATTAATTTCGTTGATTTTGAAAAGGGTTTTCACAGTATATGTCGTAAATTTATTTTGAGAGAAAGAGTCTTAGAAATAGTAGTCCGGTTTAGAGTGTAGAATGATGGTGAAAAAGCTCAGTGATAGAAATGTAGAGATTAAATATGATGCTCCACAGAGTGCTGGAAGAGAGTAAAGACAGACTTATTTACGACAAATCGTTTCTCTCAATCTTCTCTTCCACTCTCCTGGTCAAACAATTATTTGCCAGTTTTCCAGACACATATCTGCGCTCACACCGATTTGGTGCTTCAGACACACAGACGACGTGGATACAACTATCTTAAACAAATATGAGGGATTTGGGCCTTGCTAGTCCAACACAGTACTATGTATGTTTATGCTGTTTATTAGCATTAAACTCAATCACAACATCCAACAGGTGTTGCATAAAAAGTATCATAAGTACCGAAAAATACAATTAACAAGGTGAGGAGGGAGTTAAAGAAGATTGGTATCGACTAAACCCTTCCCGCTTATTAGACAAAGGTAAACCCAGTCCCAAGATAGATAGTTATCAGGAACGTAGGTAATGTAACCTAACAGTGAAGTTAATTACTCTGAAAGAGGTGTTACAATATTAGGTATGGTGGTAGACAAAAATACTGTTTCCCCAATTGTGTCTTTCCTTTACTAAGCAAAGAAAAAAAAGGGGGGGGGGATGAAACAGAGTTAACAAATTATCCCACTTAAAGGAACAATGCAGGGTATACAGAAAATTGTATTACCCGGTAGGCAAGTTAACAAATGGTTTTGCAAAAATAAATCTCCTGTCATTCATACACGCTGTGAGGATCCACACTCATATACACACACACTTACCGATTGCAGCATCAGACAATCCATAGCATGATATACACAGTAATTAAACTCTTTACATGTGAAACTGTCTAGTCCTTCGATGTCCCGCCCCAGATGTAGTGAGGTTAGTTGATAGAAAAAATTCCCACTTATCGCCGGACTTGAAGGCCTAAGAGTTCTGGTGGTTTATAATAAAAAAAAGAGTCTATGGGATGGCACTGACGCAGTTCGATACAGGGGTGAAAATGAGGTGATGGTATAATTCCTTCAATGCGTGATGATAGCAACTGACCGGTAAAGTTTTTAATCCAGTGAGGAAAAACTAGACTCAGTCACAGTCAGGTAAATCGGTATTCTCTCACATTTAGAGCAGTAAAAAAAAATTATCGCTACTGGCACTGTTCATCTTCCAGTTTATCTCACAGATTGACATTAACTTTGATGGGTTGTTTAAAATGTTCTTGGGTTGGCTTTCTTTCATGTAATTATGATAGCTAGGCCGCACCGGACCGCCACAAGATTAATTTTAAAATGTTTCATCAATATATCTGGAAGTTTTAAGAACCGAGTCTGAAACTCTCTGTATGATTTATTAATAATACTGGGATCGCAAAGGTGATCATTCTGGAGAAAAAGATAGAAAACCCATGACAACATAATCATACTTCAAAAATCAAATAATATTCTTAACGCGCGATAAATTTACCGTTAAGGCTATTATATACACTCGCGTATTTAATTATGTATTTACGAAAACACGTCACGAGTCTAATGGTTAAGATACACATCTATATATATAGGACTTAACTAAATTTATTAATTATAAATTCCTTCGCGACTTTAAAAGTTACTTTAACATTTAAACATCTATTATTTTTGGAAATGTTATAATAGATATATCAATAAATTTACCACTGGAACTTTTGGGATGAGTTTAATTAAATAGATTAAATAAACACAAAATCCAGTGAAATAAAATGAAAGCACTAGACCACTGATCACTTTAACAAATATATTATACCGTGCACAGAAAAGAAACACTCCAATGGTAGCCACCAATTCAGATGGAAATCTAGCAAAATTTCTACGATAGCTAGTGAATCTAAAATCTCTGGCAACTGAATGATAGCATGGCTTTCTACGTGGTCTGTATATATTTAAAATGGAATTAAAGATGAGGAGGGCATGAGAAAGTTGACACTTTTTTTAGATCTCAGGAGACTTTCGGGGATCTGACCGACAGACTAAAGAGAAATGCCGTCCCCTGGTTTCCCGTTTCCCCGTTCGTTGCATCCGACATCTTCCCCCGTTCGCTCCGTCTGCGGTCGGTTTAGCGCTTAACATAGAGGTGTGAAAATTCCGCCAGGAAAGCTTGCGTCTCGTTTCCGGGACCACTACTGCTTTGATCTCTCCCGCTCAACGTTCCTGAAACCACTTCCGTGTCTGTTTAATCCTGTTCCGCTCTCTCTGTTTGAAGTAGGCAACGCCCCCACTGCCCAAGTTAATGAAAATAACTTCATATCATTGCTCAGGCGATGTCCGTGGGCGTGATTTAATCTTTCCTTAAATCAATGCGATGACCAGAATGACCGGTAGATAAACTGTCCACATATTAATCAGCCAACGTGTTGGCCATCTGCGTGGAACGGTTTCATAGCAATGAGTCCATGTGAAAATAAATTCCCGTTTGATGAAGAGTTACCAAACTATTCGGGGGCTCTGGTGCTATACGAAGGGGTCGTTACAAAGGGTCGTACTATAGAATCCCACGATTCAGGGTCAGCTGAGTTCGTCTGTGACAATCGTCCCCTCCTTTGAGACATGAAAACATATTTTCATGTTTAATTTCTGACAATGAAGCTGCCCTGATCGGTAGCTTTTGGGTGATTGGTATCTTCAACTTCTTCCTCTTCGTCCGTATTCCAGTTTCTACTCAGGAAATCCGCCCCGACATTCTGTCTTCCCGGAATGTAATCCTCTTTGAAAGAATAAACGCTTAAAAGAAGGGCCCACCGCATGATCCTTGCGTTAAATTCTTTATTGGCACCAAGAAAGGCTAACGGAGCGTGGTCTGTTTGAACCGTAAAAGATGTACCATAGAGAAACTCATGATGGCGTCTTATACCGTCAATCAGAGCGAGGCATTCTCTTTCGACTACGCTGTAGTTCCGTTCAGCTTTATTTAATTTCCGACTGCCATAGGCAACTGGAAATAGCATGTTCGGGTTACTGTCATCGGCTTGAAGCAGTGTTGACCCGATGCCCTGACCTGACGCGTCGACCCGCAGTACGAAAGGTTTCTTGAGGTCAGGCAACCTCAAAATGGGGTATGCAGACAACTGTCCTTTCAAAGTGCTGTACGCGTGTTCGCACTTTTGATCTCAAATGACCTTATCAGGACAACCTTTCTTTGTGAGGTCAGTCAGAGGTGCCGTTAGTCCATTGAAGTTCTGGATGTACTTCTGATAGTATGCACATAGTGATATGAAGGAACGTACGTCTTTCTTCGTTCGGGGTCTTTTTGCTGCCACTATTTTCTTCACGTTCTTCTGAACAGGCCAACAACAGCCGTGAGAAATAGTATGCCCCAGGAAGTCTAACTTTTCAAACCCGATGAGACATTTGCTAGGTCTGGCTGTGAGACCAGTTTCCTGTAGTCTCCTGAGGAGCATAGCAACCGTAGCAATATGTTCTTCGTAGGTTTCCGATGCAATTAATATGTCATCCATAAAATTATGGATATGGGGACTTTGCAAAGGTTCTAGAAGCTTCCTCATCATCCTGGTGAACACTCCTGGTGCGTTATGCAGTCCGAACGGCATCACATTAAATGTGTCATGTCCTTCACTACTGCTGAAAGCTAACAAAGGTTTGATTTCCTCCTTGACTGGTATTTGATAATAACCTTTACTGAGGTCAATCTTGGAGAAAATCTTTGCTTTGCTGAGCGTGGTGAACAACTCAGAAACAGTTTGGAGAGGTTCGGGCTGGAATTTCGTTACCGCGTTTAGCAGCCGGTAATCTATACACAGCCGAACTTCCTTATTGGGCTTCTGCAACAGCACTACACTCGAACTGTAAGGAGATGTGGACTCACTGATAATTCCTGCCTGACGCAGCTTGTCGATTTCTCCGCGAAGTGCGTCAGCTTTAGCATACGGGATAAGGTAAACTCTGGTTCGAACAGGGGTCTCGTTTGTTAATTTCATATCAAATTCAATGAGATTTGTTCGACCAGGTACATCCGTTAAGACTGCACTGTACTGCTTCAGTAGCGCCCTGATTTCTGTTTATTGTTCTGGTGAGAGATTGTCGCCGAACTTGACATCTTTAAAGGATTCTGTGGGTTGCAATGGGTACTCCATGCAACCATCATCATCTTCCTCGTCTTCCGTTCCTATGGCGTCAGCCAGGAGATGCTCGGAGGATGGCACCGGTCTTTACAAATATTTCTTAAGCAGATTTATGTGGAAGACCTTCTCCTTTTCTTTGATGGAGATCTTGTAATTGGTACGTGAGATCTTTTTAAGGACGGTAAACGGCCCTTGCCATCCGATGCGAAGTTTATTGAATCCGGTTGGAAGTAGCAACAAAACTTTTCCCCCTGGTTGGAGCTCTCTGTCTTTTGCAGCTTTGTTGTATCTTTTAGTGTGCTTGGCGTGGGCTTTCTTAAGGTTGGTTGTAGCTAGATCCCAACATAGCTTTAGCCTTTCCTTGAGCTCAGATACATACTTGCTTGCAGAGACGACTGTCTCGTCAGCCTTTTGGTCTGTCAGGGACCGAAGTAAGGCTTCTAGTGGCCGCTTAATAGGTCTGCCAAATAAAAGTGTAGCTGGCGCGAATCCCGTAGACGCTTGAGGAACCTCTCGGTAGGCGAATAAGGCAGCCGATATATACAGGTCCCAGTCTTCCGGTTTCTCCTGACCCAGCTTACGTAACATGGTGGTGAGGGTGCCGTTAAAACGTTCCACGAGCCCATTTCCGGCCGGAGGTAGGGACTGGTGTGGATATGTTTGGCCCTCAAGATCTTAAAGATCTCCTCCATTAACAGGCTACGGAATTGGGATCCATTGTCTGTCAAAACTTGTTGAGGGAATCCCAACCGTGTAAAGATTTGCACGAGGGTTTCTGCGACATGCTTGGAATTTATGCATGGTAGCGGTACAGCTTCGGCCCACATTGTGCAAGTGTCGACTAAGGTCAGGATGAACCTGTTCCTTCTTTTGGTCCTTTCCACGGATCCAATGATGTCGACAGCAACCCGTTCAAATGGAGTACCCACTATTGGCATTTGCCCCATAGGTACTGGGGGTGTCAAGTGCTTGGGTGCTACCCGTTGGCACTGGGCGCAGGATTTCACATACCTGGTAATGCCAGAGTTCATTCCTGGCCACCAATAGTTGTTTTTTATTCGCTGAATAGTGGCGTTTTGTCCCATATGTCCGCTAAAGGGAAGAGAGTGCCCCATTTCTAAGATCTGGCTTCTGTACTGCGTCGGTACTAGGAGCAGGTTATTCCCCGTGTCCGGGTTGCCCGTTCTACGATACAATACGCCATCCTTAGAAAAGATGTCTCCGTTGTGTCTGGGGTCCTTAGCCATGGGCAGTCTTTTAAAGCAGGGCTCCAGAGTAGGGTCCTTTTGTTGCGCCTCCTTCAGTTCATTCGGCAACAAATTTGGCGCAGGCTCCCTCTCTTTCTTGGCTTGCCCTCTTGTGGTTGCCGCTGCCACAATCGGCTCCTTTGGTCTCCCAATAAACACATATCTACATCCCAGGATAACTGGGTAGATCGGATCATCCATTATGGCCGCTTTAATAACACCTCTGACAAAATCAGATAATATTTCTACCAGTGCGATAGGAAGCGTCCTGGGTGCATCACTCGTGAAAACTCCACTAAGTTTGACGGTTTCCTCTGTCTCCTGACCTGGTTTGACTAGGTGTCTAGCAACGATACAACTGAAGCTTAGTCCAGTGTCAAAGAGACAAGTAGTTGAGGTAGCATTCAAAATTACAGTTCCTCGAGTTCAGAGTCGGTCCCCCTCAGGTTGAGAATCACTGACATTGACTCTACCTTTCGAGGCTGTATGCAAACATCCAACGCGGTTAGGCCCGGTTTGTTTGCCCTGATCAGACGTTCCTGGTGTAGGGGTCTTTCCTTTTCCTTGACCTTGGTGGCCGCGCTGCCAAGTAGGCTTGGTGGGTTGATCAGAATTGTTGTTGGGGGGGTATCGGGTTTTGTAGAATTTCGATTTTTCCTGGGGAGGTCTCTGGGTATTTTTTTCTCGTTGGTTATAATTCTGAGAGGAATTAGAGGATGCTCTAGATTTTGTTTTCGAGATGGCTCATCTGTGGGTTAACGTTTAGTGCTGGGAAGTTCGGCCATTGCATTGGTATAGCGTTCGGCCTTATTGAGGATGTCCTCAAGTCTGACTGCGCCCTGTTCCGCCAAAAATCTACGGGTTTCGTTTGACAAAGTTGACTTTATCTGCTCCACAAGAACAAGTTCAAGGAGTCCCTCATATGTAAGAGGTAGGTCCAATAATTCGATGCATTTTGTCAAATAGCCCGTGAGACGTGAAGAGAACTGTGGGAAAGTTTCCGTGCTCTCTTACGCCCAATTTATATTATGATTGAGTAATTGGCCGCCAAATGACGCGTGCACCATGAGGTGAGTGATGGTGCCCGTGGTCTGGTTTTGTGAAGTGTGTAGATGATGTACAGTCAAACAATGATCATACAAAAACAGGGCAATCCATACAAAGACGTCAGTTAACTCACGACGTATAAAGTCAATGATGCTTGTAACAGCTAGTGACGTTTTTCTGTATCATTTATTGTGGACGCCACAGTGACAAAATGTATACGCGAATATGTAGGTACATCAGACAGTCATTATCACAGCAACAATGTCAGTATAGCAATGGACGGTAGACAGCATCATAATAAAGGTGATTCACAGGCATGTCAATACATTATAAGGCTGTAATGTAGTCGGGAAAATTCTCCATCCCTTTCTATCTTAGCCAGAAGATAACCAGATGTATGAGATCAGTTCACTCTCCTTAATCTGACTTCAGCAAGACAGGCACGTCTGCCGAAGTATAAATAATGTCCTCAAAAATATCCTCTAGATAACAAAGGTTTTCCAAACCTAGTTCATGTAACAAAGTAGCAAGTAATGGTCCTTGGGACATGCATCAACCGATGCAGTACAATACAGCGACATGTGAGCTGGGAAAACATCTCGTGACGACGCCTTTCGAAGACAGGCTATGAATCAAAAATCGCTCACGACCAAAAATCGATAGAGTTAATGAAAAGTTAATTTACCTTGCCTTCAGGAAATACACAGAAATATTACGCCTCCCGGCATGTGGAAATACACTAGAGGTATTATCTCGAATAAACGAAATATCCATTAAGAGGACTTCACATTCCTGACAGAACAAAAAAATAGCGGAGATCCCCTCTCAGCGAGGCATCTTTCTAGCTATTCAAAATCGCTCACTGACTGGTGGGCGGAAATCGATCGACCAAGAAGCAAGACCAGTCATGCGCAGTCCAGCGCAAAATGACCACAGCTCAGAACTTAAGACGCAAGGACCTTTACTACGAACCAGCGTAAGAATGATTACCTTAAAAGGATAACCCAACAGGTTGCCAACCGTTTTCTGAGAAAACGGCCTAGCATAGCAAACTTAACTGCATTCAATACCAACGCGAGGAGACAACTGCTTACCGAGAAAAGTGACTATAAATTTCAAGCAGTTGTTGCCCTTGCGTTGGTAATAAAACGATGTTGCGAGAATTTCTCACGCAACATATCACCACCTCCTCCCGATAAAAAAAAAAAATGTGGAACATATTTTTTTTTTTTTTTTAAATATCAAAGAGCATGCGATAAGCGGCTCAAAACGCACGAATTATGCGCTGATAATTAATTAAATTGCCTAACATGAGGCTAAATATAGAGTGTCTGGTGAGGATATACCTCAACAGAAAAATAAATATGTCTCAAAAAATATTCACATCGGGGAGGTGTCACCAACACACATCACGTTAGCATGTAAACACAATATACGTATGCAAGTTACCATAGACATCAATAAATAGCATAATCTAATATTGTCTTTAAAAATGGATGTACAAATCTGATAGGAAAATTTAAATAGTACATTATTTGACATGTAATGACATAAGTACATAGTAAAGTTAAACTACATGACGATCCAGGACATATCCTCTGGCATTCCGAGGGTAAGTACACAATCTAGAACTCGTCATGCTTGATAATAGTAAGGTAAGTCCTCAGCTCATCAATGACATTCTGAGAAAGTACAAGCAATATAATGCTAATTAATAACTAATATGCTTCATAAGGTACAATACATTATTAATAATTGTGGCTGTTTAGTAAACTAACGGCCCTTATATTAACCACTCAGTCTTCCTCTATCATCTTAAAAAACGAACAGAAGAAGATGATAACAAAGCACGATAGTGTGTACATATAAAGTGAGTACAGATGTGCTAATCTATTGTAGTAATATAGGTGTGTTATGACTCTGTAATATATGGAAATATAGGACAGAAGTATTAGTTGGAGTCATGTGGGCATCTAGACAAAATGTCAGCCATCACATTATCCGCACCACGGATAGCTCGTACCGTGAAGTGAAAAGGTTGAAGAGCTATAGCATATCGAGTGGATCTCGAACTCTTCAAATTCTTAGTCTGAATAGCTGTAAGAGCTTTCTGATCAGTCTCTAGAATGAAATGTGCGCCCAGGAGGAATCTTTGTAGTTTTAGAATTGACCAAACCATCGCTAACAACTCACGGTCTAAAACCGAGTAGTTCCTCTCTGCCGCATTTAGTTTTCTAGAAATGTACATAACAGGATGCAGAGTATTTGCATATTCTTGCATCAGTGCTGCTCCAATCCCAGTGGATGAAGCATCACTCCGAAGAACAAAAGTCCTATCAAGAGTAGGTAAGCTTAAGATGGGAGGAGAAGAAAATATATTCTTGATTTGGTCTAGTGAAGATTGGCATTCTTCAGACCAACGGACCAGATTAGGCGAACCTTTCTTCAACAATGTTGAGAGAGGTGCCATGATCGAAGATAAATTTGGAATAAATCTCCCATAAAATTGAATTAAACCTAAGAGACTCCTAACTTGTTTCTTCGTTTTAGGAACAGAGATGTTCAGTATTTTGGAAGTATTGTGGTCTTCTGTCTTCAAGAGACCATGACCAACACGATGACCCAGGAAAGAGATTTCACCAAAACCAACAAAAGCTTTAGAAGGTTTTGCTGTCAATTATTATTCTCACGTAGAGTGGACAGTAAGTCATATAACCCTAAATAGTGATCTTCCCAGGTATCACTGAAGAGACAGATGTCATCTAAGTATGCGATGACATCCGAACGATGTGACAGAATTCGACGCATCATGCGAACGAAAGTGGCAGGGGCGTTCATGAGACCAAAAGGCATAACATTCCATTGAAATAGACCCCTAGGTGTAGAAAAAGCAGTAAGAGGTTTGGCATGCTCTGCTAAAGGCACTTGCCAATAACCTTTAGACAAGTCAAGTTTAGTGAAGAATCTAGAATTAGAAAGTCTAATCAGTAGATCTTCTAACAAAGGCATCGGTTCAGCATCGAACTTTGTGACCTGATTCAATTTGCGATAATCAACGCAAATTCGTATGTTCTTATCCTTCTTCCGGACAATAACCATGGAAGAAGAATATGGTGAAGTCGATGGTTCAATTATATTTAATTGAATCATTTCATCCAATTCCTTTTCCACTTGCGACTGAAAGTGTGTAGGAATAGGATACGGCCTAACCCTAATTGGATTATTGTCGGTAAGAATTATGTCATGTTCTATGACATCTGTGTGTCCAGGAATGTCAGTGAGAACATCCTGAAATGTTTGTAACATCGACGAGACTTGTCGATGTTCGTCACCAGAAAGATTAGGAGAAACAGAAACGTTTTTCCAAGATTCCGTGGAATGTAATGGAACCACTGGAAGGGGAAGATTGACATCAGAGAAGGTAGATTCCTCATCCTGTATGACAGACAGGGATGAATAATGACCGTGAGGTGCAGGAGCATCATCCGTTGCCTGGAAAATAGGCAGCAAATAGTCCGGACGTTCGTGAAATTCCGAAAGCATGTTTATGTGGAAAGTTTTATGCTTTCCATCAATATCGACCACATAGTCAACATCGGAAATCCGAGAGACTATTGCATACGGACCTTTCCATGCAATAAGAAGTCTATTTTCCCTACTGGGGAGTAGGACGAATGCTTTGTCACCTGGACAAAGTTGTCGTAGACATCTATTCTTGTTAGCAAACTGCCTTGCCTTCTCTTTAGCAATTTCTGATGAAGCAGTTGCTAGCTTACATGCCTCAATGATCTTTTGTCTAAGAGCAATGACATACTCATATGAGGATTGAGTTTCATCGCTAATATCATCGGCAGTGATGAGATCGTGTAATAAAGACATAGGGCCGCGCGGACGCGCGCCAAAGACAAGTTCGAAGGGAGAAAATCCTGTGTGTTCATTAGGGACTTCTCTATAGGCAAAGAGAGCCGCGGGTAAAACCCTGTCCCAATCTTGAGGATGATCTTCAGTTATCTTACCAAGCAAAGTCTTGAGCGTTCTATTCAGACGCTCAACTAACCCATTAGACATAGGATGGTAGATACTACTGAGAGATCGTTCAATATGTAAGGTAGACATTACCTGTGACATAGTGTCCGATATGAGTTGAGTGCCATGGTCTGACAATATTTCTCTGGGAACCCCAAGCGAGAAAATATCAACCAAAGAGCATCTGCGATATCTGTAGTAGATATGCTCTTAAGAGGGATAGCCTCTGGCCAACGTGTGCACATATCGACACATGTAAGGATGAACTGATGTCCTCTGGCCGACTTGACCTTAAAAGGGCCAATAATATCTATGGCCATTTTCTGAAACGGCCGAATAGGAATGTCAGCAGCCTGGATAGGCGCAGCATGTCGTGGTCCTCTAGATTTGACCTCCTGACATACCTTGCATGATCGGCAGTAAATACGAATGTCCTTGTTGACAAAAGGCCAAAAGAAAGCCGCAAGGACTCTCGACTTCGTACGGGCAAAACCCATATGTCCAGCACATTGCGAGTCATGAGCATGTTGCAATATTTGCACTCTCATGCTCTTGGGAACAAGAATTTGCGAATGCGCCGACGTAGTCGAATCTTGTACCATACGTACAAGTACGCCGTTTCTCATTGCAATCCAAGATTTTCTATTGGTATCCTGATTCGGATCACCTTTCTTCGCAAGAATGAAGAATTTTTTTAAAGAAGGATCTTCTTCTTGCAATTTTATGAAAGAGTCACGAGTGATTACTAAGTGACTATCTTGGCTATCAACTTCATTATCACTATTCAGTGAAGTTTCGGGTGTTTGTAGAGCTTGTGCTCTTGTAACCACTGCATTTGTAGCTTGCATGTTATTATCTTCCCAAGCAGCAATCTGCTGTGGGGTACACTCCCTAACTCCGTGAATACGACCAATAATAAGGTCCGCAATAGGATTAGGTAAGAGACAAGCATGCACATCTCCAGTAAAGAAAGGAGTGGCAATGCGAATTACAGCAGTAGGATATTTTTCTAGAGTGCCGCCAAATGTGACACATTTAATAACCTTTCCTGTAGCACAAGATGGATCTACAAGCGATTGTCTAACACCAATAGTGGTGCATCCGGAATCGAAAAGTAGTGAGACCGGAGTATCATTAACAAGACCCTTATGTAGGATTAAAGAACCCCTCCCGTCATGCGCAACAGCAGCAGGAAGAGCGGGAAGAGGGTGACCACAACTCAAAGTAGTTATGGTACCCGGTTCGAATAAAGTACTGCATTGGGGGCATTTGTTTGCTCTCTCAAAGTCAAAAGTAGAACCAGTGACAGCGTCAAAGTTTTTATTATCAACAACATGATTACAGGCTCCCTCAGTTTCCTGTTGTACAGAATTAGCCTGCTGATATCTCTTTTTTTTTTGTGTTGAGACCTACCGCGACTATTATTACCTCTGAAGTTATCAGAGTTATTATTATCTCTGCAGTTATTATTGTCTCTATTGTAATTGTTATCATGATTCGAATTCCAGTTTCCACGATTACTATCATGTTCACATTGATGCGAACATCTATTTGTTTGGTTTTGAGGTCTTCGGCAGGAATAACCTCTATTACCATATCCTCTTTTGAAATGCCTATAATTATTAGGGTGATAGTAACGAGTACTATCAGGTTGTCTCCAATTCTTCGAAGAAGAATCACCATGAAATTGATTTCCATGATTTTGACAGAAATTACCGCTGCCCTTTCTATCAAAATTTTGTTGGGATCTACGAGCAAAGTTTTGACCATACGGTGCTGCCGAAGCAACTGGTAAACCTTCTTTCACCTTAGAGTTACCCATGGTTATGTGTGGGTGCGCAGTTACATATTGGCAACAGAAATCTTCCATTTCTTTTATTGTTTTAGGTTTACGTTCATGAAGGAAAGCAAGGAAAGACTCATTGACAGACGACATGACTTTGTCTCTAAGTATTAAGTCCATAAGTCCTTCATAAGTTTTTTTTCCGTCTTAGATAGTTCAACCCATCGTGAGAAAGTAATGCGTATTCTTGCAATAAACTCGGAGAATTCAACTCCATTTTCAGGTACCATGTTTTTAAATTGTAGACGATAGCCGTCTTCGTTAAGCTGATATTTCTTTAACAAAGCGGCCCTGACAACCTCATAATTGTTCTTGTCAGGTTCATCCACCATATTTAATATACTTAGAGCTTTACCTGTCAGTATCCCTGATAACTGATAAACATATTTTGCTTTGTCTATGTTATGAGCTGTACATGCTTGTTCAAATCTGTCCAGATAGAACATTATGTCATCACTGGAAGGACTAAATGTTGGTAACTTAATCTTAAAAGTATCATTATTAGCCTTACCAGAAGATGAACCCTTGTTTGAATCATTACCATTACTCATGTTCATCAATTTCAATTTTTCCAACTCTAAAGCTAAGACCTTTTCTTCATGTTCCATTTTTGCTTTCTCTTTCCTCTCATCAGACTCTCTCTGTAATCTTCTTTCCTCAGCCTGAGCCTCTATTTGAAGTCTTTCAGCTTCTTTCTCAAGTCTTTTATTCTCAGCCTCTTTTTCAAGTCTTTTATTCTCAGCTTCTTTTTCAAGTCTTTTATTCTCAGCTTCTTTTTCAAGTCTTTTATTCTCAGCTTCTTTTTCAAGTCTTTTATTCTCAGCTTCTTTTTCAAGTCTTTTATTTTCAGCCTCTAGCTGGAGTTTTCTTTCCTCAGCTTCTGATTCCCTTTTTTTGTTTTTCCATTTCCATTTGGAATCTTTTTTCCTCCACCTGCATCTGCAGTTTCTTTTGTTCAGCTTCCATTGCTTTATCATATCGAGCAGTTGCAAATTCTTCTAACTTATCACCAGTCTTCCCAAGCAATTTACCCTGCTCAATAAAGTGCTCAAATGTAGACATGATGAGTAATAATATGAGTTCAAAAACCTGAAATAATTAACTAATTTATTTCAAACCTAAGTGTAACAAGTCTTAATTAAGCACTTGTATATTCACATCACATTATATTATCCCAGTCTCTGTGGGAAACAAGTCTCCAATCAAAGAACTTGTATATGAAATATCAACACTCAATTCTTGATCATAAGTGCACTTCTCATTCAATAGTGCACGACACTATTCATCATTCATTTATCATCAGTGTAGTAGTAACAGTGCATTAGCATAGCCCATTAACTAATTACTATAACTGTAAACAATGACTATGTAAACACATGCAGAATGTAAACATTGAAAATGTAAACAATGCAAACAATGTAAACAATAACAATGTAAACAATAACAAAGATCACCAACAATACAAAAACGTTCGCAGAAATCAACTAAAAATAAAGCAGAAATTAATGAAATATCACAAAAAATGTGACGATATCTGCGATAGAATTAAACAAAATACATGACACCACAGTGTATAAACAAAAATGTTGTATGAAACTAAACTATAGTCAAGAGTAGGCTAACAAATACAAACAAATCAAAACAAAACTAAAGAATGCGAAATAATAACGAAAACAATATTAATACATGTCATCACAACTAACATAAATAGCAACAGAAGTCGCTTAGCAAATTCCAGTATCGGAAATTTGCTCACCCTACAGAAAACGCTCACAATAGACGACCTCTATGACGTGGCATGATCTAAGGGAGACACCACCCAACAGAGAACCCGCTGAAATATAAACATATAAATATACGAATAACATATAACAATAGAATGAGATGATACACAGAAGACTCAGCAGAAGTATAAGGGCACAGTTTACGTACAAACAGGCCACTTAACTTATAGGCTTCCAATCGTAGAACAGCAGAAAAAACGGATGTCAATCAACGTCCTAAAGAGCGAAGCTCCAACGATGATGGCACATCTGAACTGCTTCCACTGCTAACACGATGGTACTAGAGCTTCTGAAATACTGTATGTTGAGTTGTTTCGGCACTTGACCCTCTTATCCAAAAGTAAGTTGATGGAAATCGGTACTTGGCCTTCTTCAGAAAACAACCCGTTTCAACCGGCACTTGACCTTCACAAAAAACGACAGCACTGGAACCTTGACAGCAGCAACTTGCTTGACTTGCGTAAAAGAAAACAGCAGTCCGAGTTATCCGGCAACATGTAACAACGCCGGGTACTGTCAAATTTCTGTTTCAGTCAAAAATTGCAATTTTGACATTTACCGGGCAACGCCGAGTACTTTGAAAATTTTGAAGATGTTGACTGTCTTGAAGAATGTTAATTTCTTGAAGGATGCTGATGAATTCTTGTTGAAAATGAAGTGGGTAAGGGACCCCGTGTTTGCTGGTACCAGATCAAACCAGCTTATGGCCACCAAATGATGACGCCCAATTTATATTATGATTGAGTAATTGGCCGCCAAATGACGCGTGCACCATGAGGTGAGTGATGGTGCCCGTGGTCTGGTTTTGTGAAGTGTGTAGATGATGTACAGTCAAACAATGATCATACAAAAACAGGGCAATCCATACAAAGACGTCAGTTAACTCACGACGTATAAAGTCAATGATGCTTGTAACAGCTAGTGACGTTTTTCTGTATCATTTATTGTGGACGCCACAGTGACAAAATGTATACGCGAATATGTAGGTACATCAGACAGTCATTATCACAGCAACAATGTCAGTATAGCAATGGACGGTAGACAGCATCATAATAAAGGTGATTCACAGGCATGTCAATACATTATAAGGCTGTAATGTAGTCGGGAAAATTCTCCATCCCTTTCTATCTTAGCCAGAAGATAACCAGATGTATGAGATCAGTTCACTCTCCTTAATCTGACTTCAGCAAGACAGGCACGTCTGCCGAAGTATAAATAATGTCCTCAAAAATATCCTCTAGATAACAAAGGTTTTCCAAACCTAGTTCATGTAACAAAGTAGCAAGTAATGGTCCTTGGGACATGCATCAACCGATGCAGTACAATACAGCGACATGTGAGCTGGGAAAACATCTCGTGACGACGCCTTTCGAAGACAGGCTATGAATCAAAAATCGCTCACGACCAAAAATCGATAGAGTTAATGAAAAGTTAATTTACCTTGCCTTCAGGAAATACACAGAAATATTACGCCTCCCGGCATGTGGAAATACACTAGAGGTATTATCTCGAATAAACGAAATATCCATTAAGAGGACTTCACATTCCTGACAGAACAAAAAAAAATAGCGGAGATCCCCTCTCAGCGAGGCATCTTTCTAGCTATTCAAAATCGCTCACTGACTGGTGGGCGGAAATCGATCGACCAAGAAGCAAGACCAGTCATGCGCAGTCCAGCGCAAAATGACCACAGCTCAGAACTTAAGACGCAAGGACCTTTACCACGAACCAGCGTAAGAATGATTACCTTAAAAGGATAACCCAACAGGTTGCCAACCGTTTTCTGAGAAAACGGCCTAGCATAGCAAACTTAACTGCATTCAATACCAACGCGAGGAGACAACTGCTTACCGAGGAAAGTGACTATAAATTTCAAGCAGTTGTTGCCCTTGCGTTATAAAATATATATTGTAATAAAACGATGTTGCGAGAATTTCTCACGCAACACATCGCTGTTAATTGGGCCGACTGAGTGCTGGAGAGATCCATTGACTGAGACTGGGGCGAAGACGGCTCTCCGTTATTCGAAGTAGAGGCGCCCCGACTCTCTAAAGCCTTAAGCGCCAGTTCATGTTGTCTTTCCCTTTCTCTTTCTCTCTCTCTGCGGGCTTCCATTTCTGCCTCAATTTTCTTCTGCTCCAATTGACGATCGTCCGCTTCTTTCTTCCTAGCTTCTTCTCTCTGTTGCTCTTCCTTCTTCTCTGCTGCTGCTCTCTCTTGCTCCGCGTCATACCTGTCAAGTTCCGTGTTTACAAACACGTTCGCGGCTTCTCCTGAGTCTTTCGCTTCCTGTCTCAAAATGGATTTTATCCTAATTCTCTCTGCCATGATTGAAGTACTGGATGCTTCTACTATTAGAGAATAATAAGAAAGAACAAGAAGGGAAAAAAATCAAAGCCGCTACGAGAAAAAACCCAAAGTAAAAAAAAATTTACTTATTGACCTCGTGTGTTAACTTATCGCCGCTATTATTGTCACTTAAGACTTTTAACGCAAGCAACTATGCCAATTAATTGGTAAGTTACACTAGAAACAAATCTACTATTACTACCAGTAGAGAAAGATTTATATTAAAACAATTTAAAAGGGAAAAAAATAAAAATAAAAATTTTCCCGAAAATTTTAATTCTCTAACAACAAACTCCGTCCCTGAAGTCAATTATGAGATGAGACGTAGTTAACTTAATTTTAAAAAATCATAACAATCCGTCTTTAGCTTAGCTCAACTCAAACGCTTCAAAAACCTTTAGTGACTGTAAAACCAGTCACGCGATCCCAGCAAATCTTATAAAGAAAAAAAATTTAATTTACTCCGCCAGAGGATAATTTAGCTACCCGAATTTATGATTATCCTACTTTCTACTGCTGTGGAAAGAAAACAACCTGTAAGTATGCTGTGTGGACGACGCAAATACTAAAAGGCGTTGTCTAGGGGTGTAATTAATTATTTATTTATTTCCCTAAATCACAAAGACAGATCACTCACACTCTATCTAGTTAGACCCAGACTTAGATCAGACTCAAAATATCTTTATCCCGGACGAGCCCCCAAATATTGTCGTAAATTTATTTTGAGAGAAAGAGTCTTAGAAATAGTAGTCCGGTTTAGAGTGTAGAATGATGGTTAAAAATCTCAGTGATAGAAATGTAGAGATTAAATATGATGCTCCACAGAGTGCTGGAAGAGAGTAAAGACAGACTTATTTACGACAAATCGTTTCTCTCAATCTTCTCTTCCACTCTCCTGGTCAAACAATTATTTGCCAGTTTTCCAGACACACATCTGCGCTCACACCGATTTGGTGCTTCAGACACACAGACGACGTGGATACAACTATCTTAAACAAATATGAGGGATTTGGGCCTTGGTAGTCCAACACAGTACTATGTATGTTTATGCTGTTTATTAGCATTAAACTCAATCACAACATCCAACAGGTGTTACATAAAAAGTATCATAAGTACCGAAAAATACAATTAACAAGGTGAGGAGGGGGTTAAAGAAGATTGGTATCGACTAAACCCTTCCCGCTTATTAGACAAAGGTAAACCCAGTCCCAAGATAGATAGTTATCAGGAACGTAGGTAATGTAACCTAACAGTGAAGTTAATTACTCTGAAAGAGGTGTTACAATATTAGGTATGGTGGTAGACAAAAATACTGTTTCCCCAATTGTGTCTTCCCTTTACTAAGCAAAAAAAAGGGGGGGGGGATGAAACAGAGTTAACAAATTATCCCACTTAAAGGAACAATGCAGGGTATACAGAAAATTGTATTACCCGGTAGGCAAGTTAACAAATGGTTTTGCAAAAATAAATCTCCTGTCATTCATACACGCTGTGAGGATCCACACTCATATACACACACACTTACCGATTGCAGCATCAGACAATCCATAGCATGATATACACAGTAATTAAACTCTTTACATGTGAAACTGTCTAGTCCTTCGATGTCCCGCCCCAGATGTAGTGAGGTTAGTTGATAGAAAAAATTCCCACTTATCGCCGGACTTGAAGGCCTAAGAGTTCTGGTGGTTTATTATTTAAAAAAAGAGTCTATGGGATGGCACTGACGCAGTTCGACACAGGGGTGAAAATGCGGTGATGGTATAATTCCTTCAATGCGTGATGATAGCAACTGACCGGTAAAGTTTTTAATCCAGTGAGGAAAAACTAGACTCAGTCACAGTCAGGTAAATCGGTATTCTCTCACATTTAGAGCAGTAAATAAAATTATCGCTACTGGCACTGTTCATCTTCCAGTTTATCTCACAGATTGACATTAACTTTGATGGGTTGTTTAAAATGTTCTTGGGTTGGCTTTCTTTCATGTAATTATGATAGCTAGGCCGCACCGGACCGCCACAAGATTAATTTTAAAATGTTTCATCAATATATCTGGAAGTTTTAAGAACCGAGTCTGAAACTCTCTGTATGATTTATTAATAATACTGGGATCGCAAAGGTGATCATTCTGGAGAAAAAGATAAAAAACCCATGACAACATAATCATACTTCAAAAATCAAATAATATTCTTAACGCGCGATAAATTTACCGTTAAGGCTATTATATACACTCGCGTATTTAATTGTGTATTAACGAAGACACGTCACGAGTCTAATGGTTAAGACACACATCTATATATATAGGACTTAACTAAATTTATTAATTATAAATTCCTTCGCGACTTTAAAAGTTACTTTAACATTTAAACATCTGGAATTAAAGATGAGGAGGGCATAAGAAAGTTGACACTTTTTTTAGATCTCAGGAGACTTTCGGGGATCTGACCGACAGACTAAAGAGAAATGCCGTCCCCTGGTTTCCCGTTTCCCCGTTCGTTGCATCCGACATCTTCCCCCGTTCGCTCCGTCTGCGGTCGGTTTAGCGCTTAACATAGAGGTGTGAAAATTCCGCCAGGAAAGCTTGCGTCTCGTTTCCGGGACCACTACTGCTTTGATCTCTCCCGCTCAACGTTCCTGAAACCACTTCCGTGTCTGTTTAATCCTGTTCCGCTCTCTCTGTTTGAAGTAGGCAACGCCTCCACTGCCCAAGTTAATGAAAATAACTTCATATCATTGCTCAGGCGATGTCCGTGGGCGTGATTTAATCTTTCCTTAAATCAATGCGATGACCAGAATGACCGGTAGATAAACTGTCCACATATTAATCAGCCAACGTTTTGGCCATCTGCGTGGAACGGTTTCATAGCAATGAGTCCAGGTGAAAATAAATTCCCGTTTGATGAAGAGTTACCAAACTATTCGGGGGCTCTGGTGCTATACGAAGGGGTCGTTACAAAGGGTCGTACTATAGAATCCCACGATTCAGGGTCAGCTGAGTTCGTCTGTGACAGTATACATAGGGACAGTTTATGGAAAATGCTGAGGGCTTATGGAATTCCAAGCTGCATAGTGTCAATTATAAAAAGCCTTTATGCCAACTTTACGTGTAGCATTGGGCAGAGCAACCTATCCTTTAAAGTGAAGACAGGAGTACGACAGGGATGCCCCTTATCAACCACTCTATTTTTAACAGTCATAGACTGGGTGATGCGCCAGACAACAGAGGGCAATCCTAGAGGAATAAGATGGACTACATTTTCTACATTGGAAGATCTAGAATATGCAGATGACATTGCACTGCTAGCACATTCACATCAACACATCCAGGAAAAAACGGATAGACTTAATAAGTATAGCCAGCAGGTGGGCTTGAACATCAACCTAAAGAAGACAGAGGTCATGACGCTCAATGTGAGCAACCCTGAGCCCATATCAGTAAGGAATCAGCAACTGGAATAGACAGACACCTTCACACACCTAGGATGCATAGTAACACTAGACGGCGGAGCAAGCAAAGACATCAACAACAGAATGAAGAAAGCAAGAACAGCCTTTTTTAGTCTAAACAACATCTGGAAGTCCTCTCAGTACAGCACAAGCACAAAATTAGGATTATATCTGAGCTGTGTGCTTTCTGTGCTTGTCTATGGCGCGGAGAGCTGGAGAGTTACAGAGAAGGAAATGTCGAAATTGTCCTCTTTTCACACAACATGCCTAAGAAAAATTCTCCGAATCTTTTGGCCGAATACCATCACCAACCAAGATCTGCTTACTCGGAGTAAGCAAGAGGACATGCACACCATTATAGCTGGCAGACGCTGGAGCTGGGTTGGCCATGTCCTCAGAAGAGACCCCGATGCCATCACAAGAACAGCTATGCTATGGACCCCTGAAGGAAAACGAAAGAGAGGCCGACCAAAAACAACTTGGCGGAGGACTGTGGAGGCTGAGATGCAAAAAATGAACCAGAGTTGGGGCACTGTACGAAGGATGGCCGCCGACCGAGCAAAGTGGAATCAATTTGTTGTTGCCCTACAAGACGCCACTAGGCGTAATGGCCACTAACTGCTTTGACGGTCGGCGGCTAAGGATCAAAGAAGAAGAAGATTGTTATGTGCACTTGATTGCTGTTGGGGATGACTGTACACATTAAAATGTCTTGTTTTCTTACTATTCTTATTGGCAATTTTCACATGTCGTAATATTTGTATTACTTTATTGTTTATCATTAATTATGAGTAGTTATTTGGTTTGTTTAAAATAAATGTGTGGATAATTTTTTTTAATGGTTTGTTTGTTTTTATTTTTTAATTATTAGTCTGTTTTGACCTTTTTCTTTCAGTTGTTTTAATTAAATAGTATTGCTTTTATCATTATTACTATTAATATTGTTCCTGTTATTACGCGTACGTGTAGAGGGACTTGGGAATCCTCAACCAGTGTTTATGGGGAGGGGTACTAACAAGATAGGAGGATTTCAAGCACCTCGAAGCCTATTTATCGGAATTGAGGACAATCCAGATCCTGGGATTTAGAGGCACAAGGCACCCGATGTGTGACCAGTGAGATATATGGTTGTACTGATCCGTTACCCTTGTGGCAATCCCAGAGGTCCAAACGGTGCTTGTAGTGTCGACACTTTCAGTACTCTGGATCACTGTTATTCTTTCTATCATCGTATATTGTTGCATGATCGTATATAACACAATGCTGCCTTAGTCAAACTTCACGCGAAAATACCAATCATAGGTATGCCACAGCATCTAGTCGCTCAATCAACGTAGGCAGTCGTATAAAGAACAGCAAAGTTAACCATGAAACGCAATGCATGGCGCACAACCGCCAACTGGGTCAATACGTAAGGTCAATACTGGTTATTTCAAAATCAACATGTTTATTTCGAATACTTCTGGTAGAATACGCAGTGACGGTCATGATAATTCTATGTCCCGTCAGTCTTCATATTAGCAAAAAGGCATGCTATCCAGTAAGATTGTCAATCTTAGACCGAAGGGGTATTCAGTTCACACACAGTGAATCCACTCTTCTCCACAATGACCATTCGCACACTTCAGTAACCGGTAAAGTTATAAAGACTCCGATTTAACAGTGTATGAACCTCCCAGGCCACGAAGGTGTACGACATTACTAAATACATAGTCCATGCTTCCCTCCATGACTAGTATAAATCACATCTGCAACATTATTCAATGTCTTTTCTGAGTTATTGAACTCAGAACAAAAATGTCACCCTATAATGCAGACATCCGTCTTCAACCAACTGTTTTCCACACTACGTCACCCATCGACCAACACAAAACGTCATTCTTTTTTTATCTTCCACTCCTGATTGGTTAATACAATACTGTTTCTACCATATACGTTCAACAAATGTGACATAAGTGTACTCTTCCAAATATATCATCATCTCCCCGAAATACCTCTGCCATTTTTTTTAATCTGCGCAACTTCATTGTTGCCAAATTCATATCGCCACATATATAATGTGTTTGTCGAACAACAGGTATTTATTTAGAAGAGGCATCGCAAGCTCACGCTCGCCTAGGGCCTCGAAAAATCTAAAACCCCCTCTGCGTTTTATTACTGTCTTGGAGATAAATTTTATACTGGAATGTCAGTCCAATAAAATAATAATAAATAAATTGTTTAAAAGAACGAACAAACAAAAAAAGTTAAGCAAGATTATGAGAAATATTTGCACTTGTAATGCACACTCACGTTTGATAAAGGCAGTCGGTCTCACCGTAGTATCTGTGTGTTCTGTTATCAGCACGGAAATAGCTTTACTCGCGTGATTTCCTGAGGCTGATCGATTCCATTGGCTGGTTATTAAATACTCGCCGGCCTACATGACAAAGACTATATTAGGAACATTAATATTAGTGAATTCTGAAAAACCTGACTGTTTGTCTGACATTTTTTTTTTTTTTTTTTGCTAGACAACTTAAATTACACTGACTAACAAAAAAAAACTTTTTTTTTTCTTTCTCTAACATTTCTATGTTTTTCTGGTCAATTTTAATGCGCTGTTTTTAAATCTGCAAACCGTTTTTCTCTATCAGGTCGGGATCTCTAGAAATACGCAATTGAAGTTTTTTAACAACGCATACAGTATTACAACATCATTAGTACAAGAAGTATAACAGTTATGTAGGCTTGAATTTCTTTGCAGTCAACTTTCGTCGGTGAATGGCATGTGGTACATCGCGATGAAGCTTCCAACAATAATCGGCAAGCATGGTCACACTCCACCGTCCTTGATAACGTGACTCCATTACGGCGATATCTTGATGGAATCATTCTCCATGTTCATCGCTGACTTCGCCAAGGTTGTCAGGGAAAAAGTTAAGATGCGAATCGAGCAAATGGATTTTGAGGGACATGTTACAGCCCATAATTATGTATGCATATATGCACTGCTTAACAATATGCAACATAGTCGACAGATTTGTAATTTTCCAGAAAGTTATCGACGATCGATTTGAATGCCATCCATGCGCGACGTTCACTACCATGTAACAAGTTCTCGAATTGTTTGTCTGCAATAACTTTCCTAATCTGAGGTCCTACAAAGATACCTTCCTTTATCTTTGCATCGCTAACTTGCGGAAACTTTTCTCGAAGATAAGTGAAAGCTTTGCTCGTTTTATCTAACGCTTTTACAAAATTCTTCATGAGCCCCAACTTTATATGTAACAGTGGTAAAATGAAGGTGTCTTTGTTAACTAATGGCTCGCGTATTACATTTTTATGCTCGAGTTGCATACGATCCCGGATAGGCCACACCTTTCTTGCATAATGTTCCTGTCTGTTGCGGCTGTCCCATTCACATCGGAAGCAACAAAATTTAGTATACCCAGTCTGCATGCCCGTGAGAATTGCAATGACCTTTAGGTCTCCACAAATCCGCCATTGGTAGTCATTGTACTTTATTTTTTCCAAACGTATAGCCATATTGTCATAAGTTTCTTTCATATGAACAGAGTAGGCGACTGGAATTGATGAAAAAAAATTTTCTGTTATGCAATAACACGGCTTTTAGACTAGTCTTGGAAGAATCGATGAAAAATCGCCATTCGTTGACTATGTGCTCATGACCGTTTACATCTTTGCAATAGCAAATGTCATCATCCATCTCAAAGTATTGAACAAGTTCTCTGTGTCTATGACGAAATTTAGATATCGGAGAATTGGGCGCTAAAAGATTCCATTCTTTGAGTCGCGAACCGAGTAATTCCGCTTGTCCTTTGGTAAGAGCGAGATCACGTATTAGATCTGAAAGTTCTGAATGGTTAATTAAGTAAACACCATCATTCACCGGTATGTAATCTGAGTCAGAATTAGTTTCTAAAGCAGGTAAACTATCACTTTCTGATGGTTCATTCAGTAGTGTGATTTGTATGTTCACGCCATATTACTGGCACGCCAAAAGGCATCGACTTATGCTTCGGCGATTTTCTTAACCAACCTGCCAATGTATCGAACAAACCGCATTTGGCTTCCAAGATTTATTTGCATCATCAACTTTCGAATCAAAATAAAGTTCATATGCTATCTTTAGTAATGGTGTAAAGTTTTTCTGGTTAACACGATCGGTAAAATATCCGCACACGTAACAGAACAGATCAGCCGAATTTCTACAACTTCTAGAAGCCATATTTTGCTCAGAATTATTTCAAAATACAGTAACTATTTGAAAAATCGCGTAACATATGTCATGCATCTTTTAGCAGTATAAAAAGTAGAATTATGTTGCTTTTTATTAATTTTTAATAAGTTATATAGTAAAAATGAAACGGAGCAAATAACGGTTTCCCAAAAATATATTTATTCACAAATATCTTAAGAACCCGACGTGATAGAGATAAACGGATTTCAGATTTGAAATCAGCGCAAGAAATTGACCTAAGAACACTTATTCTTATATAAGAAAGAAAAATGTTGTTTGTCAGTGTTATCTGACATATTTCCTGATTTATGACTTAGTCTGTCCCCGCAAAACAAATCATTAATATGGAGCTGTGCCTGCGATTGGCAGAGTGGTTACAGCACTGGGCTCTCGCAACACGGTGTCATCACGCTCCAGTCTACCCAGCTGTAAATGGGTATCTGACTGTGCTCTTGAATTAAGGAAAGCAAAGGCAGAGAGGAAGGAAACTGATCACCTCACCCCTCGAAGCTGGACCTAGTAAAGGGAAGTCATTAACACTTCACTGTCCTGCGGCAATATCTGTTATGAGACTATCTTTACCTCTTTTTCTAATGTGGAACTGATGACAAGAACTAGACAAGAGCCAGTGGAACAAGAGATGAGAAGATGGCTCTGGCGATGGATAGAACACACACTGAGGAAACATGTTGATAGCATTACAAGGTAATCCTTGTTCTTAAATCTCCAAGATAAAAGATGTACAGGCAGGGCCGTTTTAAAAGCATTGTAGGCCCTGGGCAAAGCAATGCACTGGGTCCCTACCAGCCCTACTCACCCACGGGAATAAAAATATAAACGGTCAATAAAATTAAACCTATAGATTTATAATTTAATGGTACTTTCAACACAAATTTCGTCAACTTACCCACGTCATGTTTGATTTGAATCCCAGGCCTTTCCAGCGAGAGATCGAGTAATTGTCCACTCTGCCAAGAGATGTCTTACGAACAATATGGCAGCATCCCAGCATGGGGCCCCTAGAATCGTGGGGCCCCTAGGCACTGCCCAGTGTGCCCATGCCTTAAGACGCCACTGTGTACAAGGTGCCCAAAGAACATATTGAGAAGAGAACTGGAGACACACATGAAGGAGACAAGAAATGACCTTGAGCGGATGGCACGTGACAGGAAGACTTGTCATATGTTTGTCGAAGGCCTATGTTCCTTAGGGAGCTGACGATTGATGACTGTCCCCGTAAAACCTATTTATAGGTTGACCTACATAGCAGCCTACTTTTTATTAAGGGTTAGGGTTTGTGTTGGGGTTAGGGTTAGTGTTATGGTTACAATTTAGGGTTAGAGTTTGATTTAGGGTAAGGGGTTAGGGTTTAGCGTATTGGGTTAGGGTTTAGCGTATAGGGTTAGAGTCAGATTTAGAGTTAGTGTTAGATTTAGGGTTAGGATTTAGCATACAGTGTTTAGTGTCAGGTTTAGGGTTAGGCTTAGTGTTAGGGTTAGAGTTTAAGGTTAGAGTTAAGATTCTGGTTATAGTTTGTTGTTAGCGTTAAGATTAGGGTTTGGGTTGGTTTGGTGTGATTTAGGGTTAGAGTTTAGGGTTAAGGATGATGTTAAAGTTAGGGTTTAGTGTTTCTGGGTTAGTGTCAGGTTTAGGGTTAGGACTAGGGTAGGGTTAGAGTTAGGGTTTCGCATTGGGGTTAAGATTAGAGTTTAGGTTTTGAGTTTAGGGTTAAGGTTCGGGTTGGGGTTAGGTTTTAATGTTTAGTTTGCGGGATTGGTTTATTGTTGGTTATAGACGTTTCACTTGAATAATTGGTATTATGGGAAATCCCAAACCTGAGTTTGATCTGTTCTAAACTAGTTGGTTTACACAGAGACTATGGTGATCTTGTGACTACGTAAACCAGTTAGTGACTTGATTATGAAAAAAGATGATGTGTAATTCGGCTTTACCAAGTTTAATAACGTCCATATATGTGTGTGAGTGTTTAATTGGCTGAGCTATTAGAGCGCCTTCATCTTCATGCGAAGTTACCGTGTTCCGAGATCGAAATCTAGTAGCATCACGCTTCAATCTACCCAGCTGCAAATGTGTATATGATTCTGCGCTTGAGTAATGGAAGGCGAAGGCAGCGAGGGAAGGAACTTTTCTCCCCACTCAGAAATCTGGACCTGGAATAGTCAGGTATCTAACACTTTTCTCCCTACAGCAGCACCTGCGATGGAACTATCTTTACCGTTTTTGTTACGTCTTATGTGTGGGGGCCTGATATTAAAACCATTACCTGTGGCGTTAGTGTATGTAGTTTGACATGTTCCGACAAGGGATATAATTCATGCACACCATAAAGATAAATAAAAAGTAATCCCCTAGCAGACAATATTATTGCGAAGTCACGTGTTAAAGGTTATAGGCTACTAGGTCAATGCTATGTCAGGTGGGATGACCAGTTTCCTTTCTCATTACCCTTGCCTTTCTACATGAAGAGCAGAGTCAGGTACCCTTTAACAGCTTGTTAGATTAGAAGCTGACACTACCAGGTTTTACACCAGGAACCCATTAACTTTGCCGTGAGAGACAAGCGTTCAATCATGTACTTCTACGTTGTCTATAGCGGGACGATACAGTAACCAGCTTAAATGTCGAACCTTCTCATATTGCAAGCCGTGGTCTGACTCACTTTAGTTGTAATTTTTATGTCTAAAAAACAAAAAGGTTTTCAATTCTCATCTGTCACAATCATCGAATTCTCGTAATGAACACTTCAAGAGATAATGAATCAATATTCACGACTGAAACCTAAAAAAAAAAAAGTGGCCTGAATTTCACGAACACCAGACATTAACAACTGCAATGTAGTCCAAAAAAATACAGACGCGCCTACTTCAAAAACTCTCACTGAAGCCATACAGAAAGATAAAAATGATCTCCTTCAACACAACAAGCGAGAAGGACACATCTCGAAAGACTTGTAGAGTCTGGTAAAATTGAAACACGAGTGTTAGTTTTCTCTCTTAATGTGTAAGTGTGTATTGTGTTTTCCGTGTGCAGATAAAAGACTGGATATACAACCTCCATCACTTTGTCTGTTGCTTTCATTTGATGAACGCCGCCGGTTTATAAACAGTCTACGTATACACACAATAGAGGACAACACTAGGAAGTAAAGATCAATAGCAACAGTTATATCGTCATATTTTAGTTTCCCGTGGAGAATTTTTATTCAGTTAATTCATGTCAAGCCTTCTTGTTCTGTGCCATTTATTTATTGACTTTCCATCCCTAGTTTATCTTTCTAAATATGTCTTAAATTTCGTTTTCCATGTACTTTTGAATATTCGTTTCCTTTATTTTGGGTGTTCCAGAACAAAAGCCGCATGTTAATGCTATCAGGAGGTTTTCTGAATATATGTTCTGTCTAAAGCTAATGTCATTTCCTGGTCTCTTATTTTACTGGTTTGTGATTGGTTCTCACCATACATTGCCCTTCGGCCATCTTGTAAAATTATAGTAATTCTTTCATTCTGAGCAACATACATTTATGAAAATATGTAACTTTTTGTTTGTCGTTTTCATGTTTCTTCTTATTTCCGAAAAACTATAATGGGTTTGCTTTACACTTGAGTTACGAATGCTTACTTTGTATTGGTTGAGTCGGACTGAGCGTTAGATATTAAATGCACTATCTGAGGGCCCACTGCAGCAGAGGTGTTCAGGGTGCCCTCATCTCTCCACGAGGAGTCGATAATCGGGGCCTAATGATATTTTTTTCTGATAACCATATTTTAGTGGCCTTCGTTGATCCTCGAGTTTTAATTATAATTGTTCACGCTGTGGCTGTGACGAAACGTCACATTTGCTTATTCATGTTTCTGCCCACCCTTTTACTATCTTCTTTGTCGCCCTAACTTACTGATAATTATCTTTTCGTCGGGTGTAAACTCCCCTTTGATAACAACCAGATTTCACGGTGCAGCCACTTCTCACAGTCTTATCTACTAATTGAGAAAGGGCATCGCTCAGATTCTTCTTCTTCTTCTTCGTTGATCCTTAGCCGCCGACCGTCAAAGCAGTCAGTGGTCATTACGCCTGGTGGCGTCTTGTAGGGCAACAACAAATTGATTCCACTTTGCTCGGTCGGCGGCCATCCTTCGTAAAGTGCCCCAACTCTGGTTCATTCTTTGCATCGCAGCCTCCACAGTCCTCCGCCAAGTTGTTTTTGGTCACTCAGATTAGGAGATTAAAACACCTGGATTACTGTCACGAAGTGGTTTTAATTTTATAGAGTGTGCCTGAATGAAAGCAAGACCCTAGTATGAGAAAGTCTGAGAAGATAGAATTAGATGGAAAATGACATGCCTGTGGACAGACGCGACTATTGGCTCAAGGGATAGAACCAGGATTTGAATCTCCCCTTGCCGCTTCGTGACTTTTGAATGGCTATAGTCTCGCCCTCCTCTGACTTCCTTTAAATACAAGGAGATAAGGTGTATAAATACGACCACAAACACCACTATACAGACAACGTAGAGTAAGTATAGTAAAGAATAGAAGCTGATCCAGTAAATAATATATGTATATATTTATTTACATACAAGAAAAACATAAAATGGCATCATACGTCATCAAGTCAGTCAATAGCGTGCACTGTTGCACGGCCTGGAAAAACCAAGGTAACAATTAAATTGAGAGACACTCAACAACAAAAAACCCCAATCACATTCACTCTTCCTGTCACCCTGCTGAGGAACAATAAAAATGGTTAGTGCTTTAAACCAAATCTAATTTGGTGGGGCTGTCAACTTTTCGCCTCCACTCTCTAACACTAATAAATTTCTACTGTCTTAGTCCTGGTGACTCTTCCTCAACGAAACTCTACACAGCTTTCTACTAGTTGGGCGATATGCGCCGATAACTACACCACAAGAATTGCTAAAAATAATAGACTTGGTTTTATTCGAACGCAGACTCAGTGTCTATCCATCAAAAGGATACTGAACAGACCCTACTGGTCCTGTCTATTTTCTCCCTCCTTCTCTACCTTTCTCTCTTGATCTCAGTGTCTCTCTAACACTCGAGGGCTGATGATGCGGCGTCTCCGTTACTCTCTTCTCGATTTCTATCAGGACCTAGGTATGGTAACCCTGTCACCTGTTCCTGATTTTGGTGATGACGATGTTCGGATATCAAGCATGAGGGACTTGATTAACTGTAGACAAAACTTCTCTGCTGCTGAATAGCTTCCCTCTTTTAACCCGCTCCGGAGTTAGAGGAAAAAAACAGCCTTGATTTCAGGCTGTACAAAATGAAACTAGTCTCCCGGCCACCTGCCGTTGCTAGAGACTATAATAGCGATGCTCTCGGCTGTATGATAAATAAACCTCGGTCCAGCTGAAGCATAGGGACTTCACTGCCAGAGACCATAGGGTAATTTTCTTTTGCTCCTGACGATACTCGAGTACACTGACCCTGAGATATGTCTTTTGCCGTGGATAATTTTATTTGACAAAATTATGCTCCCCACTGTTTCGCCGAGACTCGCTGAAATTACAAGAAACAGCGACTCATGTACACCCACTCTAAAATCGCTTATCTCTAACATATACGATACATAAAATAATTCTATACACGTGTCTCTTCATTCTCACTTCTTCTCCCCTTTCTCTCGTTCTTCACAACAATACATAATACTATCCCACGTAGCACTAAAATCACACTCCTTCTCTCGTTCTTCTCACAATACATAAAATACCACTATCCCACGTGGCCTCTTCATCCCCCCTCCTTCTACTAAAATCTGCCAGGTAAAATAAACAAAACCTCCCGACACCGTCTGACACGTTACATGGCCGTTACGCATGGCCGATCACGTGTTCAAACTTGACAAAAATAGGGAAATCCTTTTACCCATTAACACAGGAGTTTCCCCGGCTTACTCCTATTTAAATTAAATCTCGCTATAGGAATAGTTTCCTCCCCTAAGCAGTATAATTAATTTACAACGTAAATCTGAACCCTCCGACAATATTTCTCACATTTTTAAGGCTCAGAAAAATTAACGAACACACCAGGGATTTCCCCATAAATTTACATTAGAAAATATACAGGAATAAATGGTGGTTTTACATAACATCCTACAAATATGGCACACGTGTTTCTCACAACTTCACACACTCCTATCTACTGCCAAAATCATTGAAAGAATAAGCACACTGTTGCATTACGTCGTTCTTCAAAAATTGATAATGGATGGCACTATCGTTTAAAACTTTAAGTTAATCTTTACCTAAGGGCGAATTTCTGAAAAACCCACTAATAAGTAAAACGATTAATAAAATAGCTACATACCGATTATCGTTTGTTTTTCCCACGGTGGAGAACGATAATTACGACGTCCTACCGCCAGGCAATTATTTTTCATAGAGACCGAATCCCCGTTTTCTGTCCCATTATATACAAGAGAAACCGCCCACGCGGATTTCCCTTCCTACGCAAATCCCGGACCAATGGGAGCGCTAGAAAAATTAATACTATCAACCCACGCAAAATCCCGCGTGCTTCCGGTCTCGTCATATCGCGTGCCGGAAATGGCGATGTTTTTCGTAAACAACGAAATCTACGGGAATCGCGAAAAATCATAAGAAAGTAAAACTGATGCTAGAATAAAATAAACCTACCATCATAAACGAACCCATTTAATTTACCTACTCAAAAAAAATACCAACCACGATATATATTCAAATGAGAAGAAATAAAATGGTGGAAAAGCGGGCCCGAAAATAGCGATTTCCGTAAACAACGGAAAATCGCGTGATCAGAAGAAAATGAAACTGGTGAAAATTCAAAATAAAAGAACCGGATCGGGCCGGTTGAAAGTCAGAATTACAGTGCCACATCACAATTACCAGGAGTCTAATAATAAGCAGGCAAGTTGAACGGTGGTGTTTTGCAGGATAATAGAGTAATCGGTCTGACCAGACCCTATAATTACCTAATTTGTTTTGGCTCAGCTGGAAAGATGAGACGGAGAAATGTGGTGAAATTAAGACAGGGTCGGATTATCATGCTTGCCGGAGATGTGTGACGCAATTATTTCTGGCAACACAAGTAGACTGCATCCCTTTTAATAACCAACCCTTCCTAATAATAAATTATGAATAGGACAGGATGATACGAATTAAGACACCCCTAATGTGGTAATAAGTTTAGTCAATAAATTAAATCCTTAAATTTTATTTCTCGTGGCCTAAATTTTTGGATAAAAGACTCGCGTGTTCAAGGTCCAGTACTCTTCACTTCATCACTCAGAGAGAAAACGCAAGAGATGAGATAGGAAAATACTCCACTATAGGACATGGTGAATACCAGAAATAACTTTGTAAAATTAACCTGTTAAACTTCAGTAATAGCATACATAGTCATTGTTCCTAGGAATGTTCCCCAAGTGATTAAGCTAGGATTTTTAGATTATCATTTATAATTCGCTTCACCTTGGGGAGACTACATCTCAACAGCTGCAGTAATCCCTATCGCCCACTTGTGCAAAAACGTCTGGATTCCCTTTACAAATGGGTAAGTCATATGTATATTTTACTATTCTTATATGTGTATTTAACATGTATAAGTATGCTTATGTAAGTAACATTGCGTATACGGCCAGCAACCGCATTATGTAAAATAAATTGCTAAAAAAAACCACAACTGCAAGATCTGGTGACTACTTTGTGGGGGTTTCCTCGGAAGTAACCAATGGCAGAGGTAGCCCCATAGGAAGAAGATGATGATGGTAGAATGCTGTACATATTTTCTAAAGGCCGTGCTGAGAAAGGATGAGGGATTCTGACTGAACCAGAGCGCCTTATGCATCTTAAGAAATAGTGGGTAAAACCGTGAACCAGCCATACGGCACAAATGGAGGCCCTAATAAGGCAATCTCTCCACCTTGCAAAGGCACAGAAGGCCAATAACATGTTTGTTCTTGAATCGATTACAAGAGACCACAGAGAACAAACCAGACTGACACTAAAGGCGACGAAGGAAGACAGCCGAAAGGATAGCATGGCGTTCTCTCTGGCAAACCTCTGCACCCAATGGTAGAAGAGGAACGACTAAGTAAGTAAGTACCAATAAATATAAATATACGCTTGAAGGTAATCTAAAAATAAATGAAATAAACCTTTCTTTCTCCCTTTTTGTTTTAAAATAAATTGCCTTAGAAACCACTTCTGCAAGATCATCTGAAGGCTTGGTGCATGCTTCCTGCAAGGGGGTCAGCTTCAGTGCAGTGGCGTATTCTCAAAAATAGAGGGCAAAAGAAAATGAATGAATGTAGAATTGTCTTTTCTCCTTCGTTCACTCTCTTGGAACCCCATCTATTTCTCTTACAAAGCTGGTGGTTTGCCCATGTCTTACCCATCGCCAATCAATCCCAAAGAGTTAGAAGGCGGGTGAAGCTCACACTGCTAGTCTGCTCCTGTCCCGAAAATGACAGTCCCGGAGAAGATGTTCCAATGCCAGTACGCCTCTCCCGTCAAGGATATACGTCTGTCCCTCAGAGTACTAACATGTTGAACAGATGATACCCGAGTACGCAACTGTCTGATCCCAGTCCGAAAATCAGTGACTGTTCTATTCCTGGCAAGGAGAGAAACACCTCTCTCACATCTGACTCTATATGTTTCCCTCGCCATCCATCTTCAAAGTTAAGTTTGGTTACTGCTGTAATCTCTCCTCACTCAATTTGAGCTCTGCCTCCTTTATCACTGGCAGCCCATCCACCCTCCGACCTGCACATATCCTACAAAGACCATAAATACAGGAATCCACTGCATCCTGTTGAATAATCGCTGGCCTGTGCATCCGTTCTTTAAGACGCAAAGCAATTGGCTCAACTCAATGTTCCCTAGGGCACCTATTCCACATTCAGAATACTCGAAGAAAACCATCTTGGATCTAATATCAGCTAATGCAGCTGCCTGCAGTGCCTCTGCTTCAGTTCTGAAGCCGCTTGAAAATATTCCAGTGGCCGTCTAAACACATGAATTCTCCGTCCACCCTTCAGTTTTGTGACAACCCCCCTCCATTTCCCGTACAGCGCACCGTTGATCCATTTAGACTAAGAAACGTATGATAGATATTAAAACAGAATATGCCAAATGTATTCATTATTCCGTACACAAGGAAAACTACCGAAAATATTCTCTTTGATTAATCCTGTAAATAAAAAATGTGAAAAAAAGTAACACTGCGGTAATCTTGTTTTAGAAACCTGATTGTGTATCATGAAAGGATGCACGTTCAACTAAGAACACTATGAAAATAACACGGCGCTAGTTTTGTTATGGAAACCTGGGTGTCTATCATGAAAGGGCGCACGTCCAACTATGCACCCTATAAAAGTAACACAGCGGTAGTCTTATTTTAGAAACCTGAGTGTGTATCATGACAGGGCGCACGTCCAACTAAGCACTCTATAAAAGTAACAGGGCGGTAGTTTTGTTATGGAAACCTGAGTGTGTATCATGAAAGGGCGCACGTCCAACTAAGCACCCTGTAAAAGTAACAGGGCGGTAGTTTTGTTATGGAATCCTGAGTGTGTATCATGAAAGGACGCACGTCCAACTAAGCACCCTATAAAAGTAACAGGGTGGTAGTCGTGCTTAAGAAACCTTATTGTGTATCTTGAAAAGACGCACGTCCAACTATGCACCCTATTAAAATGACTCGCTGAGCGTGGTTTTTCTAAAGGCTCTATCATCATTTTCATTTGCGCTCCTTGTGGAGCATGTAGCCACCACTGCAGCTGGTCCTGTGCACGAAGCCTGCGCTAAGCAGTGGCGTACTAAGGGTGGTGCGAGGGGGTGGTCCGCCCCGGGTGACAGCCATGAAGGGGGTGCATCGGACACTATTATTATAGTATTTACTGTTTAAAATGCACTTGTGAGTGTGCTTCTTTATGAGGGCGGGGGTGACAAAGGTAGGGTCCGCCCCGGGTGCCAAATACTTTAGGGACGCCTCTGGCGCTAAGTATTCACATTTTCTTGCAGCAGTGGTTTCTGTAGGAGTTTGTTTTTACGAGATGCCTCAGGATGCAGTAGCCATTGTCTTTCTTTATCTCTTCCGAGCCCCCCCCCCCCCCCCCCCCCAGCCCCGGGGGAACTACATTGAGCTCACGAAACAATGAAGGTAACGGTAGTCCCTTATAAGAAAAGGCGGAAGGGGAATGAAGTGTTAGAGACTTCACTAATACTTATGAGGTCGAGTGATCAGTGATCCCTTCCTCGCTGCCTTTCCCTCCCATACCTCACGATCAGAGTCATGTAGCCTGCCCATTTTCAGCTGGGTAGACTGAAGTTTGACACTTTCAGGTTTGGATCCCGCAAGAGGCAACCACTTATCAACTGATCTCCCCTTGCCAAGATGGCTTATTAAATTTTGACGTTTACGAATTTTCTACATGTTTGTAGAAACCAGTCATAGAGACCAGCCATATAGAGACACACTAATGCTGTTTTCACGGAAGTCATAAAAAAAAAAAAACTAACGCTACAGAAGTAGTGTCAAATAAATGAATGCTGAAGACGGATGCACTGGGCCTTGTTGTTGTTGTTGTTGTTGTTGTTTTACTCGGGCTGCTGAGCTTCTCACTCTTTAGCAGCCAATATCAAGTTGGTATTATCTACACTGTAGATCTAGGCTTTTTCTGTGGCTTTTCTGCTATTCCGAAACGTGTCATGAGCTCCAATTTATCCAGCTTGGCTTGCATTTAAAGGATCGTCACATCTGGTCCCAAGCTAGGAGTAAGAAGTGTGTGGCATACTGTGCATTCCCCGCCATCCAAGGGTGCTCTCCAAATATGCAGAGCTAAAATACTGTACTCTGATTCTGGGCTCTCCCAAGGAATTGTCACGTTAAAATGACAGATATAAATATGACTCAACGAGGTGGTGCTCGATCCAAGGAGACTCGTTAGGTGAACTTCCCTCCGTTATAAACTGTTTGGAGATGACAGGAACCTTGAGCTGACTACTGCCTTTTTTTAGTCATTAATGTGGAAGTCTGAAGACGAACGAAGAAGAAGAAGAAGAAGAAGGAATCGGACGCTCTCACGACACTATACGCAATTGGAAATACGGAAAATTTCCACTGTGGTTATTCCTGTTCATGAAAATAAGATAAAAACTTGATAACAGTGACACTGATTTATAGAGATCGGAGTCTTGAAAAAATTGATCAAGCCGATAATAAATCAATGGAAACTTTAACCGTGTTTCTCGAAAGAACATTTATGAATCCCACGAATAACAGCAGAGACTATTAATTTAAAAAATATTTACGAGAAACAATCGAAAAACGGATTACGAGTGCACGTGTGAAAACATGACATTCATTAGACATCACATGAACAGGAGCACGTGAAGCCAGAGGGATATGAATAATAGATGATGAGAAAAGAAAGGCAAGATAGACAGAAGACAATTAATGTTCTGGAATTGTGCCGCAGGTAGGCGTGTACCGACTTGGAAAATGTAAACATGTATGGCAGGCTACACTATTCCAGCTCGTTATTTTGAAAGATTAAAGGAAGGAATCTGATCATCAGAAAATAGTGCTTCATAATTTGTATGATGATGAGATTACCTCCTGGATAAATAGGAGGAGATGGAGAAGAAGAGGTGAAGAACTAGACACGGGGGGGGGGGGAGTCTTCTTCTTCGTTCGCACTCAAATGGCCACATCTATCTCTCTTATTAAGCTGGAAGCCCGTCTCAGGCTTCTCTCGTCCACAAACCGTTTCTCAATCAACTAGGTTGTAGAAGGTCACGCTGCCAGCCAGCTTCTTCCATGGAGCCGACAGTTTTGGAGTTGATTTTGTACTGTTTGTTTGTTTGTGTGTTTGTTTGTTTGTTTGGTTGGTTGGTTGGTTGGTTGGTTGGTTGGTTGGTTTGTTTGTTTGTTTGTTTGTTTGTTTGTCCCCTCAACATGGGCTCATATCTCTGTGTGCGATTTTCAGTTAGCTGTACAGATGGTATTTGAATCTGATCACCAGAAGACCCACTTCGAAATATGGATGATGATGATATTACCTACTGGCGGAAGAGGAGGAGGAGATGAAGAAGAGGTGAAGAACTAGAAAACAGGAGAAGTGATGAGTAGTTGAGCAAGATTTTAAAAAAACTAAACGAAGTGAAGTAGAAAGACATACCAAAAAAATGCAGACAAACGGCAGACAAACAAACCAACAGACAGGTAGTCAGACAGACAAGCAGTCAGACGGACAGGCAGACAGACAGAAACAAACAACCAAACACAAAAACCACTAAAGACAGAAAGATAGATAAAAGAAAGACAGACAAGCAGATAAAGCGAAAGAAAGACAGAAATAAACAACAAAAGAAAGAAAGAAAGAAAGACAGGCAGACAGACAGACAGAAAGAAACAAAGAAGGAAATACAGACAACAATACAGACAGACAGGTAGGCAGGCAGACAGGCAGGCAGAAAACAAAACAGAACGAAAAAAAAGAAACAAAGAAGGAAAAATAGACAGAAAGAAAGAAAGAAAGAAAGAAAGAAAGAAAAAGAAAGAAAGAAAGAAAGAAAGAAAGAAAGAAAGAAAGAAAGAAAAAGAAAGAAAGAAAGAAAGAAAGAAAGAAAGAAAGAAAGAAAGAAAGAAAGAAAGAAAGAAAGAAAGAAAGAAAGAAAGAAAGAAAGAAAGAAAGAAAGAAAGAAAGAAAAAATTACAACAGCAACAGTAAGGGTGAGAGGAAGAACATGAAGGAGAATAACAACACTGTAATTTAGATAAATTTTAGATACTACGAGATTGGACAAAAACTGTTAGCAACACCACCAACAACGCGTCCCTTGCGAGCAGAAGCGGAGAGAATATGAAAATTGCACATCTCTTGTAAACTTTGGCGAATACATTCACCCACGTCTCCAACATGGGGAGGAAATTGTACACAAAATCTATGCCACTAGCTTCGCCAGAGAAGGGTAACACAAGAGGAGTTAATAGAAATCTGGAACCCTGTCATCACACTGGTCATTGACTTACAGAATGTAACGTATTTCACTTCTGATTAAGCCCCTCAGATATCTGATTCCTCCAAGCTGCAAAGTTTTAAAGCATCTTCTTCTTCTTCGGGTGCCTGGTCTGGAACAGACATTGGCGATCATGACCCTCCAATCTTCTCTGCCTTTTGATATTCTAATGAGGTTGTTGTTGCCCATGCTGTTGTTTGTTGCCCAGTTGTTTAAGCTTTCCACACACATCTTTCTCTGCCTTCATCTTCCTCTCCTACCTGGCATTTTCCCACATAAGACTAATTCCTCCACTCCTCCTCTTCTGTTAATATGTCCCATAAATTTCATTAGTCTTTCCCTGATGGTTTTGATGAGTGATCTATTAACACCCGCAGCTGTCAATACCTCGGCGTTTGTTTTCTTCTCTGTCCACGATATTCCCAGTATCCATCTCAAAAGCCACATTTCTGCTGCCTCCAGTTTTTTTCACCGTTTGGTTACTCATTGTCCAGCATTCGCATCCATTTAAAAGAACGGACCATACGTAGCCCCTTAGTAAGCGAATTTTTGTAGCTTTCATATTATTTCTATCACTACTAATACTAAGTAAACTAATCTTAGATGCCAACCAGCTTATTACTTCTCGTGATGTCAGAATGTGTATGCCAATGATCCCCTGGAAACGCTAATACACCTGGTAACGACAAAGCAGACAAAATAGCAAAGAAGGGAACAAGACGAGAACAACCATACACAGCGACAACCTTCGAAGCAGCCAAACAACCCATGTGAACATCAAAGAAAGAAACTTGAATGAACATAAGGGCCATGGGGAACACCGGGAGAGAGGTCTATAGACACATAGCCGGTCCTAAGTCCTTAGCTTGATACAAGTATAACTTTCGAAGAGGCAAACACTTTTATCAGAATCGGATACCGACATAAATGGGAAACTGAGCATTCAGGCCTGTCACGTAGGTCTTTATGTCATTAAATTACCTACATCTTCTTCCTATTCTCTCACCCAAACCCTTTTATTTTATTATCTTTCCTTACTTGTTTTTCCTGTATTTTTTCGCATCACTCGTTGCGAAAAATATATTTCTTTCCCATCATCGTTTTTCTTTCTCATACTGACTAGTAACCTTATTGCGTCAGATGTCAGTCGCGCAGGTAAGACGGGAATGTGTGAGAAATTCGTTTCGCTGGACATAGAGCAGACTTTTGTCTACATTTGCACCTGTCACGCGCGGGTTTTCCGGGCTGAACGCTTAAGCAGGAGCGAATATTTACACCTTATAGTCGCAGTAGCAGACGGTTGTCTGAGATTTGAAACTGACACGCGTACATCTTGGTCAGTAGGTGGCAGTTACGACATGTTAGGTGTTAAACGTATCGTTTAAGCCGGAAAGGGGAGAGCATTTCGTTCTACGAAATAGTTCATCCTTTGTCTGATTTTAAGATATTGGCCCGAGTTTGAAACTTTAATTTCATTCTCGCTCCTATATTCGCAGTAGACAGGTTGTTCGAAACAGAATAGCTGTTAGCGAAGTTTCTCAGTTTGTTTCGGCAATTTGTCGAACTTCTAGACTTCCTTAAATATTCAGCATATAATTCTTAAGTTGTGCGACTACCTGTAGTTCTGTGTGAGGTAATATATATTATATCTAGTATTTTGTGAAATGATAAAGTGTTAAGTCGCTTATTTCATATTTCACTAGTTAGATTTTGCGCAGAGTGCCAAATTTATATAGTCTGTATTATTTTCTAGTGACGTGTTTCAGTGGATAGCAGAATAAATTATATCTTAGCTTACTAAACAATAATGTAGCTATAATGAAGTTAATTTTACTGCTAAGAAATCAGACGAGATCATATTTTTCTAAGCTAACTTACAAATGCTAGAAACCTCATGAGATGTTGACGGAACACGCACGTGTTCCTAAATTCATGGGGATTGATGATTTTTTTTAAGATATAACTTACTTTACGGGAAATTTAAATGATAAGTCAAGCAGTACACTTGCGGTTTAATAATGTAAGTTATAGTGGGTACATATTGTAAAATTATTTGATATGTGTTCTTTCTTTTATATAGTGAAACGGTGGTACCCAACTTTACCAGCGTTCTAGTACGTGAACTTTATTTGGGAAGAAACAAATCACTTTCATTACCTGAACTGTAACAGTTAAATGAAGTAAGAGGCCTTCGCGCCAGAATTAATTCTTCCAGAATAACTCTTCAGTACAATTCAGCCCGTTGTGGCAAGCAAAGATCAGAAACATTCCGACAGAGTTTGACTAGTACTGTGGCGACCAAATATAGTAACTTCCTGAAAGTAGACACCGATCCGACATTCCTTAAATTCTAGAAACCAAAGCTAATGACATTGTGCTCTGCTAACTTTCGTGCCTGGACAATATTTTATGTGACTTAATCAGACATTCGAAAAATTAGAACACCCAAGGAATCGTTCCCTGAGAGTTTAGTACGTCTTTTGGAACTGGGGATTTCTTGGTCAAGGACTGCCTTTTCGGGTCTGTGTGAAGGTCCTAGAATTGAGTATGTTCCCAGAGGCAGCGAGCAAAGTTGTGAGTATAACTGCATGGCCATGGCTGAATGAATGAGTGTACGCAGATCAGAGTGTTATTTTACAGTTATAGATTGTCACCCATTTACTGTCTTAATTCTTTTTTTGTTTAACCTGCAGAATTTGTTACTATTTGCTAGAGTTTCTTTACTTCTTAGGCTAAATCAGATTATTCAACTCTGTGCATACATTTACGAGAAAAGAAGAAAAACTCTTAGCCTAAACCCTACGTATCTATACCTCTTTGGGCCATCATCTGTTCTCTTAACGGGGCTGTGGGCTAAACCTAGAGCTAAGATCATAACGGGGATATCATCCTTGTAGCATTTTTCTTAAATTTTATGACTATTTGTATATGTTTTTCCTTGATGTATTTTTGGTGTTGTGAGAAGATTTTTTTTTGATGATAATAATAAAAATCTCTCTCTTGAACTAAATCAGGGCATTGGTCAGCTCGATCCAAATTATATATATAATCATTGTTATAGATTTCCCACGTATGTGTGTTTAACTGTCGTCACGTGTATGTGCGTGCCCGTGATTAGATAGAAATATATGTAATATATATCTGTGTTTAGACTGTCTGACACTTTAAAAGCGGTCGTAGAAGATAGGTGAGAGAGAGAAGATTATCTCGATTCTCAAAGACAGTCTCTATATCACATTCTATCATCTCACGTGTGGACATTCTATATTGCTTCTCAGCAGCTCACACTGTGACTATCACTCATTCCAACCTATTCAGAAGGGACCAAACCCAAGTCTTAATTCTCCTATCTAAAATCTACGACAAATGGTCGCTCGTTACCGGGAATTGAACCCAAAATCCTAAGGCGATACAACAAATGGGTTCTCGTCCGTAGGATTTTTGAACTTAGAATAGGAAGACGAGTACGACAAATGTTGCTCGTTTCCGGTCTTTGAACTTAGAATAGGAAGACGAGTACGACAAACGTGGACTCGTCTATCTGGATTTTGTATTTTAGATTCTTTATTCTGTAATAGAGTAAGAGTGTGATGTCTTGTGAGTTTTGTATCCTTTAAAAATAATTTATCCCCTAGACTAACGATCTGTTTTCGGGCGTGCTGACCACACAAACTGATAGTTTTTTCCACAGCATTTATAAATAATATACATTTCAGTTACAGGTTGATTGTCGGAGTATATGTTAATTACTGATTTTGTAATACTAAACGCTGGTAAAGTAGTGAGTGTATAACATTCACTGGGTTTTGAAGAAGTAGGTGTTTGAGCAAAAGCTAAGGAGTGCGTTTCGGACTATTTGTCCAGATTAATTGCCTCCCTTACCCTAACTGTCTTCAGGGGTGAACTTGATAGTGGACTTTATAATTAAGGGATTATTTTTCTCTTTAATTTTTGCAATAATTATTTTGCTTTTCCACTGTAGCAACTTATTTTTCAGAAGTAATCTTAACTACCATTTAGTTGGCGTAGTCGTGTTTTGCATTAAGTGCTTTATTGCCGATAATAGCAGCGATAGTTAGATTTTAATTTGAAGGAGGTATCCCAGGGTTAAGGATATCATCTTTTGATTTTTGGTAATTTTTTTTTCTCGTAAGTGGTAGGAACCAGTGTATCCTTTTTCCTATTTTCGTTCTCCACTAGTCTCAGTCACTGACATAATATGGCCGAGAGGGCAAAGCTTAGACAACTCCTCAGGGAAGAAGCGAGAGAGGAGGGACTGGAAGGAGAGGAAGCGAAAGCATTTGTCAGAGACGAACTCGAGAGATATGACGCGGAGAGAAAAGCAGCTGAAGCTAAAGAGGAAAAAGAAGAACTAAGGAGGAAAGAAGAAGCAGCCGAAGCTTTGCAGCAGAAGAAAATGGACGAGGAAATGGAAATTCGCAGGATGCAGCATGAGGAAAGAGAGAAGGAGAGACAGCATGAGGAAAGAGAGAAGGAGAGACAGCACGAGTTGGCTCTTAAGGCTCTAGAAGTGCAAAGTCTGGGTGCTGCCTCTACCTCCAGCAATGGAGAGTCTTCTCCTCATTCTTCCTTAACTGATCCTTCTAACACTCAATCTACTCATCTCTCTGCTATGTCTTTTCCGCTAGAATCTTTCCCTTGTCCTAATGAGAAGATTGACACTTGGCTAGAAAAATTTGAAAAAATTGCAACTCTGTACGGGTTAGAGAGGTCGCGTTAGAATATGAAGCTTTCCCAGGCTTTGAAAAGTTCTGCGTATGATGTTTACGCCAAACTGGAAAGCAGCCAACAAGACAACTATGATCTGTTGAAGAAAGCGTTACTGGAGCGCTTTGAAATGAACGCTCGCAAATTTTTGCAACTGTTTCGCAACAGCCGGAAAGAGAATTCTGAAACTTTTCAGCAGTTCTCGTCTCGTTTGAAGGGTTATCTGACAAAGTGTCTAGAGCTCTCACAGCTCCCCTCTACCTATGAAGGTCTTGAGGAATTCGTTTTAACAGAACAAATAAAGAACACATTGTCTGCTGATACCCGGAGATTTCTAGCTGAGCAGGGTGCAGAAAAGCTCGAAGACATCCTAGAAAAGTCTGAGCGTTACCATAATGCGCTGGCTGAACTACCGGCCACAAAGCGGAAACCGACAGAGGAGCATTTTCGAAAACATAACCTAGAGCAATCTTCTCAGGCTTCTAACCAAAATAACCACAGAGAAACTGGACCTCAAAACCCCCCTCCTGAAAAATCCAAGTTCTACAAGAACAAGTACCCCAACCACCCCAAACAGTCTGATCAACCCGACCGCCCTACATGGCAGCGTAGCCAGAAAGGACAAGGTGGCAAAGGGAGAACCCTGAGCACGGGACATATGATCAGACCGAGCACACCGAGCCGAAACGCATCGGATGCTTATTGACAGTCTCGCAAGGGGGAATTGTTGACAGTGATTCCCAACCTGTTGGGGATAGACCCTCAACGCGAGGTACGGTTACTTTGAACGGTTCTCAAACTTCTTGCTTATTTGAGACGGGGCTTTCTTACGATTGCATTGTTGCCAGAAAGCGGGGCTTTCTTACGATTGCATTGTTGCCAGAAAGCTGGTTAAACCCGGTCAAGAGACAGGAGAGACCGTCAAACTTTGTGGAGTTCGTAAGAGTGATGCACCTACAGCGCTTCCCATCGCATTGGTGGAGATACACTCTGACTTTGTCAGAAGTGTGATCAAAGCGGCTGTTATGGATGATCCCATCTACCCAGTCATACTTGGCGGGAGATACGTGTGTATTGGGAAACCGGAAGAGCCGATTGTGGCAGCAGTAACTACAAGAGGGCAAACCAAGAAGGAACGGGAGCCTGCGCCTAATTTGTTACCCATGGAACTTAAAGAAGCGCAATACAAGGACCCTACCTTGGCACCCTGCTTTAGGAAACTGCCCATTGCTAAGGAACCCAAACAGCACGGGGACATTTTTTTCTGAGGATGGCGTACTTTATCGGAGAACGGGCAAGCCTGACCAAGGTTACAACCAGCTCCTAGTACCGAAACAGTACAGAAGCCAAATCCTAGAAATGGGGCACTCTCTTCCCTTCAGCGGACATATGGGACAGAACGCCACAAACCAACGTATAACCACTCATTATTGGTGGCCAGGAGTAAACACTGATATTATCAGGTACGTCAAATCCTGTGCCCAGTGCCAACGTGTACCACCCAAGCAACGGACACCCCCAGTCCACATGGGTGAAATGCCAATAATGGGAACACCATTCGAACGGGTTGTGATCGACATTTTAGGGCCTTTCGACAGGACTAAAAGAAGGAACAGGTTTATCCTGACCTTAGTCGATACATGCACTTTATGGGCAGAAGCTATCCCGCTAACATGCGCAGATGCCAAGCATGTCGCAGAAGCCCTCGTGCAGATTTTCACTCGGTTGGGATTCCCTCAGCAAGTGCTGACGGATAACGGATCTCCATACCGAAACCTGTTGATGGATGAGATCGTTAAGATCTTGAGGACCCAACACATCCACACTAAGCCATATACTCCGGCCGGAAATGGGCTCGTGGAACGTGCAAATGGAAACCTCAACATGATGCTAAGTAAACTGGCACAAGTGAAACCTGAAGATTGGGATCTTTGTATTCCTGCAGCTTTATTTGGCTATAGAGAATCTCCTCATACTTCCACAGGATTTCCGCCAGCTACACTCTTATTCGGCAGACCCATTAAGGGCCCGCTCGAAGCCTTACTTCAGTCTCTGACAGACGAGAAGGCGGATGAGACAGTTGTCTCAGCAAGTAAATACGTATCGGATTTAAAGGATAGGTTGAAACTAGGGTGGGACCTAGCAACGACTAACTTTAAGCGAGCCCGCACCAAGCACGCTAACCGATACAGGAAAGTCGCGAAAGAGAGAGAACTGGAAGCAGGAGAGAAAGTTTTGGTGTTACTCCCTACCGAGAACAACCAACTGAAGATCGGATGGCAAGGGCGGTTTACCGTCCTGAAAAAGATTTCTAAGGCTAACTACCAGATCTCTATTCAAGGAAAGGAGAAGGTTTTCCATTTAAATCTGTTAAAGAGATACTTGGAAAGACCAGTGCCAACCTCCGACCATCTCCTGACGATCGCCAGAGCTGACGAAGATGATGATAGTGGCAGGGATATTCCACCGCTATCACAAGAAATCTTTCAAAAATGTCAGAAGCGGCGACGCTCTTTCAAGCGCGCATGGGAGACATTCCAGAGGAAGGAAACTTTGGGGAGTAGACTTGAGTAGGAATTGGAGAGAGATGGAGGGGGAAGATGAGAGGGAAGAAGACAGACACCCCGAAGCTACGGTTATAGGAAATTTAATTCCATAACGTAGACATGGAGTGCTTTCATATCTTAAGGGGGGACGTCCTGTCACGTAGGTCTTTATGTCATTAAATTACCTACATCTTCTTCCTATTCTCTCACCCAAACCCTTTTATTTTATTATCTTTCCTTACTTGTTTTTCCTGTATTTTTTCGCATCACTCGTTGCGAAAAATATATTTCTTTCCCATCATCGTTTTTCTTTCTCATTCTGACTAGTAACCTTATTGCGTCAGATGTCAGTCGCGCAGGTAAGACGGGAATGTGTGAGAAATTCGTTTCGCTGGACATAGAGCAGACTTTTGTCTACATTTGCACCTGTCACGCGCGGGTTTTCCGGGCTGAACGCTTAAGCAGGAGCGAATATTTACACCTTATAGTCGCAGTAGCAGACGGTTGTCTGAGATTTGAAACTGACACGCGTACATCTTGGTCAGTAGGTGGCAGTTACGACATGTTAGGTGTTAAACGTATCGTTTAAGCCGGAAAGGGGAGAGCATTTCGTTCTACGAAATAGTTCATCCTTTGTCTGATTTTAAGATATTGGCCCGAGTTTGAAACTTTAATTTCATTCTCGCTCCTATATTCGCAGTAGACAGGTTGTTCGAAACAGAATAGCTGTTAGCGAAGTTTCTCAGTTTGTTTCGGCAATTTGTCGAACTTCTAGACTTCCTTAAATATTCAGCATATAATTCTTAAGTTGTGCGACTACCTGTAGTTCTGTGTGAGGTAATATATATTATATCTAGTATTTTGTGAAATGATAAAGTGTTAAGTCGCTTATTTCATATTTCACTAGTTAGATTTTGCGCAGAGTGCCAAATTTATATAGTCTGTATTATTTTCTAGTGACGTGTTTCAGTGGATAGCAGAATAAATTATATCTTAGCTTACTAAACAATAATGTAGCTATAATGAAGTTAAATTTTACTGCTAAGAAATCAGACGAGATCATATTTTTCTAAGCTAACTTACAAATGCTAGAAACCTCATGAGATGTTGACGGAACACGCACGTGTTCCTAAATTCATGGGGATTGATGATTTTTTTTTAAGATATAACTTACTTTACGGGAAATTTAAATGATAAGTCAAGCAGTACACTTGCGGTTTAATAATGTAAGTTATAGTGGGTACATATTGTAAAATTATTTGATATGTGTTCTTTCTTTTATATAGTGAAACGGTGGTACCCAACTTTACCAGCGTTCTAGTACGTGAACTTTATTTGGGAAGAAACAAATCACTTTCATTACCTGAACTGTAACAGTTAAATGAAGTAAGAGGCCTTCGCGCCAGAATTAATTCTTCCAGAATAACTCTTCAGTACAATTCAGCCCGTTGTGGCAAGCAAAGATCAGAAACATTCCGACAGAGTTTGACTAGTACTGTGGCGACCAAATATAGTAACTTCCTGAAAGTAGACACCGATCCGACATTCCTTAAATTCTAGAAACCAAAGCTAATGACATTGTGCTCTGCTAACTTTCGTGCCTGGACAATATTTTATGTGACTTAATCAGACATTCGAAAAATTAGAACACCCAAGGAATCGTTCCCTGAGACTTTAGTACGTCTTTGATGTATTTTTGGTGTTGTGAGAAGATTTTTTTTTGATGATAATAATAAAAATCTCTCTCTTGAACTAAATCAGGGCATTGGTCAGCTCGATCCAAATTATATATATAATCATTGTTATAGATTTCCCACGTATGTGTGTTTAACTGTCGTCACGTGTATGTGCGTGCCCGTGATTAGATAGAAATATATGTAATATATATCTGTGTTTAGACTGTCTGACACTTTAAAAGCGGTCGTAGAAGATAGGTGAGAGAGAGAAGATTATCTCGATTCTCAAAGACAGCCTCTATATCACATTCTATCATCTCACGTGTGGACATTCTATATTGCTTCTCAGCAGCTCACACTGTGACTATCACTCATTCCAACCTATTCAGAAGGGACCAACCCCAAGTCTTAATTCTCCTATCTAAAATCTACGACAAGGCCATATACAAAATGATTCATATTACTAGCACAGCAGAATTGAACAAGTGGTAATTTTCAGACTGTGCACAGGTCACAACAGATTGGGTATTGTCTATTCAACAAGCTAAAGATAGGAACTACCAATGTGTGGAAATGTGGCAGTGATAAAATGACTGCTGAACATCTGATTCAAAGATGCCCAATATATGAGACATAGAGAAAGCGCGCATGGCTGTCTCCAGCACTATTGCTGGAAAAACTCCATGGAGACACAATTAGCCTCAAGCTGACCACTGTTTTCTTTAAAAAATATTCAAGTAGACGTCTGAGAGTGGACGACGTCTGAGAGTGGACGACGTCTGAGATTGGACGACGTCTGAGAGTACACTAAGAAGAAGATTCCAATTATATCATCAACTACAAGGAGGGATAACAATTTATTTGGGCTCCGAACATAACATATGCCACTTAATAAGCACTTGAACAGAATCCAACCACAACACACTCCAGAAAGCCAGACAATTCCAAAATAAAAAAAGACGACTGCGCCAGTTATTTCCTGGTGACGAAGCTTTCGTGCTACTTCCACGAAAGAATAATAAATTGTTAATCGCTTGGAATGGTCCTTATACGGTAATAGACAGAATTTCTGACGTCGACTATATCTTAGACATAAAGGGTCAGAAAAAAATTTACCATATAAACATGTTGAAAGAATTCTTTACTCGTCTACTACATCTACAATCTATTTTTCACGACCTAGACGAGAAAGCAACTGATTCTTATCAATATTCTAGTCTTTCTGTGATTCAGGAGGAGGAATCATCTTTCCATGAGGTTAAAATGTTTTTTCCTATTCCAGAATTACATTCTTCCGAATCTTGGAGGGATGTTAATATTTCATCTTCACTTACTTCACAGGAAAATGAATCTATTACTAAACTTTTAGAGACTTACTCTGATGTTCTGACATATATACCAGGTCGGACTTCAATACTCTCGCATGACATTATACTTAAGGACAGTACACCAATAAGACTCCGTCCTTATTCAGTACCTATTCATTTTCAAGAGAAAACATCTCAAGAACTTAAACAGATGTTAGAATTAGGAATTATCGAACATAGTAACTCTCCATTCGCTTCACCTCTAGTTATTGTGAGGAAAAAGGATAATAATATACGACTATGTGTAGACTATAGGAAACTTAACGCTCAAACTATACCAGACAGCGAACCTCATCCGCTTATTGACGAGCTGCTTACTCGTCTTTCGTCAGCAAAATATTTCACGAAAATTGACTTAACTAAGGGATATTGGCAGATTCCCTTGACTGAGCAAGCAAGATACTACACTGCATTTTCGACTCCACAAGGTCTATACCAGTGGAATGTCATGCCGTTTGGGCTAATGAACGCTCCTGCCACGTTCATTCGCATGATGCGAAAAATTTTAGCTTGCAGATCAGACATCATCACATATATCGATGATATTTGTCTGTTCAGTTCGTCTTTTGATGATTATTTCATGGGTTTAAGTTCATTATTAGATATTTTAAGAACTAATAACGTAACTACCAGACCAACTAAAATGCAAATAGGGTGTCATGAAATAACATTTCTAGGACATATCATAGGGGCTGGACAGATACAAACTATTCCTGAAAATGTTTCGAAGATTTTAAAGCTTTAAGTTCACAAACAAAAAAAAACAAGTTAGGAGTTTACTGGGTCTTGTCCAGTATTATAGTATGTCTATTCCCAACTTGTCATCTCTTACGGCTGTCTTGTTTGTCATTCAGACTAACGCGAAAGCTGTAGCTTCACTCAAAAAAGCTAACCATAAGAACGCCAAGCTTGCGCGATATTCCATATTATTACAGCCGTATAATTTCACTATCGAGGCCATCCCAGGCCATGAGAACGTCGTTGCTGATACGTTGTCAAGAAATCCAGTGTCACCAAACGATGCAAAAGAATAATTCAATGAACTCAAGAGAAAACGGAAATTTACTGAATTCTATTCAACAGACTACAATGTCACAACGGATAATGAACAAACACTTCGAGTCGGTCACAAACGAAAATGATTTCTTTAAACACTTTCGAAGTCAACGAATTAACAGTTTCCTAGGTCAAATGATGTATCAAAGAAAAAAATTTCTACATATGTTCTACAATGTTGACATTCCGTTACATATAAACACATTACATTAGCGACTTTGCTGGAATATTCACGGACTTTGGTTAGTGTCCTGACATAACACAAGCAACTTTAAACATTATTCGATTACAAGTACAATTCGAGAACATTGTTCATTCAAATTTCAATATGAAAATATGATCGAAACGACTTACAAAGGTATTTTCAACTACGTTCGTCGGAATTAAGGATCAAGTATGACTACTTGTTACATGGTAGTGGCTTGCTCTGAACAATGTTCCATGTGATGTGAATAAAACAATTATAAATTTCTGGCCATTGTTTTTTCTTTGATATGTTAGTTTTTTTCATTCAGTGATAGTGCATCGTGCCTTCGATGGAAGATTAAGCGAATGCGGGGGTGAAAGATTCCGAACAATACTTGAAACTTGGAACACGATTGATTTGATAAGTCATTTCATTGAGTCCATACATTTAATTCACAGTTGTACACACAGGATGATCATTTCAAATAGGAGTAGAGCATCAGTCCATATAAGTCATGCATAAATTAATCAATAACGTAGACTGCTAGTTATGTGTCAATGTCCGTTTAAGGATACAATGCAGTATTGTCGTCAGAACATCACAGCTATATGCACGAGCAGATAGACATGGCTACCTGCCGACAGTGAGACTGCGAGTCTGAATATTTCATATGAATGTGACGATTATTCTCATCCTTCTGAGGATTCTAGTTAATTACTAACCTCCATAAATTTTCCTCTCATATAGAGTTCTAGGACTGACCCTGATCCATCAAAAAATGCATATATATGGCTATATCATGCCATTGAATTGGAAGGTTAGAAAAACGCAGCTATTCAGCTTGGCGGTCAAGTAACAAAGGGTAGCGTTTCTTAGTTACCGACTGTGACCCAAACAACGCTATACACGTCATAATCGATCGTGTATGGAGCGTTCAATAATTGAAACATCTATCGCAATATATTAAATGCCTTAACCTTTACAATTGCACGTCTGATAACCTTTAGCAGACGGCGTTAATATCATATACCGTAACAATTCCCTGTACACCGGGGAAAAAAAAATCGATAGATTTTTTTTCAAGATCTATCCGACTTAACAATTTTTCCAAAAAAATTTAACACAATTGTGACATATGGCCGACGATGTTCTGAGTAGAACCGTGTCGCGGTCATGTCAACTAACTATTTGTCATAGTCATCTAACATTAATCACTTTATATATCAATATTATACATATTATTATATCAACTAAATAAAATGTCCAATGTTAATAGTGAATGATAGAATTAAATTAAAGTAAGGTCTGTCGTATTAGTATGTCATATAGGAATTAATTTGACTAATTAAAATTAAATTAATTAATTAAATTAAGAGGTAAATTATTAAGATTCTAATGTAACGCGATGTTATGAGAGAAGAAAAAAAAAACAAAATAAGTGAGAAGAAATAGAAAGAAATTCGAATATAAGTTTAACTTAATTGTGTGTGTTAAGTGTTAGTGAATAATAACTATCTAATTTAACTAACTAAATAATGTATAGGTACATTAAAAAAAAATATTAATTTAATACTTGTGTGAGATTTATTTTCTCTTTTCATAATTTCTTCTTTTTATATTTCGTTCTCTTTTTTTGTTCTTTCATTTCATTTTTTTCTCACATTTCATTTTATTGATAATAATTCAATTAAGAAGTTAAGTTAACTAATTAATTAGTATAGGATATGATGATCCATCCGTAGTCTTGATCCTGATGAATTCTTTTAGGCAAAAATGTTCAAACGTTTACGTTGGAAAGAAATGTCATTTATCCCAGCATCTAAGAATTAAGTGCACATAGGATAATAAGTTCGACTTGTCGTCGGATATTGTTCCATGATTGTTCAACGAATATTCATATATCGTGTATGGACGTTAGACGAAGTTCCAATAACAATATGTATACCTTGATTGTCTTTTAGTTCAATTCTGTGATGCATATAGTGTTTATAAAGTTTAAATTGAAGGCAAGGTTAGTTCCTTTATAGTTGATATGTTTTAGGAATGTTAATGTTGATTATTCGTCGTCAATAGGATTACGTGACAACGCATCCGCCACAATGTTTTCAGTGCCAGGAATATGTTCAATGGAGAATTCAAATGGCTGTAGGATGATTGCATATCTGGCGAGTTTCTGGCTTTTATGGTTTGATCGACGCAAGGATGCTACAGCACGTTGGTCCGTCTGTATGGTGAAGGGAGCACCAAGCAGGAACTTTTCGAGTTTAGTTATTGCCCATATCACGGATAACAGTTCCTTGTCAACTGTTGAATACTTTGTTTCTGCAGGCTTTAGCTTTCTTGAAATGTATAAGGTAGGATGTAGAATGCCATCATGGTTCTGGAGCAGGCATGCACCAATGCCGTAGTTACTAGCATCTGTTCGTAAGAAAAATCTTTTGGAAGCATCGGGAAGTCTTAAAATTGGTTCATGCGAGAACAAATTTATAATTTTGTTGAAAGTTTCATTGCATGTACCAGTCCATGTCACCTTCACCGGCATGTCTTTTTTTAACAATGAAGACAATACAGCCGTGATGGATGACAAGTTTGGTATGAATCTACTGTAATATTGAACAAGTCCTAACAAACTCCTGACCTGTTTCTTCGTCTGAGGAACTGCTATGTTTAGAATTTTGGAGACTGTACTAGGTAACGTTCGGATATATCCCGACCCAATGATATGTCCCAAAAAGGTTATCTCATTACACGCGATTTGCACCTTTGTAGGTTTAGCAGTTAGATGATAATTCCTTAGAGTGTCGAAAACATATCTAAGTCCCGAAAAATGTTCCTCAAACGACGAACTAAACAAGCATATGTCGTCAATATATGTAATAACGTCTGGTCTACCTGATAAAATTTGTCGCATCAGGCGAATGAAGGTAGCTTAGTAGTTTTAGCAAGGAAATGTAAAGGAACAGAATAGGGATGTACACGAATAGGTGTATCATCATTGAGAGTAATGTCATGACTGATAGCCGATGTGCGACCCGGGACGTCGGTCAATACATCTGGATAAGATTGTAATAGATTAGCAATATGTAGACGCTGTTGCGGTGTAACCGTTGAAGAGATGGTTACATCCCGCCAAGATTCAGTAGGTTGAACTACTGGTACCGGTAACGGTAACTGTACCTCAGGAAAAGAAGATTCTTCTTCCTGGATGACAGATAAGTTAGAATAATAACAAGTAGATACTGTGTTGTCATCTAGTTCATGAAAAATTGACTGTAAGTGTTCAGGACGTGTATGAAATTGCTTGAGCATGTTAATATGAAATATCTTTTTGTGTCCCTTGATATCTAAGACGTAATCAACGTCGGAAATTTTATCAATGACTTTGTAAGGACCATTCCAAGATATCAATAATTTATTGTTATTGTGAGGAAGTAACACATAAGCCTCGTCGCCTGGGAATAATTGGCGTAATCGTCGAGACCTATTTTGTAGAGATCGAGCCTTAGCTTTTGCAGCCTCAGAAGAAGCTGTTGCCAACTGGCAAGACTCAATAATGTTCTTCCGAAGATTAATCACATATTCGTAAGATGACTGAGTGTCCTGAGTCATCTCCGCGTCAATTAATAAGTCTTTTATTAGTCCCATAGGACCTCTTGGGGGAGCACCAAAAACTAATTCAAAGGGAGAGAAGCCAGTTTGTTCATGCGGTACCTCCCGATAAGCAAATAGGACAGCTGGGAGTGCTCTGTCCCAATCATGAGGGTGCTTAGCAGTAACCTTATGTAGTAGTTGTTTAAGTGTACGGTTAAGTCTTTCAACCGCACCATTACTCATCGGATGATAAATACTACTTAAATTCCTATCAATGTTCCAAGTTTTCATGACTTCCTTCATGGTGTCAGATATAAACTGTGACCCATGGTCTGATAAAAGTTTTCTAGGAAACCCTATTCTAGAAAAGATGAGATGTAGTGCATCAGCTACATCTGTGGTAGTGGTGGTCTTTAATGGGATAGCTTCTGGCCATCGTGTGCACAAATCAATGCACGTAAGGACGAATCTATGTCCTCTGGCCGATGGTAGCAATGGACCAATAATATCTATTGCCATCTTGTCAAACGGTCTTACTGAGATATCGCAAGCCTGAATAGGCGCCGTGTGAAAAGCTCCACGTGCTTTCACTTCTTGGCATGTAGTACAGGAACGTACATACTGCGAAATATCTCTTGACGCTCCTGGCCAAAAGAATGAAGACAGTACTCGAGATCGTGTTCGAGTATATCCCATATGTCCAGCACAATGTGAGTCATGTGCATGTTGAAGAATGTACCGTCTAAAAGTATACGGGACCATAACTTGTTGTTTCATTTGTGATATGTCATTAAAACATCTAATCAATATGTCATTTTTAATAACAAAACAATGTTTGTTATTATTACCTGAGGATATATTGTCAACTTTATCAACCAACTTAAAAAATTTTTTTAAAGATTTATCCTCTTTTTGTTTGGTTGCAAATGTTTCCCTGTCAATAGGTGAATTGACTACAAATTCCTCTTGGTTGTCTGCATCCATTTTATTATCATCAACTTTCTCTATGAGTTGAGTCTGCGCTCTAGTCGTCACGGCGTTTCCAGTGCATAGGTTATGTTTCTCCCATTCTATAATCTCATCTGGAGTACAATCTTTACTGCCGTGTATACGACCAACCATCAGATCAGCTATAGGCTTTTTTAGCATACATACTTTTACGTTCCCTGTGAAAAAAGGTGTGTTAACATGAATAATAGCTGTGGGGTAAAACTCAATAGTTCCCCCAAAAGTCATGCAACGGACATATTCCCCCGTTGCACACTAGGATGTACCAGCGACTGACGTACACCAATCGTTGTGGATTCTGAATCCCTCAGCACTGAGACGACGGATCCATTAACTAATCCCCTGTTAAAAATTAGTAGGCCTGTTCCATCGTTGACTGCAAGACCTACCTCTGGTGTAATATGTCCGCAGTTAAGCACTGTTTCTTTCGCCTTCTGAAAAATAAGATTGCATTCTTGGCAACTATTTGCCACATTATAATTAATAGCAAAACATGCAGCAGAAGACTGTGTTGTATTATTGTCAAGTGGGACCTGAGCTATAGGGGTAGTATTATTTGTAACTGCCGCCCCTGTATTATGGTTGTAATGAGATGATCCCCGAGAATGAGATCGATTCCGAGTATAATTGTTAGAATTATCTCGTCGTCCTCTATAGTAACTATTATCTCGATGTCTCGAGCCATGATTATTACCATTCCAGTTACTATTATTATTGGGAGTATGTAATCGATTATAATTAGTGTTATGTTGACCATTGTGGTAGTTTGTTTGAGGTGAATAATTTCTATCTCGTGATCTACCTCTGTTGAACTCATTTTTATTGTTGAAATCATTATTATGTCCCTTCTGAAAGTTAACATTGTGATTTCTTTGGAACCTGCTTCTGTCTACACTGTGATGTCTTTGTTTGTTATTATGATTGTAGGCCATATTAGACGCCACATGTAGAGGTTCTCTTAATGAGGAGTTAGAAATGGTTGCATTCGGATGTGCCGAACAGTAGTTTAAAGAAATTTTTTCTAACTCGTCCATAGTACCTGGTTTACGCTCCTGCAGATATGCAAAAAATGGCTGGCTAACCGAAGATAATACCTTATCCCGTAGTAGTAAATCAACTAATTTGTCGTATGATTTGTTGACTTCTGCCAGTTCAACCCATCTATTAAATGTATTGCGTATGTTCGCAATGAATCCTGCAAAATCTTTTGGAGATTCAGGTAAAATTCCCTTAAATTTCAACCTACAGTGTTCCTCGTCCAGGTGAAACCTTCGTAAAAGCAAGGACTTAATAGCACCGTAGTTATTTGCTATTGATGGGTCAGCATTTTGAGAAGCCGTCAGTGGTTCTCCAACCAAGAATTCATTTAACTTGAGTACCCATGACTCTTCAGGCAAATGGTTAGTTTTGCAAGTCTGTTCAAAACGTGACAGGAACGATGAAAGGTCGTCCACGTTCAAGTTGAGAGTGGGTAATTTAAAGTTGTAGAAATGTTTAGTTTGGCTGGATGATGATCCATTTTGTGCGTTATTATTCTGGTTTGCATCAGCACTTTGTGCTTGTAATCTTGCTGTCTCCAATTTAATACGCGCCAATTCCATTTCTTGTTGTAAAATAATTTCCTCTCGTTTCAATTTATTCTCTTCTTCCTGTCTGGCGATTGCTCTTTGCTCTTCTCTTTCACGTTGAGCAATCTCTCTCAATCTATTTTCCTTGTCAATTTGCTTCATCTCACGTTCTGCTTCCTCTTTCTTTAATGCAGCCTTTTGTTCCTCTTCCTCTTTCTTTAATGCAGCCTTTTGTTCCTCTTCCTCTTTCTTTAATGCAGCTTTTTTCTCTGCTTCTTTTCTTTCATGTTTTTCCAGTTCTGACTCAGCAAACTGACGAAGTTCTTGAGATTTATAACCATATTCCCGACCAATTTTAACGAAATGGTCTATAGTAAGCATTTTGACTTTTATCTGTAAGTAATTATTGATAATTACTGATTAAAATAGTCAATAGTAGCTTCAGAGTAATTATTATACTTACTCAGCTTAGAAATATTCAACATAAATAATCACAATAGTACTGAACTCTAATGTCTAAGTTCAACCAATAGACAATATTTTGTAACAATATTGTATCTAAGTACTAACTATATCATAAATAGTTATGATATCTGTTAACTATTATGTAATTACTTCACCCAATTAATCTTAATATCCAATAATGTTGGGTATGATTCGTAGTAATTATATTGTTCAATGTACTAAGTCACTCTCTTAGTACCAGAAAAGTATATTAAATAATATACAATGGGTCTATTACCTCAAAGGTAAACTATAAGATTATTTTATTTGGTCAATATATATAATATATTATTATGCCCTAGGCATCTCTTATAAATTGTAGTGCTACTTTCTTGGACTATCACTGCATAATTATGCAATGTCCCATATTAACCTTAAATATCAGAAAAAATTAATTAAATTAAATTACAAGTGTATTATTGCATATAATATCATATTATTAATGTAGTATTTAATATATATTATGAGGACAAACAAAACAATGATGCAACTAAAGGGTACAAACAATGTTAAGACGCAAACAAGACATTTTCACAATTAAAAATGAATTTATGAACTAAATAAAACAAGCGGAAGTGCCGTAAGCAAGAAGGAAGGTCACGGATTGACCTGAGGCGAGATTGAACTCAATCTATGACAGAACACAAGAAAAAAAATTGACTGCAAAAGTAATGACGTCATAGGACTCATAACGGACGAACATTTAACAATCATAAAATAAATTATAGTGAGAGTAGTCTGGACGAAATAGTTAACGAACATGATACAGAACTGAATAAAATTGTTAACTGAGTACGAATAAAATACACCAGTTATCTACGGAACGGTACAGCTAACACAAATCGTCAAACGACAGCAGATTTGGACAGATAGTCCAATGGCAAACCTCAATGGGGCTTCCAAAAGTGCAATCGTTTAACTGCCTTAAGAAACGACCGAAATCAATTCAGGCATCGTGAGAGCCACAGAATCTAATTTCGGTTCATCCTCCCTACCTCCCACGAATTAACAACACATTAAGACAACAAAAAGTACATTAAACATAGGTAAAAACATGCCGATGTAGGCAGAGGGCATGGACTCAGTAACACTGTTTGCGATAACAACAGTTAAACACCTAGACTTATCTTTTCCGTTGCTTAGATCAGTGCTAGAGGTCGTCAACAGCTAGGCCTGTGCCTTTGACTGTCTGCTCCTGATGGGCAGGCAACGGTAGTCCATCTTGTGCATCTTGATCAATTTGAAGCGAACTAGAGAGGCGTTGAAAAGATGTCTTCTTCACTGCGACAATGCAACAGTGACGTCATGTTGCTATTCATGATCACGTGCGTCACGTCAGCTTCGTAATGGTCATGTGATCGAAACTTGATCGTAAATATTTCATTCGAAAGTCATGAAAAAAAATTTTGGTTTTTGGTTGTTTTTCGTCCCCACATACCGGGCACCACTGTTACATGGTGGTGGCTTGCTCTGAACAATGTTCCATGTGATGTGAATAAAACAATTATAAATTTCTGGCCATTGTTTTTTTTTTGATATGTTAGTTTTTTTCATTCAGTGATAGTGCATCGTGCCTTCGATGGAAGATTAAGCGAATGCGGGGGTGGAAGATTCCGAACAATACTTGAACCTTGGAATACGATTGATTTGATAAGTCATTTCATTGAGTCCATACATTTAATTCACAGTTGTACACACAGGATGATCATTTCAAATAGGAGTAGAGCATCAGTCCATATAAGTCATGCATAAATTAATCAATAACGTAGACTGCTGGTTATGTGTCAATGTCCGTTTAAGGATACAATGCAGTATTGTCGTCAGAACATCACAGCTATATGCACGAGCAGATAGACATGGCTACCTGCCGACAGTGAGACTGCGAGTCTGAATATTTCATATGAATTTGACGATTATTCTCATCCTTCTGAGGATTCTAGTTAATTACTAACCTCCATAAATTTTCCTCTCATATAGAGTTCTAGGACTGACCCTGATCCATCAAAAAATGCATATATATGGCTATATCATGCCATTGAATTGGAAGGTTAGAAAAACGCAGCTATTCAGCTTGGCGGTCAAGTAACAAAGGGTAGCGTTTCTTAGTTACCGACTGTGACCCAAACAACGCTATACACGTCATAATCGATCGTGTATGGAGCGTTCAATAATTGAAACATCTATCGCAATATATTAAATGCCTTAACCTTTACAATTGCACGTCTGATAACCTTTAGCAGACGGCGTTAATATCATATACCGTAACACTACTTGGATTATGGTTCATGGAAAATTTCAACATAAGGACAGCGTATTCCTTGTAATGGACATTAGTGATTTCAAAGACTTATAATAGTGAAATAAACTGAACAGAAACAACATTTATGCGTACAGTATCACACACTTAGATAATATTGCAATTTTAATTTATCTTTGTTTTATTATGTTCATTGATGAACTTACGTTAGTATATTATTAATAATATATATAATAGTAAATATTACACTTTAATAATGATAGATGAATTTAATTACATCTACTTACATATTCTTTCTTTACGCACACAGATGTTACTCTATTCGATTAACTTACTATTACTTTCTTTTCATACATTCTTAACTTTCCTTACTTTTTCTGGTAATTCCTTACTTTCTTTAGCTATGAAACTATACTTACGTTATGTAAAACCTTTCACACACTACAGTTAGTTAATCTTATAGTTTATTAGTTTAGATTATAATATTCATTAATATAGATGGATATGTCACAATATTAGGATACTATTTTAGTTAGAGACATAATTAGTTAGTCGACACTCTGACATTTGACATCTTTATTTCTTAACTAGACATATTTTTGTGGTTGTTGACATGAACTCAAGTTGACTACACCCTTTGACGATATTACGTGATACGTAGGTCGATAATCTCGTAAATTTTTACTTTTTCTTAAAAATAATTATGAAAGAAAAAAAAATCTATGAGATAGATTTTTTTAAACCCCGTCGGCCAGGGGAATGTTACGAGAGGATTTGGGATTGTAACCATTAGGGTAGTGAGATCTATATTTAAAGCTGCGCATTTTGGTTTTTTTAAAGACGCTATTAATTTATATGATGTTTTCGCGGATTCTTGGTTTTGAACGTGAAAGGTTATAAGTTGCCTAGTTTTAGGATGACGTGTCACGTTGATAAGCTACGACGTGACGACCTTGTAATTGGACCCTTATTGTATTGATCGTGGTCCTTGACGAACGCGTTTGTTGGAAGTCTCCCATAATGATGACTGTTATATGAAGGAATTTATTATATGGCACTAGGGTCTGCCTATTATTATTGGATACGATTTTACGTCTCAGTTAATGAAGTGGAATATACTTCAATCGGATAGAATGTATCGGGAGCAAGTTAATATGAATAAGTATCCAGAATTCATATTGATCGCCTAAGTCAAATTATTGGTTACCGGATTGCCGAACCACGGAAATCACGTGTAAATAATCTGACGGTAGGACGACTACAATGAGGTAAACTCAGGAGACGTTTTGTAAGATATAATTGATTGATTGATCATGAACTGTTTTAACCGAACTTTTATGCCGTTAATAAATGTAACCTGTGGACTCTCAACTCAGCGGACTTTGTCAAGTGAAATTGCTCTATTGAATATTATCAATGTTGGCCCATGCATTCGTTGTTTACAGCTTAGCACGATCTCGCTCTGCATTAAGAATAGTCATCACATGACCAGAGCAAATATATTTCAATGATAAACAAGCCTAAGCAGGAACTTAGCCTCAAAAATATATTTGTTACCGAAGTCTAATGCTAACCAAAATACATGGAGAAAAAGGCCGGTAACAACCACCACCTCGACGATGTTAGAAAAATGAACCTTCCTTTAAAACCAGATATATGGAACACCTTATAAGGAACGAAAAAACAACTTGTGAACACATGCACTATACCACTACATGGCGTTGGGCCGAAGGAAGAGAGCCCAAACGCTGCTGGATCTATAACAACGATAACAGCAGCAACAATACCAACAACAACATCACAATGCTGTTTTTAGTTTAATCAAATAATCAGGATTATTTTAATTTTTTAAATAGGACTTGGTAGTTTTCCCTGCTGTAATCGATACCTGACTGTTCTTGAGTAAGGGAAGGCAAAGGCAGCTAGGAACAGAACTGATCGCCCCACCATATACAGTTGAGTCCTAGTATAGTGAAGTCTCTAACACTGCACTCACCTGCGGCAGTATCTGCTATGGGACTAGGTAAAAGTAGTCCCATAGCTAATACTGCCATAGGGGAGTGACATGTTAGAGACTTCACTTAACTATGTCCAGCATTGAGATGTGGGGTATGGGACTACCTTTACCAAAACCGATTTTTGGACATAAGCTACAGACCTTTGATCTGTCCTATTGCTTTGATTTTATCTCTTCCCAGTGATACCTACTTTTGCCGTTTATTACCGAGGTCCGAACGGGGAGTAATGAATGGTAATTCTGTCATCTGCCAGGTAACTCACAGAGATTAAAGAGAGTTTTGAATAAGGCCGGCAACCAAATCCTGTACAAACAGTCTTCTTTGATCCTTAGCCGCCGACTGTCAGAAAAGTCAGTGGTCATCACGCCTAGTGGCATCTTGTAGAGCAGCGTGACGTATAATGGAAATATAGCCTACAGTATCTGACAGTCTTTCGGGACCTCGTTATCGTTCTATGATTTGCTAGCAAAAGCATGCAATTTTCTGCTTATCTTACTCACCTTTTAATCCACGCCTCTTTTCCTTGACCATAAACAAACGAAGTTGTTTACCAACTTTCGCGACTTGCCAGTCATAACAGGGAGCGAATGAGGTTTGTTTACCCAAGTTTCTCACGCGAGCTGATCTGTCAATCATCAATGCCTGACAGACCACACGTGAAGAAACCGAAGACCCTTTGAAGTTCGTACTCAGGATAGCCGGGAATTTCCCGAGTGGCTTTGATGTCGAGTCGCAGGGCAAAATCTTCGAGAGACCCGTTAGATGTGAGAATTCTTCTGATGTCGATTAGCAACGCTGAGACTGTCGATTAGCAACGCTGAGACAGAGCGACCGTAAAAATTTATCTGGGGAACTCTGTTCACGATTCTCTCGATTCACATGGTAATGTGAAATGTAACGTCATCTATAGATCAGAGAGCCAATTTTATATATATATATATATATATATATATATATATATATATATATATATATATATATATATATATATATATATATATATATATATATATATATATATATATATATATATATATATATATATATATATATATATATATAAACTGTGGTTTTTTTAAACCCGCTATCAGTTGTCGCTCAGAATTTTGGATAGTCTAAGCCCGTATTCTAGAACCATTTGAAGATGTGTTAATAGCATTTCGTGGAGATTGTTTCATTTATGGTTTGTGGTAACAGAAATTAACATCTTCGTGATTTAATGTGTTAAGTTTACCATTATAATTCACTGTGATTTTCTAGCGTTAAAACTAGTGAAATAAAATAACGCGTAGCTATTTTTTTTACCAGATGTGCAGTTATAAGGTAATTTCCATCACCCGCTTTCTCACACAAGAAGAGACGGTTCTAGTTGACTGAGTATGTGTTAGGCGCAACTATAGTGACAGAATAGAATTCACGTTTATTTCATTGTGTGTATTTATTATAAGTGACTATTGTTTAATATCATACGACTAAACAAACAGACGCCGACAATTTAATAGCTATTATCGACAAGCGATATTTTGTAAGTGAGCGTATGGACAATCAAAAAAAATTAGACATTGTACGCTGATCGTTAACGCGAGCCAGGGGCGGGGAGGGCGCATACCTTCACCCGACCTAGACACGCCGCGCTAGCGCAAGCTGACCGGATATGAATAGGCTAAAGACACCGGGTGCCTATTAATTTTAATCAGGACTGACGGAGTGGATACGAGATCGTCTTGTCCCCGTCTGTGTGTGTATATGTTGATATATAGAATAGTAGCATTTTTTTCATAAATGTTCTTTTATTTTTAAGCAGACCTGATCACAAGAGCGGCCAGCGGTCTTCTATTGAGGTCCTTTTCTTCATTTACTGAATGGTAAATATTGTCTTTTCTTGACTTGCGCATCCCCAAGTTCATTTGTGAACAGGATTGGCCAAAGATATACCAGAAACATTTAACGTGTAAATTTAACTGGACTTATCAATACCCAGATATTTTTTTTCAATTTTATCAACCCACAGGTGTTGTGCAGAAATAATAACACTATCTGACTTATGACAGTCGTATCAGCGGATTTATCCAGAAAATTACGCTGTTTCAAAATTGGCGCTCACCATAGAGTCAGCCGTTAGGATTTACCATCATTTATCAATAGTAACAATTCAGCAACCTGATGTGTCCCATACTGGAAGTATTTTCCTCTTTTAACTGTGAACCCAAGATCACGTTCTTCTACATCAACTTTTTGGCGGTGACATTTATTCATCCAGGGAAATTAAACCACCAAATTCGGCGTCCACCTTATTAAATTTATTTGTCGAGGATGGACTGGGGCCAATTTGGGCACTGAACACTGACATTATCTATATATTTATATATATTCAGGATAACAGTATGTCCAAGAAACATCACCAAGAGTAGGTAAGGAGTGAGTGAGTGGCCACGTACGACAGAGAGAGTGAATATTTTTCTTTGTTACAGGAGTGTAATCATCCTTCATTTTGCTTTAAAATTGTCTACTTTACTGAGTAGCATTTATGAGGAACTTCGTTTACCTTACTGTCTATTCTGTAACATAGTGCTAACCTTTGACCTTTGGGTTATTAACTTTTTTGGGTTCTTTTCTCAAGAGAGGGAGGGCACATTTATTCTGTATTTTTCCTATGTATGTAATTCTGATTTTATTTGATTTGTCTTAAGATATTTGGTGTTGTCAAGTTTAATGATAATAAATAACAAAAGAAACTTAACTTTGTGTGTTGGTCAGACCCATATCCAATTAACCATAGTTTTTCACGTTTGTGTGTCTTGTTGTCACATAGTTGTATGTGTGTGTAGTTAAACTTATATTTACATGTATAATTAGGGAAAGATTGTCTTGTACTAAATTATAGTCGTATAGATAGGCTGGACTAGAAAAATTTACTCATTCCAGAGACAGATCTTCTCCTTAAACTATTCACTCGTGAAATCTATTTCTCACACCTTTACTTCTCACGTACTTATCACCATCCACTCTACTCAGGCGGGACCATAAATAACTTCCAAACCTATCTGATTACGACAAGCAGCAACAAACTGCTTTCACTTTGCTCGGTCGGCGGCCATCCTTCGTGCAGTGCCCCAACTCTGGTTCATTCTTTACCTCTCGGCCTCCACAGTTCTCCGCCAAGTTGTTTTTGGTCGGCATCTCTTTCGCTTTTCTTCGGGGGTCCATAGTGTCACAGCATAAATCTTAAATATGCCGCAATTATCTGAGCTGATCGTATAGTGGGTACCTGTTGTGATGTAGTGATTTTGATGTTCTGCTGGACAGTGGTGGGGTTTGTGGGAAAACGAATTAACTCAAATTCCACGTTTAGACCAATGAAGCAACGATACGACTCCCATCGGAGTATATAAGGAAAACTCTGTTTCTTAAAAGTCAAATTCCTTTATTCAGTTTCTGTCATGATGAATTTGATTCACTCCAAAACCAATCCCTCACAGCATTGACATCATTCATCCCAAAGGTTTCTCCTTTTCTCAGAATCTCTGGGACAGTGTTCGAATTAATAACGTTTGACCTACAAGTCCGATTTCTTATATTTATAATGCCAACACTTTTTAGTCTCAACCGGACTTACCGCTTCTAATACGTTCATAATCGTTGTAGATGGGGTAGTTCATTACATAATCAGCGACTATAACATGTGATTCTTTCCTTCGGTTCCTTTTATTCTGGTTCTTTTCTACTGGGGTTGATGGAACGACCTTCTTGATCAGGGGACATGTTGTAACTCTTTTTTTCTAATCTGTGTCGTCATCCCCGTTGTTCTGTATATGACGTCGTTGGTCTCTCGATGACTTTTCTTTTCCATAGCTCGCATCGAGAGTATTCTTTTCTCCTCCTTATAGTTAGTCCTTTATTCCTTTTTATTATGTCATTTTGGTTGTATGTCACGGCTCCTGTGACATATTCACCCCAGGGTCCCTCAAAGAAAAATGATGTTCTAAAGCATCATTCTTCTCCGACTCTATCTCCCACAGATTCATTTTATACCCTTTCCTACTATTCCCTTAATTAATCATAATAACCCAACTATTTACAAACGTTAATACTTAAGAAATAACTTGCTTAACTTCTTAATTATCAATTAAACCTACAACTTTAACAAGTTTTACCTTCTTAAATTATATACCACAATCAACACTCAATTATGGTTCAGTCCTCACCTTACTCTCGTTTCTCACCACGACTGCAATTCAGCCTTTCAACTTATACTCGTTTCCCCCCCACTGACTGGTATTGCTACTAATAACAAGACCTTCGCAGGGCTTCTCTCTCGTCTTGCTTCTTAATTCCTAGTACCTGTCGTACCGCCACTTCATCCATGATACACCCCTTGCTCTACTGTATATGCATTATCAATTCCCAAATTCAGCATCACGCATAAGTCCGTTTGGACTCTATTTATGCCCTTATACAAGAATTAGCTATCGCCTCCATCTTGTACATATAACTGCTATAAGCAGCTCTCAAAGATTCTCCCTTTTCCTCCTTTCTTTCTTACTCCTGTTTGCTATCTCATTTCATTCTCTATACTCTTCTCATAATTCTACTTATCTCTGGGTTTCGGAGAAGCCTATCTCCCTACAAGTCTCCACAAGACTTTAGCAATCACCTAAACATCTTTGCTCTCCACACTACCTATATATCTCTTTCCCTCTCTGGAACTATCTCTCACCATTTACCTTATTCCCTAAATTTTGGAGAATCCCATCTCCGCATAAATCTCAACAAGAGTCTATCACTCGCCGCAGCATCTCTGTGCCCTCGCACTACTTCTTAAACTCGTTCCCTCTCTGGAACTATTTCTCACAATTTTACCTTACCCTCCGGTTTTAGGAGAAGCTTATCTCCCAACAAGTCTCCACAAGACTTTAGCAATCACCGCAACATCTTTGCACTCCACACTACCTCTTAATCTCGTTCCCTCTCTGGAACTATTTCTCACAATTCTACCTTACTCTCTAGGTTCGTCACTCCTCTGTGACTTCCAAGTTACTCATGATTATCGTAATCATTCTTTTGTACACGCCATCTCTCATGACCCTTCATACCTCACCGTCCAATCTCTCAATTACTCACTCTTGATTTCGCCATCTCCTATGGCTCTTCTACCTCTCATATAATATCCCTGCCATTCTTCCCTGGCCTTAACCTACCTTTTTATCATTATCTCCACATTTTCATCATTACCGCCTCTCTACTTCACTCTCAAACTCCACTATTTTCGCTATAGTAGCCTCCTTGTCCCTATGTTTCTCCCACGAAATCTGTTTAGCAATTTCTATATTTGCTTCTTCCTTTATTTCTCTGACTTCGATCACAATTTGCTTGCTCTATCCTTCTCTGTCGTCTCACAATCCTTTCGTCATCTAACATTTTTGTCAGAACTATATCTACTTCATCTCTTGTTCCAGGGAAGTGTGTATGATACTTCCCTTCCAGCATCCGCCATACTACGGATCTACAGAGGTTAAAATCAGGCTGTGTTATGATGGCCTGTATCACCCTCTCCAGCTCCACCATGCTTGGTTCATCCACTTTAATTATTTTCTCCCTCTTGTCATTTCCCTCTTCTCCCACTTCTTCCCTCAATTTTTCCACCATTTCGTATCTCTCCGTGGACCCTACTTCCCTCAGGTGACTCTCTTTATTTCTACCTCTTATATTTTCTTCCGTGTCCTCGTCCTCTGAAAATTCTAAATTATCTTCTTCCTCTGAATAACTTGACTCCGAATCAGAGAACACGTCTCTATCCACTATTTTGATTCCCCAGTAATTAAGTTCCTCCATTACTCTCATTTACCAGCCTGCGAATTTCTTCTTTTCTTCCTGATAAGTCCGTATCAAACCTTTTCTCCAGAAATCTCTGTACATACTTTAGTACTACGGTGTCGGGTCTAGCACCTCTCAATTCATCCTTTATCGCTTTCTTCATCTCCTCCGTGCTTGGCTTAGCCACTTTGACGATTTTCTTCATCTTCTCCGAACCACTGTTAACTCTCTGTACTCTCTTCTCTACTTCCCTTCTACTAATATTTCTTGAGTTCCTCTCAGCTTCTTCAACTTCTCTAACGCTTCTCATGTTTTCCTCAGGTTCTGTACTCTTTAACTCGTCGCTACCTCGACCTCTGCTTGTTTTCCTGGTATCTTTAATTACCTCCACCCTGTTCTTCATTGCTTCTAATTCTGCAAATTCCTTCTCGATATCTGCACACAATGCAGTTACCTTTTCAACTTCTGTCATATAACCACTGCTAATCCTGTTCCCTTTTCTTTGTCTCAACTCGGACTGTTTTTCATCTCTCAGTCTTTTGAGACGTCTTTCAAAATCCGATGAATCATCCGACGATACGTCAGACCTGTTATTATCCCCTCTTATACCTGTAACGCCTAGCACTTCCTGTGTCTCCGAAGTCCCTTCTGTCTGATTCACCAAGTCCTGAAGATCTCCTTGTGGTTTCTGTTTAACCGTGGTCCCTTCTGATCCCGAATTCTCATCCTCTTCCTCCTTGTCCGTCAGAAACCTCCTCCTATATTCGTTCAACGGAATATCATCTTCACTCTCCCAATCTTCGGTCAGAAATCTCCTCCTATATTCGTTCAACGGAATATCATCTTCACTCTCCCAATCTTCTTGATCTGCCAGTCCCTCTCCTTCTTCTGACTGTTCCATATTCCTCATCCTAACTGATTTACCTCTTCTTACATCAATCTCTCTATCACTTTTTTTGGTGCCCTCTATTTTCCTTTCTCGTTTTTCCTTTTCTGAATTGTTTTTTGTTTTGTTCCTACCCGTTTCCATTCCTACTCTAGTATTTAGGTCACAAAAAGGGTTTTCCGTCAAGGAATAATCTTCTGGATTCCTTACTTCAATATCGATATCCGGTGTTGTTACAAGGGTGGCTCTCCTTCCTTGTTTCTCTGCGTTATGTTTACATCTTTTGTTATTCTGTTTATTAATAAGTTCAGACACTAAGTCCGTCTCTTCTGTCTGTGTGGAAACCGTTTTTGTTTTCTTTTCAACTTTAATCTTATTATCATCAAGTTTTCTCTTCAAATTCAACCTTGGTCTCTCTCTTATGCAATTGATTTCCGCTCCATTATTAATCTCACTGTTCGTTGTTCCTGTCATTTTACACAGTTGTATCTTGGCACAGTGTCCATTTTCTGTCCTCACATTAAAATCATTTACTTCGAAACACCTTCCACCTTTTATTTCTTGAAGAAAATTCCGTACGGCTATCCTATTTCGTCTCTTATTTAAGCCTTCCCAGTGTCTAGGTGCTTCCGAAAAGTTGTACACTCTGCCTTTGTAAATAGTTCTAGGTCCGTTATCTTCCTTTGGTAATCTACGTTTTCGAAAATCGTTTTCTCTAACGTTTCTTTCTCTATCCCATCGTCTGTTCATAAACCTGGTTCTAATTCCACAAATTCTTCCTATGTTCATTTGTCTATTTCGTCCTTCGATTTTCCATGGAATATAGTTTCCTCGGTGAGTCTGTTGAGATCCTCTCGAAGAAAATTCTCCCATTCCTTGTCTATCCAATCTTCTTCTCTCCTCAGGTCTCCATCTATCTACCTTAGGTGGGACATTTTCTCTACCAAAATCCCATTCGGGTTTTCTATCTCCATACGTGGACCTATGGTTGTACTCTTCCTCCACTATGTTTCCACGGTTGTATTCAATGCCTCTTTGTGGTTGTCTAAACCCCACGGAAGCATCTCTCTCACTTGTATGCCTATAATTTCTACCTTCCTTCCACTCGTCTCGTCGTCCGTTATGACTCTCCATTTTTCGCGTTTTACACACAGCTGCCACATGTCCCTTGGCATTACACAAATAACATCGTTTTTCCTCTGCTATCTGTATAATTCCCCTCCTGTTTTCTCTGCCATTGTCACCTCCGTCCTGTCTGTTCTGATACCCAAGATAATTTCTTTCTCTTGGTCTATCTCTAACTGCCTGTCCAGCCCATCGAACTTCATTTTCTTTCCCATTCTTTTCTTCGTGGTTGTTCCCTGATCTTAACTGGAACCTCTTCAACAAATCTTCTTCTGACAATGCTATCCGTATAGCATCATTCAAAGTCCTTGGACTTTTTCTCAGGAGAAGTAGTCTCATTCCGTCCTTGTATAAGGCATCAATAAAAATTCCAACCAACTGTCCCTCGATATCTGGACTCCGTATATCTTGTTCTCTAAAAACTTCTTCTGCCAGGTTTTTCAGTCTATCACTGAACAACTGGACTGATTCTCCTGTCTCTTGCTTTACTTGTCTAAGTAGTCCCCACAGATAATGTTGGTCTACAGATTCCCCATATCTATTCAACAATCCTCTTTTCAACTCTTCCCATGTTTCTTGAGGTTCTTCTTCAAATCTTCTTCTCAAAAAGTCATTCAACAAATCCTCACTAGTTAGAAAAGCCAACCTTTTCTTTTCTTCTTCGTTTGCCCCTATGGAGTAAGCATATCTTTCTATTCTGGCTATCCACTTTTTACAACCTCCTGCTTCTCCTCTATAGGTCTCGATATTTTGTCTCAAACCAGTCTGTCTGTTTTCTATGCTCCACCTTTCTATGGCACTAGTAACATGTAGCAAGGCTAGTGTATTTGGATCCAATCTAGGTTCTTCTGCCATTTTCCAAACCAATCCTTTACTCTCCTAAATTTAGTCAACTTTCGCTTACTACCACTTCTTAAGTCTTCTCTAGGTATTAATTAACCAGAACAGAATCTCTCTCTATATATATAAAAAGAATACATAATATCTGACAGACGGAAACTATTTGCACTTCTAAATTAGTTTAACTAATTATTTTTAACTGGCGTAGTCCTTGACTTAGGCCTTGCTGCCACGTTTCCGGAATCTTGATTGAAGACAACGTCTATGCTTTCGGAATCTTGATTGAAGACAACGTCTATGCTTTCGGAATCTTGATTGAAGACAGACAACGTCTATGCTTTCGGAATCTTGATTGAAGACAGACAACGTCTATGCTTTCGGAATCTTGATTGAAGACAGACAACGTCTATGCTTTCGGAATCTTGATTGAAGACAACGTCTATGCTTTCGGAATCTTGATTGAAGACAACGTCTATGCTTTCGGAATCTTGATTGAAGACAACGTCTATGCTTTCGGAATCTTGATTGAAGACAACGTCTATGCTCTCGGAATCTTGATTGAAGACAACGTCTATGCTCTCGGAATCTTGATTGAAGACAACGTCTATGCTCTCGGAATCTTGATTGAAGACAACGTCCAAGCTCTCGGAATCTTGATTGAAGACAACGTCTATGCTCTCGGAATCTTGATTGAAGACAACGTCTATGCTTTCGGAATCTTGATTGAAGACAACGTCTATGCTTTCGGAATCTTGATTGAAGACAACGTCTATGCTTTCGGAATCTTGATTGAAGACAACGTCTATGCTCTCGGAATCTTGATTGAAGACAACGTCTAAGAAATTGGAATCTTGATTGAAGACAACGTCTATGCTCTCGGAATCTTGATTGAAGACAACGTCTATGCTCTCGGAATCTTGATTGAAGACAACGTCTATGCTTTCGGAATCTTGATTGAAGACAACGTCTATGCTTTCGGAATCTTGATTGAAGACAACGTCTATGCTTTCGGAATCTTGATTGAAGACAACGTCTATGCTCTCGGAATCTTGATTGAAGACAACGTCTATGCTCTCGGAATCTTGATTGAAGACAACGTCTATGCTCTCGGAATCTTGATTGAAGACAACGTCTATGCTTTCGGAATCTTGATTGAAGACAACGTCTATGCTCTCGGAATCTTGATTGAAACACACACCATCCACGTGTCACAGGTCATTGCGGTCCTTTATGATTACCTGCATCCCTCTGTCAGTTTGAGAGTAAGAATATTAGACCAGACTTCCTTTATTAGTGTCTCAGCGAAATTTTGAAATCCGCGACAATCCCAGCGTGATCAGAATCCTGGTCACTGGGACCAAAAACACCACCACATGTCACAGCATAAATCTTAAATATGCCGCAATTATCTGAGCTGATCGTATAGTGGGTACCTGTTGTGATGTAGTGATTTTGATGTTCTGCTGGACAGTGGTGGGGTTTGTGGGAAAACGAATTAACTCAAATTCCACGTTTAGACCAATGAAGCAACGATACGACTCCCATCGGAGTATATAAGGAAAACTCTGTTTCTTAAAAGTCAAATTCCTTTATTCAGTTTCTGTCATGATGAATTTGATTCACTCCAAAACCAATCCCTCACAGCATTGACATCATTCATCCCAAAGGTTTCTCCTTTTCTCAGAATCTCTGGGACAGTGTTCGAATTAATAACGTTTGACCTACAAGTCCGATTTCTTATATTTACAATGCCAACACTTTTTAGTCTCAACCGGACTTACCGCTTCTAATACGTTCATAATCGTTGTAGATGGGGTAGTTCATTACATAATCAGCGACTATAACATGTGATTCTTTCCTTCGGTTCCTTTTATTCTGGTTCTTTTCTACTGGGGTTGATGGAACGACCTTCTTGATCAGGGGACATGTTGTAACTCTTTTTTCTAATCTGTGTCGTCATCCCCGTTGTTCTGTATATGACGTCGTTGGTCTCTCGATGACTTTTCTTTTCCATAGCTCGCATCGAGAGTATTCTTTTCTCCTCCTTATAGTTAGTCCTTTATTCCTTTTTATTATGTCACTTTGGTTGTATGTCACGGCTCCTGTGACAATAGCATAGCTGTTCTTGTGATGGCATCAGGGTCTCTTCCAAAGACGTGGCCAACCCAACTCCAGCATCTGCCAGCTATGATGGAGTGCATGTCCTCTTGGTTGCTCCGAGTAAGCAGTTCTTGGTTGGTGATGGTATTCGGCCAAAAGATTGGGAGAATTTTCCTTAGGCAGATTGTGTGGAAAGAGGACAATTTAGAAGTTTTCTTCTCCGTTACTCTCCAGCATTTTGCACCATAGAGAAGCACAGAAAGTACACATCTCTCATATAGTATTAGAAATATAGAGCCCAAAAAAAAAAAATTAAGAAATGAAAATGGCTGACACCTGGCTGGTACGAGCTGTGCGGCGATCGGGCCCCGAGCCTACCAGTGATCTCCCGCGCTAGTGTTGTCAACCCAGCTTTGTAAAATAAGGAACGCCTCGCAGAAGAGGTTGAATTGGAAGATCCTCGTCAAGATCTTTGACTGAGATCAAATTAAAGAGTAGTAAATACATGCTGCGTTTCACTTCTTTCTAGATTACAAACTTACGACCTATATACTTTTACAGCGTCAGTTTATCGATATAACGTAGCTTTGAATTTAAAATATTTTAGTTATAAAAAATACCTGTAGTTGAGAAATTATCATTGTTACACTTCAAGGTAGACTCCGACACAATTATCAGTATCATCATGTCATTGTTACACTTACAGGTAGGCTCCCACACAATTATCAGTATCATCATGTCATTGTTACACTTACAGGTAGGCTCCCACACAATTATCAGCATCATCATGTCATTGTTACACTTACGAATAGACGCCGACACAATTATCAGTATCATCATGTCATTGTTACACTTACAGGTCACGGCTGTTTGCGAGCGATCTTTTAGTTATTTCCCCTTTTTCCCCGACCGCGCTATTTATAGCCCACTTGACAGAGGTCACGTGGTCAGCTTCCTAATGGGAAAAACATGTGGCGATGTTTACTTTTGATAGGGCTTAATTAATGCTTTTAGGCTACTTTTTTATTATAAATACCGGCTTTAATTTTGCGTAAAGCTAGACTAGAAATGTTAGAGTAAATTTTAGAACAAGAACAAACATTTTATCACAATTAGAACAGAAGATATAATAGTCTGAAATAGTGTAAAATTTACGTTTTTTTTTTATATTTTGTTATGGTTTGTTTATAATGAAATTTTCACTTAATCGGTCACAATCAACATGCATAACAAATTACAGAAATCAAAAGTAGAAAACCTGCAGAAAATGGATATCAAAGATTTGTTTTGGTTTCATGCGTCAAACATTAATTATTGAAAGTTTAAATTGCAAGTCCACATTTATTACCTTAAAATAACACACCCAATTGTCCCCAAAACATGTTTGAATTGCTTTTATGCTACTTTATTATTATAAATACCGGCTTTAATTTTGCATAAAGCTAGACTAGAAATGTTAGAGTAAATTTTAGAACAAGAACAAACATTTTATCACAATTAGAACAGAAGATATAATAGTCTGAAATAGTGTAAAATTTACGGGTTTTTTTTTACATTTTGTTATGGTTTGTTTCTAATTCAATTTACACTAAAACGGTCACAATCGACATGCATAACAAATTACAGAAATCAAAAGTAGAAAACCTGCAGAAAATGGATATCAAAGTTTTGTTTTGGTTTCATGCGTCAAACATTAATTATTGAAAGTTTAAATTGCATGTCCACATTTATAACCTTAAAATAACACACCCAATTGTCCCCAGAACATGAGAGCTAACAATTATCTCAATCATACATCATGAGTTCTGATCCAGTTTACGCAATGTTTTTCTAATATGTGCTGTTTATGAATTGTCTTACTAGGGAATAGCTTTCTGAACAAAGACATATAAGTCTCTATCGATGCTGTTATTGATTCTTTACTAATTGGTTTACTGTGTGATATTTTGTTGTGTACTTTCTCAAATGCTTCTTTCAGTGAGTTGAATTGTTCTTGGGCAATAAAAGCTATGTTAGTTATATCTTGTTTGTCTGTAATTTTCAGTGTTTGTGTAATGATTGCTCTTGTAAGATCTTTATAAACTTTTTGTGTGAGATATCTGTGGCAGTGATTCCCTATAAATGCTCTGCTATTATAAGCCTGTTGTATGATTTTGTGTTTGGCTAGTACCTTGTCCATGTGTGAGCAAACTGGACCAGACCTAGTACACAGATCTTGAAACTGAAGTTTGGCCAGCGCATCTTGTGCATTTTCAAGTCTAACTTTAAAATTATCTGTCTCCTCCTTATCCTCACAAAGTTCAATACCTACCTGAAAAATTCAATTTTAGCTCCTAATTCTTCTGCCTATTTCCAGTTCCTACTAAATCTCTTCAAGTTCTTAAAAGTACTAGTGTTTGCATGTATCTCTTGCGAATTCTCAAATATCTTTGCGTCTATTGTATCAGCTACCTGTTCTAGAAGTCTGTGGTGTTTCAAAACAATGCCTAATAAAATATGAAGGTAAGGAGGAGCTACATTTTCAATTTCAATCTCTAACATTGGTTTGTGTAAACAATTATGGTAATGTGCCACTTGCCTTTTATTCCCTTTCCCATATTTCATATATCTATTGTAATCTCTTATCAACATGGCCAAACTTCTTGGTTTGCAAGTTGTATGCTCTCTGGATGTCTTTGATGAAAATGTTTGGTTTGTCTGGAGCTCAAGGAATATACCCATGTCTGTGGTGTCTCCAGCAAAACAAGGAAATAATCCCCGAATAAGAAAACAACAACTTGTTTACCATCCCACTCTAAATATTTTAGTGACTCTATCTGAGCTTTCATGCCATTCATAAATATTTCTAAATTATCATATGTATCTCTGACTCAAGCCATTGATAAAAGGATGGTATTAGATTTAGAATTTGGTTTCTCTAAATTTACTACCTGCATTGTAACTTTGAATGAAAGAAGATATACAAACAGTTACTTAGAATTCGCTGGCAGCCGTCGTGTGCACAGGATTGTCTACCAAAGAACACCAATGGAACAGTCCTTATCTCACACACAATTTAAAAAAAAATTCATATTATAAATAGAAGATTAACAAGACTTGAAAGATAGATCAAATTATGTGGAAGTAATCTATCTATAGCTTTACATGTTTTCTGACGCTTATATACGTAGCTAAATATCATTATAAATGAATGAAAATGCAAAAACAGATGGTGCTTTACAAAAAGTTATTTTTTTACTACCTTATTTAAGATTTGTGGGTATCAGGAATGCGTTTAAAGGGATTTAAATGCTATAAAATCTGGTGACAATATGCTTGTTCTTGTAATGCCACACTCACAAAACTGACTACCACACATTCTCAAGATATGAAACCAAAAAAAAAAGTATGTGGAAATAATCTTTAGCTTCCCTTCGAGAAGTCTTTATAATTATAAACTCAAACGAATGGGCCGATTTTTAGATATTAAATTAATAAAAAGATTACTTATTTTATGAATTTCCTTAAATGATGACGCTGTTTTCAAAAGTCTGTAACTCCGTCAAAACTAATTTCAAACAAATAAAAATGCAATCAAAAATAGAACACAGAACAAAGTTATAGTACACAAAAGAATTTTAGCGCTGTGTTTATCCAGAACGAGTGTGTAATGATTTATATTTTACTGATTTTACTCACACATCAGCTGTTTTTCCCCGCCAAAAACTTAAATAGTCTTTCACGGTGCACACAAAATTTTATACCCAGTGTCAGAATTCCGGTCACCGAAACTAAAAGAGCGCTCTGGTATAGGGCACAAACAGCCGTGAGGTAGACGCCGACACAATTATCAGTATCATCATGTCATTGTTACACTTACAGGTAGACTCCGACACAATTATCACTATCATTATTCATTTAATTTTCACCTTTCGCTCCATACAGAACATTAAAGCATCACTGCAGCTGGTCCCCTTGTAAGAAGTCTCCACAAAAGCCGATATTTTCTCTTGCAGTTGTTATTTCTGTATCAATATTTTTGACATGATGAGGTTGCCAGTCTCCGTGCTCAACCTCGTATTAGTCACCTCTTAGACATGCATGAAGAAACAGTAGTCTTTTTTTGTCTTTGTCTCTTCAGAGCCAGTCCTCACAATGTTATATGGTATAGTGTGGTCGAGAAGTCTCTCCGCAGTAGGTTCAGTGCTTGAATACTATGAATCAAGGGAAACAATCCAAATGATAAAATTATTATTAAAAGGTCGTAATTTACAGTTCTACATTTCTTTATTTTACATAGCAATTTAAATTATTTAAACAGACACTAATGTTTTATGCGAAAATAAAATAAAAATACTACTTTTATGTAGTAGTAAAGTAAATCAAATTAAAATCAATTAAAATAATACTTTGTACTGTATCATAAAATGTTACATTCATATTATTAAAGCACTGAACCCACTGCGAAGAGGCTTCTTGATCACCCTGTATAAGTAAGGCATATATAGTTCATAGTTAGCCATAAGCACCAGACTAGGCCCCAAAACAGTCATAGTAGGCGATGTTAATTCACATCATTATGCTTGGGGTGGACAACATGCAGACAATGCAGGAAAACGCCTACTTGACTTTATAGAAAACAATGACCTGCTAATTCTAAATGATGGAACTGCAACTAGAATTAATCCACAAGCTAACAGGGCAGACTCAGCAATAGACATAAGTATAGCAACTAACAATCTAGCGAATGTAAATTGGGAAGTGTTACAAGACACAAACTCAGATCATCTGCCCATTATAATAACTATGCATGAAAACGTCATTCCATACCCAGAACCAGAGAAACCGACTTTCAACTATAAAAAAGCGCACTGGGAAGCCTTCCAATAAGAGCTGGAGGTGATGGAATATAAAGACATGGAATCAGATGATACTGACTTGTGGGCAGAAACACTGACCAATGAAATTCTGAAAATAGCAATAAAATATATACCAAATAAAAATATGCCACAGAACCTAAAACCAATAAATAACATTAATAAGAAAAGAAAAACTTAGTGGAATAAAGAACCAGTTGCCTGGTGGAATAAAAGCTGTGCAGAAATTCATGAGAGAAGGAAAAGGGCCTTACAAAAATATAGAAATAACAGAAGAAAACTATGATGAGTATAAACATATTAGGAATGAATCTAACAGAATAATATTTAAAGCCAAAGAAACTAACTGGGATACGTCAAGGCCTAAAATCCCATCCGCTGCAGACCCAAATAGAACAGTCCCAACTAAGATGGTTTGGCCATGTCTGTAGAATGGGAGAAGATCGGCTACCACGACAAGCATGGGAAACAAAGAGCCAGGGATCCAGACCTCCAGGACGACTCAGAGTCCGCTGGGAGGACAACATTAGACAATCTTTGAAGGACCTAGGACTAGAATGGAACCAGGCCAGGAAGAAGACAGCTGATAGAATAGTCTGGCGCTCTCTCTTCCAAACCTCTACACCTCACGGTAGAAGGGGAACGACTAAATAAGAAACTAACTGGAAGGAGTTTTGTCAGTCACTTAAACCTAGCACCCAAATTAAAGAAGTATGGAAAAAGCTTAAGGCAATCAAAGGGAACAATAAGAAAACAATAATGCCAACAATCAAACTACCAAACAGAGCAGAAACAGATAAAGAAAAAGCTAATGCCCTTGCTGAGTATTTCTATAAAGTCCGTGCCAAAAGTAGTCTTGGACAGGAAGAAAATGAGAGAAGAGAAAGACTTAGGATACAGTTTTCAAAAGAACTACCAGACCAGATAGATGAAACAAACTATTTAGATGCTGATATAACAGAGGAAGAAGTAACTATAGTGCAATAAATGAGAAATCTAATACTGCCTCAGGGCATGATATACTTAGCTATGAAATCCTTAAGAAAGTACCTAAAAAACTATAAACAAAATAACTTCCCTTTATAACAAAATCTGGAGCTTAGGAAAGATACCAAAAGCATGGAAAGTAGCTATGATAGTACCCATCCTAAGACCCAATAAGGAAGCCCATGATGTAAGTTCATATAGGCCTATCTCCTTAACATCACAACTAGGTAAAATACTGTAAACTGTTGTTAACAAAAGAGTTAAATTCTACCTGGAAAAAAATCAGTTATATAGCCCAAACCAGTCAGGGTTTAGCGCAGACAGAAGTACAGTAGACCAGCTTGTAAGATTAGAACATGATGTAAAGCTAGGGTTCAAGAGGAAAGAGAAAACAGTGGCAGTCTTTCTAGATGTAACCAGAGCATATGATGAATGCTGGAGAGATGGAGCTCTTTACAAAATGAAGAAGATTGGCATTACTGGTAAAACCTACAGGTATCTAGAAAATAAATAAATAAACATTGTTTCATGTGAACCGTTATTTGTAGAACTGATTCAATACCGTTTTATTGGTTTATATACTTATAGGTATCTAGAAAACTTTTTACAGGACAGGTATTTTGCTGTACAGGTGAATAATGATAGGTCAGAAATATATGAACAACAGAATGGGATTCCTCAGGGATCAGTGATTTCTCCTTCAATTTTCACTACAGCTGTAAATGATTTAGCAGATGAATTTAACGACATTAAGAATGCAATATCACACTTTTCAGACGACTGTGCCATTTGGCGAGCTGGAAAAAACGTGGACCATGTTTACCAAAAACTTCAAAAACAAATAGACAAAGTTTCAGAGTGGGTGAAAAGTTGGAACTTTCAAATAAATGTAAACAAAACAAAAGGTATGATATTCAGCAAAGGAAATTTAAAAAAAAAATAACAAAATCAATATAACCATTAAAGGACAGAAAATATGTACCTCCTCAACAACAAGATTTCTGGGATTAACATTAGATAAACAACTAAATTGGAATAAACATATAGACAATTTAGTAGAAAGAGGTAGGGGCCCCCTAAATATACTAAGGATCGTAAAAGGTAATGGATGGGGGGGGGGAGGGGGGCAGCAATAAAATAATGCTTATGTTCTACAAGTCTTTCATCAGATGGAAACTGGATTATTCCAGCATAGTCTATGACTCAGCTGCAGCTTCTAACAAAGCAAAACTAGGCAGGATTCAAAATGCAGCCATGAGAACCATTACAGGTGCATTTATATCAACACCAGTAGAAACGCAAGAAGTAGCTCTTGGCATACCACCTGTCGTGTGGTGAGTACTGGGGCAACTACAGCAGTAGTTTTTGCCAGGAATAGTCTATGAGATATAGATATAAGGTCTCTAGAAATTGGCTCGTTAAGAAATAATAAAGACCTATTCGAGATAGGGACAAGAAGACAGGAATGCGAATGCTTTCCACTAGACAGTGTTTTCTAATTAATTATGGAAAGAGTTCTGTTTCCCCACGACCTTAGCTTCTGCCCTTAGATCCCGTAAAGAAAAAGCCCCCAACCTCATCTGAGTAGAGAAAGGTTCCTATAGGTGAATATGTAACACCGACAGCACGAGTGATACATTAACAAACTCTTGATAATGATCAACCGATCGTTGAGTTTATTAATGAAATATCCACACATATAGGATTAGTAATGGTTAGAACGTGATGATGGTGAAAGACGATTCACACAAAACACACAGATGAGATAATAAAATTACAGTTAATTAAGTAATAGTTAATTGAGAATGAACTGGTGTAAAGTGAAATGATGATGTGATATGATACGTGTTACCAAAATGGTGAGTACTCTACACAGTCCATGTGTCTCTAAATGCTTCTCCTAGATATGAGGATTCACATGTATGCATAAAATGTCCCAAGTTGTTATACGTTATGTCGAATGGGGTATCTCTAAGCTGAGGACGTTCTGATGAATACTGTTGTCGTACGGAGAACGCTGACGAGATATCTATGTATATTCCTTCACTGTTTGAGTATATCTCTGTAGTGTTGATCAACAGTTAATAGCTGTCCTATGAACAAAAGGTCTGTTGTCTAATCTCCCGAGGGTACTGGTCAGACTGGATATCTTCACGAAATGTTAGTGATATGTAGACTCATAATCTTGCGTATGTAGTCGTGATTCATATACTTTCGAGTCTGCTTCATAAAATGCGCTTAAGAGTGTGTTGCACGTGGTATAAATATGCGATTCCTCTTTTGAGCTCTTTTGCTTGACTTCAGATAATAATGATCTTTCGAGTGATTTGAATTTATGATGACTCTGTATTGAACTTGTGATAACGATGTATTGAACTTGTGAGCAAGCAGTCTATGGTGACGAAAAATGCTGCGTCCACCTTATGACTTGTGGGTGAGACAATATTCCTTCTTAATTGAGGAATGAAAGATGTCCTATGGCGAATTCTGCTAGCCAAATGTCCGTTTTTAATAACTTATTTCTGGTTAGACGTCAGACACGTTGCGTGTAGACTCAGACTTCTGATGAACTGAAGACACACAAAAGTCTTCGTAAGTTTCCACATTTAACATCACTGGTTGACTTTCATTTAAACTATTGCTCATTATTCATCTCTCTCTCTCTGAGTTCAATTCTAATGATGTTAAATATCTTGTGCATGAGAGTGTGTGCGCATGGGAGACTGTGATGATGATAACGGTGAAATATGAAATATTAATTACCTCCTATCATCCTATCATCTTCTAGGAAAATCTTCTGATTTTATTAATCAGTTATGCCAAGAATTATTTGAAACTTTATCTTTCGCACATTTTAGCTGTGAGGTTAAAATAAACAAAATTAAGAAAATGTATTAATAAGTATAAGATCTACTAACCTTCTTTTCCCTTCGCAAAATCCTTTAAGAACACAATTAATCACAGAACTGAATTATCATCCACTCTGAATAAACACATGTATTAGGCTATGCGTTTTGGGTTTAATCTCTTCCTCACAAGGTAAAAAACTTGACTGCCCCACTCTAGTAGATTATGCGGTATTATATATTTCTGCTAGTCCAATATGGTCAAGCTGGGCATCCAATGTGGTAAACCAACGCTTGTCTGAACCGCGGTGAGACGTTTTCCCCTGGCCAATCTGGGCGTCCAATGTGGTGTCACAGAAATTACCGCATGCCCATGTTTGATTCGGATGACCATATGTGTTTTTACCTGATTTATCACGATGCAATGTGGGCTTCAAACGATAATGTCGGGCATGTGGACTCAATCAAAGGATTTTTATTTCCCCCGATGAAAGAGCAAATGTGGTTCTCTAGATACCGGTTGCGAGTAATCACAACGATGAAATAGCAAATATGGATCGCAAATGTTGCATGAAAGAGCAAATGTCGGAGAAAATACAATACGAAAGATGTAGGAAAAGATAGAGCAATAAGGCCTTTGCGCTCGTTTATCACACCACCCCTTGGTCTAAGATGGAAAGAACTAAGATTAAATTACTGGAGTAAAGTAGCACAAGAAGTGACCCACCCAGCACATAAAGCATTTGTCAAAAACCAACCAAGTGTATGGGACGTACCCTTAAATAAAGATAGATATCCAATAGGGTAGAGAACTATAGAAGATCTAACGCAGTTCAAAGAACTATCAAACACAATTAAAAATAGTAATAAATACAGAAGTAAAATACCACCCTGGGAACTAAAAACACCAATCATAAACTACTCTTACTTACTTAGTCGTTCCCCTTCTACCGTGAGGTGTAGAGGTTTGGAAGAGAGAGCGCCAGACCATTCTATCAGCTGTCTTCTTCCTGGCCTGGTTCCATTCTAGTCCTCGGTCCTTCAAAGATTGTCTAATGTTGTCCTCCCAGCGGACTCTGGGTCGTCCTGGAGGTCTGGATCCCTGGCTCTTTGTTTCCCATTCTTGTCGTGCTAGCCGATCTTCTCCCATTCTGCAGACATGGCCAAACCATCTTAGTTGGGACTGTTCTATTTGGGTCTGCAGCGGGTGGGATTTTAGGCCTTGACGGATCGTCTGGTTGCGGACTATGTCTCTTGTTACTTCAACCACTTTCCTCAGATACCTCATTTCTGAGGTTTGGATCTGGCTTTTGTGGGTTGTAGTCATTGCCCACGACTCGCATCCATATGTCAAGACCATAAACTACTCACTTACTGAAATGATCAAACAAAACATAGAAGATAAGGAAGCCAAAATGATAAGTAGAAAGTTCATAGATCAACTAACTAAACACAGTCTGGCCGTCTACACTTATGGATCCAAGGGTGATAGTGGGCAACTAGGTGCCGGAGTTGTAATACCGCAGTGGGGAATTAGAAAGAGCTACAGTGTAACTGAAGAGGCTTCGATTTTTACCGCAGAGATGGTAGAAATTCTAAAAAGTTTAGAAATAATCGAAGATAACCCACCAGAAGCTGTTACGATATTTACAGACTCACTATTATCACTACAAGCACTAGAACACCCAGGTAAATGTAGTCGGCCAGACAAAAAGGAAGAAATTCTAGCAATTAATACATCACTAGGGAACAGAGGATGTAGTGTGAGGCTAGTGTGGGTTCCAGCACACATAGGTATTGCTGGTAGCGAGTTGGCAGATCAGAACTCCAAGAATGGAAGAAGAAGTAAAAACAATATAAGATCAGGACTGGGAAAGTCGGAGATCAAGAGCCAAGTGAAACTAACTATAAAAGATGAATGGAAGACAACATGGAAAAAAGTAGAAAAGGCAGACACGCGTTCAAACTGCTGAAAGAACCAACGAGGACGTGCCAGGTCAGAGAAGAATTAAAGATACCATCAAATAAAAAATTGTGGCGTCTCCTTCTCGGTGCAACATACTTTATGATAGAGGAACCACACTGCCAAGAAAGTCAGGAAGAGAATGACATAGACCACTCATTACCTGATCCACTGTAAAAAGTATGAACAACAAAGGCTTGAATTAAAAACTTACTATAGAAATCACAATATAGACATGACAGGTGATAAGGTTTTAAGTATAGATGCCCCAAGAGATGCCCAATCAATATGTTACCAACAGATTACTGGTGGCAATGTATGTAGTTATTATAATATTTATTTGTCTGGGTGAAAGTATTTGTTTTTAGAATCAGGATGCTTTCCTGGCCAAAGATATATCACCCATGATTGATTGATACTTTTGTTATATGGGTTATCTCCCCTGGATATCGAATTTGGCGTATGAATCTAGATTTTGTTGGTCTGTTCCTTGTTGGGCCAGAAACAGATTATTCTTGCTTAGGTTTATGCAGGAATGTTTATGGTCCGAGTCTATGTTTACTCCTTGTCTATTTAAGACGATTCGGTCTTATATCGTGATATCTTTGTATGTCTAAGTGGGACTATTTTTCCTGGTACTGAACTTTGGGGTCAGGCAGTTTCTGCGCATGCCGAGACGAAAGAGGGTCTTCGGTGATGATGGAGCCTGGTGAAGGCCATGTCAGAGACGAGTCCTCAGTTTGTTGATCACTGTGATTTGTTATGGGGAAGAAGATAATTTCTGATATGATTATTAAGTCTATGAGTTCCCCAGTGTTTATTCTATAACGCCAGGAGAGGGCGTATGTGTTCTGCTAGTGTATTTCCCATGCCAAGGTAAAAGAACTTTTGCTGAACTCTTTCTTCCTAGGCTTAGATGGGCAGACGTCTACATGATGATTATCTGTATCAATATGTCGGGATGACATGTTACCTAGCAGCACTGAATATGATTGTATGCAGCAGTTATGATGAAAAAATATGCTGATTCTTGTAGAAACATTTGTGTTCATGAACAAAGCTTATATTGAAGCTTTACTATGCATCTGTATAGTGAGCGATGCTCAAGGGAACCAGAAGCCATTTTGGATTCTATTTTTTGTCGATCATCGATCAGAGAACAGGGATGCACCTTATTATCAGGTGATGATTAAGAGATCACAGTTATAAAGAAAACTCAATACTGGTGGGTTAACATTGTCTTCAGAAATATTTGCTGAACTTTACCTAAAGGAATCTTCGCTAGAAAAGAGGTTCTGTCTAGGAGTCATGCTTGAACATTATTTATTAACTGACATGATCGGTCAGTAAGGCCTGATGATTATATTTATAATCAGTGGAAATCTAAGTGCTTGTCTACGGACGTTCCATTGTAATGTTCTTCAACATGAATGCCAACTTAAGATTGTAGACCATTGATCAACTGTATGATGATATATGTCGACCTGTTTTCCTGTAACTATACCCGTACTGTCCAAGTGTGTTCATCCAATTAAACAGTTTGAAACGACCACAGTAGTCTGCATCATTAACTTCTAACTACGTGTGAGTGAGTGTTTGATCTTCTAGTCAACTCTTCAGAACAAGCCATGCATTCGCGTATTGACACTCACATTTACACTCATAGTCAATATTACCTCCTTGTCGGGGCCTCATTACGTTTTGGACAAGGTGACCTGTATGCCCAACACTGTGCCGGGTTTTGAGTTGACCATTGACACCAGTACCAGCTTTATTAACGTGGTGACTGGACGAGTGATATCACACAAAAATAAACATTTATCACAATACTTAAAAGATATATACATAAAACAAAGGAAAACATATAAGGTTAGCACTTCAGAAAATACATTCAACCAAATAGAAATTAAGCAACAAGAACTAACAAATCATTTTTAAAAAAAAACCAAAAAAACACACAAAAAAAGAAAAAACTTACTAACTACTCATAGGACAAGGAAAGAGAACAAGGTATTAAAAAAACCCAAGAAAAACAACAACTCAAAAAGAACACATACTAACACAAATTAAAACCAAGTGTAAACGACAATAGTTATCAATAAACAATACAAAAGAGAAAATGAAATGGACAAATACTAATATAAATTAAAATCAGCAACTGCTAAAGACAATAGTTATTGAAATTGAATACAAAATTAGAAAATAAAATGACACTAAATACCCCAATTATAACCAAATTTCAGGTTGAACAGGGTAGACCAAGATGGAACGAGAAGAGGCAATAACGGTCAGCTGTTAAATGCCCGCTCTCCACCCATCACCTCTTCAAAACAACAACAACATAGTTAGAGGGTAGAATCAGTTTCCTTTAGCAAAGAGCAGGATTTGTCTCAACCAGGGTTGTGGAGTCGGCCATAAAACTTTTCGATACCGGAAATTTTAGACGTCCGACTCCGACTACAGGTTTTTATTTTAACTATTGATATTGCATACGTGGCTTTCGTAGACTACATTTTACACTATTTATTCATCAATACAGTAATACAAAATAACAAATCATCCACACCTGCACACAGATCACTGGTTTGCCAACCCCAATGAGGTAAAATATTTTCATTTTAACAATGACGGGAAAATTGACAGTGCAGACAGTTTATTTTCATTTCTTGTGTTTTTTCTAAATGTGCCAACAAATTTCCTATTGTGACAAAAACTTTATTATGTAAAAATGGATGTACTTTATCACGAAATGGTTTTAAGTGTTCTACTAATTTAAAATGTTTTTTCTAATTTTTAAGCGACACCTCCCTTGCATGAATCAAACGTGGATCTGCCTTGACTTAAGTCTCGTAAAATTCTGAGTCAGAGTCGGGACAAAATTTTACCGACTCCGTCTCCATTAAACCAAGGCCGACCCACGACTCCGACTCCACAGCCCTGGTTTTAACAAATGTTATACCAGCATTAATGCTAATAAGTAGTGTTTTGTTTTGATGCTAAGTAGTAGCATATTTTCCTAATATCTAATTTGAAATCATCTAAAGTCCAGGTCGGCCTAGCAAATTGGTGCCAATCGAGCCCCGCAATAGCTAAGGCCGACTAAGGTCTGAAATACGTTATAGAACACTATATCTACAAGACGTATTTATCATTCACACCAAATACTTTTGTTTTAAATCCGTAAATCCTTGAGAAAATTTAATTGCTCTGCAGGGAGTGGACAGAAATGTCAGAAATATGACGTCATGAATGGTTTTTATGCTGTTTAAATGAATATGATGAATTTAACTTCTTAAGAGTTCGGAATCTTTTGCACTTTTAATGTTTAAAGTTTTTTGAGTCTCTTCATAATGAGGCATTGAATCCGGTTCAAAATTGTGTGACTGTCACTGGCTGTATTTGATGTGTGACTATCACTGGCTGTATTTGATGGCAACAAATTTAATGAAGAAATAATCATAGTTACCCGTTGTAGTTCCCCGGGGGTATCGGAGCAGAGGGAGAACGAATATAACTACTGAGATCTCAGGAATGTCGTGCACGACAACTAATATGAAGTTGTACGAATGTCACAGATTCGAACATTCCTTTTTTATTTTAACCCGTTCATTACCTAATTTTTACGCCTCTATCTGCGATATTATCTTATCCTCATCACTCCCCGACAACGCCCACACCTTTTAGGCTTGACATGTTCTCCTTTGATTGTGGACAATCAACGATTAGCCAGGTGGGACAATACGATTAAATCAACATTTGTTTACCGTTTGTCACCGGTTTATTGTTTAGACAGACGGGCTTTTGATAGAAGCGAGCTGATTGTTTCAGTCAAGTCCGGGATGCGATTAACAAAAATGTTGTCGGATTAGCAAGGAATAGTATTTTTAAGATGACGAATGTCTACTAGGGCGGACATGACTTGCAGAAAATGTCGCTTCCAAGTTCATCTTGATTTTGAAAATCTGGACACCGCTCATATCACGTAATGATTGACGGCATGATCTCTTAACAATCTTGAAGTATTGTCACATAATTTTGTTCGTACTCTTTTCCTTTCTGGCAGTAATGTTCTACCTATATTGTGCGCACTAATTATGTACGCCATTCGATTGTTGGCACGTTCTATTTACCTCCGACAGTATTTGGTATTTTGGAGTCAATGTTTACACTTTTTCCATTCATTTGTGTCATGTGTGTTTACCCGAGAGTTGATGCAAATCAGACCAGATTGGCTGGCAAGGTCATTTTCGTGTAGTGACCGAGTGTTATGTTTCATTGGGAGTGCCAGTCCATTATCGAAACTGGTGACCGATTACAGACACATGAATGATGTAAGAAATTTCCGGACAGACCTGCTTGGCCAAGATGTTGCAGGAGGACGGCGACTGTAATCATTACCGAGATTAGACGGAAATAACAACTCCATATACGGAAAATTGGCCATTTGAATTTTACAAACGAATGAGACACGCAGAAAATATCATGAGGAAAGTCATCATAAAACGAACTTTTGAATGTATTGGCTGGCATTTGAGGCGCGAATAGACATTCACAGTGATGGGAAGTTTTGTCGGAAATGCCAGGTATGAGCGTGGGCCGGAAAACTGCAATATAACGTAGAACATTTAGCTGTACGGCACCGCATTCCTGAATCGTAACAAGTAAACAGTTCGGCCTGAAGCCAGAAACAAGTAGAAGTAAGGATTCTAAATAGAAAACACGTATTGGAGCACGTTTTTAGTAATACAACAAGGAAACTCCACCTTTTAATACGGAAACCGGATTTCTACAGGACCTACTCACACAGTCACAGAGGGATTCTAAAATAGAAATAATACCCCAAACGTGTGTTCTAAGTAATTGTATCAAGTTGCTGAGACTATTTAACTGAGCAAGAATCCTATGATCCCAGTATTGGGGTGAGTTGTAACATATTTTATATAGGTAGTTGCACTACCTTGTATGATAATGTCAATAATTATCATGATGATGGGTAGGGGGATTTGACATGTTTGAAGTTGCTGATGGTTATACAAGTCCTTAAGAGGCTGGCAGCCTCAGCACCTAAAAATGATATATTCATTAACCACCACAGCAAAGCGCTGATGATTGCTTCATGCGGGTTTTCACAGGGAACCAAAAGTAGAGGTAACCCCAGACTCCAAGTGGAGCATGGAGTGGATGATGATGCCATCATATGTAAATATTTATTATCATTTGTAATACGTTGTATGTATTCTTAAAAACGTTCCTTCAGGCACAAACCACTTGCAGCTGTCCAGTCGCAATTTTTCCATTAAATTAACTCAAAGAGTGGTGATTTTTCATCACATCCCCTGAATTATATGATATACGCTCAGGGAGAGTTAAAAACCCGAGAAACTGATCGGTTGACGGACAGCGTGAAAGGCACCTGATTAATATCAGGACAACAAAGACTTAGCAGCGGAATTAGTTCTTTTATTCTCTCTAAATTTGGTGGTACGGATGGAAGAGACTATTTGAGGTACTATTCTATTATACCAGCTGTATTAATATTCTGTGGTTCAAAGCTTGCGATTGACACTTGATACCTAAATTCAACGGGTTATAAATATAGCTGCCCTTGACCAGGAGCGGTTACCTCTTGAACTACTCAGAAGACGTGCCCCGGCACAGAGACGAATTGATGGAAACAGCAGCTTCAGAACTTTGGAGTTTTGACAACGAAGTGGCATTACTAGCAGGCCAAACACAAAAGAAGTCAATGTTAAAAACTAAGCCTCCTAAAGCCGATCTAATTTCCATGTTGACAACTACCTTTTATTAATCACCAGTTATATTTATTTGCACTTGTTCCAAAGTAATTAATTATTAAATTTGTTATATGCTTCATAGTTAATTTAGTTATCACAGAGAGAAGTGCACACGAATGAGTCACCATCTTTAATATATCTATATTTACATTTATAGAGTTAAAATAATAATACGAATTTCACTGTTAATTCAGTTGGGGGCTTGTATGAGCTAAATTAAATTATAAAATACCGCTTCACAAACGTTGTTGGGCAGATAAAAGTTAACATTGCTAAGACACATTCAGCATTGTTCTTGACTTCTGAAATATCTTGTGGAACTCCCTCAAGGTAGAAGCATCATCATCCTTCTATCTGCATCTCTGCCAAGAGAAAAAATGTGCGACGGTAGACACCTTTGAAGACCCACATTAGATTCTCTAGGTTTTGGCCATTGTTGGACCATTATTGCAGAGCAAAGGGGAGGCAACTGATACGATAGTCTCTGCTAAGGTGGAGGCATTTCACATCCTAAGGTTAGGGGTATATAATAAGAACAGCAACAGTTAGAACGGCCAACGTCAATATTAAACGAATATCATAGTCCTCATAGACGCGCGTATCATTTCAGATAATATTTCTTTGATGCACGTATACACAAACATCTCCCTGGATTTATAATGATCCTCCATGAGTCAAACATAGTCATATTCATAACGTAAATTCCATTTCCATACACTTGCCTCCAATATTATAAAGTTCATACGGTGTTTACCTATTTATAATCTTTGTTCAAGTTATTTATATATTAACCATAAATCATTTCCATCCTCCTATAACTAAATATGATTCCTAGTATCAGTCCATTGCGACATATTACACTAATCCAGATACAGGATGCTATAAATCCATTCACACGATCCTGAAACTTCAGACACAGTCGTCTTCTCAACACTTTGTAAACACAATGCTCATGTTACTAATACAAACATGCTCACGTCATTTGCGCTGATACGCATACAATTCAAACTCAGTCGTGTCTTTTTGTGCAGCATATGATCTCAAAAGAAATCGATCTATATGATGTGCAAAAAGACTCTCAACAGCAACCCGTGACAAGTATTAGGACAGGCAATATAACATAATTGTTTCCGGTATGTAAATAACAATTAGTTGTACAACCTTAAATGGTAATGCTATTAATTACACTGACAAACAACATTTTTCTTTCTTATATAAGAATAAGTGTTCTTAGGTCAGTTTCTTGCGCTGATTTCAAATCTGAAATCCGTTTATCTCTATCATGTCAAGTTCTTAAGATATTTGTGAATAAATATATTTTTGGGAAACCGTTATTTGCTCCATTTCATTTTTACTCTATAACTTATTAAAAATTAATAAAAAGCAACATAATTCTACTTTTTATACTGCTAAAAGATGCATGACATATGTTACGCAATTTTTCTAATAGTTACTGTATTTTGAAATAATTCTGAGCAAAATATGGCTTCTAGAAGTTGTAGAAATTCGGCTGATCTGTTCTGTTACGTGTGCGGATATTTTACCGATCGTGTTGACCAGAAAAACTTTACACCATTACTAAAGAAAGCATACGAACTTTATTTCGATTTGAAAGTTGATGATGCAAATAAATCTTGAAAGCCAAATGCAGTTTGTTCGATACATTGGCAGGTTGGTTACGAAAATCGCCGAAGCATAAGTCGATGCCTTTTGGAGTGCCAGTAATATGGCGTGAACATACAAATCACACTACTGATTGTTACTTCTGCTTGACAAATATCCATGGTTTCACTTTTAAAACTAGAAAGTCTGTGGTTTATTCAAATATTGAATTGGTTTCGAAACCAGTGCCTCATGATCCAATCCCGTGTCCGATCCAAGTACCACCAGAACAATATCCGTTGGACGTGAATGAACCATCAGAAAGTGATAGTTTACCTGCTTTAGAAACTAATTCTGACTCAGATTACATACCGGTGAATGATGGTGTTTACTTAATTAACCATTCAGAACTTTCAGATCTAATACGTGATCTCGCTCTTACCAAAGGACAAGCGGAATTACTCGGTTCGCGACTCAAAGAATGGAATCTTTTAGCGCCCAATACTCCGATATCTAAATTTCGTCATAGACACAGAGAACTTGTTCAATACTTTGAGATGGATGATGACATTTGCTATTGCAAAGATGTAAACGGTCATGAGCACATAGTCAACGAATGGCGATTTTTCATCGATTCTTCCAAGACTAGTCTAAAAGCCGTGTTATTGCATAACATAAATTTATTTTCATCAATTCCAGTCGCCTACTCTGTTCATATGAAAGAAACTTATGACAATATGGCTATACGTTTGGAAAAAATAAAGTACAATGACTACCAATGGCAGATTTGTGGAGACCTAAAGGTCATTGCAATTCTCACGGGCATGCAGACTGGGTATACTAAATTTTGTTGCTTCCGATGTGAATGGGACAGCCGCAACAGACAGGAACATTATGCAAGAAAGGTGTGGCCTATCCGGGATCGTATGCAGCTCGGGCATAAAAATGTAATACACGAGCCTTTAGTTAACAAAGACAGCTTCATTTTACCACTGTTACATATAAAGTTGGGGCTCATGAAGAATTTTGTAAAAGCGTTAGATAAAACGAGCAAAGCTTTCACTTATCTTCGAGAAAAGTTTCCGCAAGTTAGCGATGCAAAGATAAAGGAAGGTATCTTTGTAGGACCTCAGATTAGGAAAGTTATTGCAGACAAACAATTTGAGAACTTGTTACATGGTAGTGAACTTCGCGCATGGATGGCATTCAAATCGATCGTCGATAACTTTCTGGGAAATCACAAATCTGTCGACTATGTTGCATATTGTTAAGCAGTGTATAGATGCATACAGAATTATGGGCTGTAACATGTCCCTCAAAATCCATTTGCTCGATTCGCATCTTGACTTTTTCCCTGACAACCTTGGCGAAGTCAGCGATGAACATGGAGAACGATTCCATCAAGATATCGCCGTAATGGAGTCACGTTATCAAGGACGGTGGAGTGTGACCATGATTGCCGATTATTGTTGGATGCTTCATCGCGATGTACCACATGCCATTCACCGACGAAAGTCGACTGCAAAGAAATTCAAGCCTACATAACTGTTATACTTCTTGTACGAATGATGTTGTAATACTGTATGCGTTGTTAAAAAACTTCAATTGCGTATTTCTAGAGATCCCGACCTGATAGAGAAAAACGGTTTGCAGATTTAAAAACAGCGCATTAAAATTGACCAGAAAAACATAGAAATGTTAGAGAAAGAAAAAAAAAGTTTTTTTTTGTTAGTCAGTGTTATCATGATGATGGGTAGGGAAAATTTTACAGGAAATAAGATGCCCTACCTTGCGATTGGTTTTTAACTGAAAACGAACAAGCCTCGAAAGGTGATTGGTTTTAAGAAATACCAACTACCAACTGCTACAGCTCTGCAGCCACAACTCTAGAGATAAAGTAAAACTTGAAGAATCGAGGCACCTCATTATAGGTGACTTCAACAGTGTCATAAAATTAACAGTGATACAACGTAAAAATATCTCCAAAGGATAAAATGTAGGGATAAAAAGAATGCGTAAGTTACTAGAAGGCATGATCGCCCACGCCGCGGGTCATCACCCGCCATGGAAATTAAATTGCTGAAACGGTTACCATTTGAACGGGATGAGAACGGCGGATCAAAAGGAAAAAAATATGACTGAAAAATTGCGTGAGACTAGCAAAGCTCAGGAGACGTAATTGGGGGGGGGAAAGGAAAAAGTCACGTTCCCCAAGTTGACATAAAGTAAGGAAATCGACAGAAGGGACCTTGGATATGATACGCCACAGTCATTTATTGGACGCTTTTGCGATACCAAGCCTTTTATTTGAATTCAGCGGCAAACGCAGATGCTTGAAATATTACAAAATTTAAAAAGTAACTTTTTCTTAATATTAATGTTAGGAATATAAAAATTAGCTGGCCGGATGGCCCATTCTGAGCAGTGAAATAATATGCTTTTATTTATACAGACGGATAGATAATAATGAAGACATTGACAAAAGACTGTGTTGTTCACATCAGCGAAAGACTGCATTGAATCAAACATGTCACTAATTTGCACAAAAATCGCGACCTTGAGACGCAAGTGTTCAAATCTAGTTAGAATGAAAGAGAGGGGAAATTGGTGGGAGCTGTGGCTAAAAATAACTTTAAAGACAAAATTTGTAGAGGGGACGGATAGGTTGGTTCAAAAACCAAGTACGTTTTTTGAGAAAACGCAAGTAGAGACGGACGGACTAACAGATAAAAATCCATACTTGACTGAAGCATGACTGAAATGACTTTAGTGTAGGAAATTTGAATTTAAAAAGAAACCAAGGCATTGATTGGCCACAGACAATCATATTATCAGCGCTCAGACGAGCTTTTTTGCCATTCCTCAATAGTTGTCCAGTGATAGACACAGTAAATTTTAAGTGTGGTGATTTCAAATGAAGTAAATAGAAATCAGTTCAGGGACGCCATACTATAGCCAGCAGCTCAGCTGAGTTTTGCTAGCATTTCTGTGTTCTTTATTCATAATCTGGTAAGATTGAAATTATTTCTTTGTATATTTTAAATATTATTTAATGTTTCGAGTGATTTGATACTGCCATATCGAAATCTAGCCTTACAAACAAGTAAGGATTTGCTCTAGACCCCCCGCCCTAGTTCAGGGTCTAGGGACAAACAATATATATATAAACTCCAGCAAGGATTAGGAAGGACAGATCAAGTGTTGAGATCAGTGGAACATATCACCTATCCTATCCTAGGGCAAGAAGCTAATAAACATATTTCTGAATATGTAGTCTGGGAGAACTTATCCTATGTGAAACCAACTTGGTAAGGTGTGTTGTATGGTCAGAGAGATCTGACCCTGTCTAAATGGTGTTATTGTAAATTGTTACGTGTAGAAGTGGCTCTTTAGGTAAGGTTCTGAACCTAAACCAATACTTTATTTCAGAGCTGTGAGTTTTTTATGTTGACACCAAAAGGTGGTGTCAAATGCTGGGTAAATAATTGACAGTGAGGACCCGTGCAGTGTCGCATCTCGGCAGAACAGCCTTGTATTGCCCCACGCCCGGAGAGGTGGGGCCACCCGATATATTGCCTCCAAGCACGGAGAGGTGGGGCCACCAGATTCCAGCACCAGAACTACTCTTTCAAAGTTACGTAAGCAGGCTGGTCTGCTGGATTTACACCAACTTCATAGACATAGCACCCAAAGTGAATTACTACTAAAACATCCCATTTCCTTCCATCATTAATGGACAATGTTTGGTAGGCTTAGACAGGGAGGGATGAAGCCACCCCAACAGCACATCTATTCATCGTTCTCCCAGGGAAAATAAAATTATGAACTGTAGAAATATTAACAAGTCGTGAAAATTATATACGTACACACCTTTTATTTATCATGCCATTTATTCATGCCATTCACTCATAAATTCCAAAATCTTTCATATGTTCTGGCCAAAATAAAACCTTGGTTCAGAACAAATAAATTTAAAAAAAGATTTACTTTCTAAAATTTCACCAGCTGAATTTAGTTCATTGTGTTCTAAATTTTATTGATAATATTATATTATTTAATATCTGTGTGTGTGTGTTTGTATATGTCAATAAACACATTACATTCAGTACCCTAGATTTTAACGTAGCCACATTCATTAGAAAAAAAGATAGGTGTGAGGTCGTAGTGGTAGCAAGAAAGGCCTTCTGAAAATTCACAGCTACATTTTATCTCAGGAGCCTTCACAGCTGACCTCATACATCACACTTAGTAATATCACCATCATACAATACCATCAAAACCACTACAAAAGCCATTCACCAAGCTGGGGCTATGAAGCATCGGACCCGAGATAAGAAGAAGTAGAAGATTGGATGGTGGAAAATAAACTTATTTTAATAAACCAACCAGATAATAAGTCCACCTTCTATTCCAGAGTATTGAAAACAACGAGCAAGCCAGACCTTCCTATAGCTACGGATGACATACATCGGCTCACTACTAGAATAGTAAATAGCCAACTGGGAGGAAGTAAACCATGTACCAGTCACATTACAGATATCTGCAGTAGGAAGTCCAGGACCAATAAATATTGCTTCTAGCTGGAAATTAAAAAAGAGCATTGGATCATTTTTAAAGAACAGGTCGATAAACTCTGTCAGAATGACTCTACAACATTGTAACCATTGTCTAAAACATTGTAACCATTGTCGAAAGCTTTGGATAATAGGTCTAAAAATATTGTAACCATTGTCTAAAACATTGAAAGAAAGGTCTAAAAATAGTGTAACTATTGTCTAAAACATTAAAACATAGATCTAAAAATATTGTAACCATTGTCTAAAACATTGAAACATAGGTCTAAAAACATTGTAACCATTGTCTAAAACATTGTAACCATTGTCTAAAACAGTGAAACATAGGTCTAAAAACATTGTAACCACTGCCTAACACACTGAAACATTGGTATAAAACATTGTAATCACTGTCTAAAACTTTGTAACCATTGTCTAAAACATTTTAACCATTGTCTAAAACATTGGTCTAAACATTGTAACCTTGGTCTAAACAACATTGTAGCCGTGGTCTAAAAAACCCTCTAACCTTGGTCTAAAACATCGTAACCTTGGTCTTTAAAACCGTTGTAACCTTGGTCTAAAAACAGTGTAAGCTTGGTCCAAAACACAGTGGAATGCATGTGGTAGTGAGTGTTTAGACGATCTCAGTCTGTATTTTTACGGATGACTGATTGACAGTTTCCGAATTGAAATGGCGGTAGATGACGAGGATAGTAGACAAAGTCTGCCATGTTTCCCTATGTTGCCAGACTGGCTATCCTTATTTACGTTACCATTAACCTTAGCCTACCCTCATCTCTGTTTTGGGCTTTGTCAAACAGCTAGCCTTAACTTAACACCAACCCTGGTTCCAGCTTTGTCAAAATTAATAACGCCCAACAAATACTGCCATAGAGTGGATTCTATTCTTTAATTTTATGAGGATGCCGGCACCCCCATTTTCAACTGCATTTTTTGCTGAACCATCAGTATATGCATGTGTCCAAAGCTTTGCTGGGAATTTTTGATCAATATATTTGGTTGCTATACACTTTCTTTGTGTTTCTGTCTGTGTTCCCTTACTTTCAATGCTTGGAATATCATATTTTAGCTCAGGAAAGCATCTTGTTTTCCACAGTGGGATAGTTGTGCTTGTTGGTATTTTCTTTGCAACTGAGCTTGCTAGCATGATATTTTTCCTAATTTTGTCTTTTGCTTGGGCCACAAAGTTAGTTCGCTTGATCCTGCCTCTTCCTAGCCTATTCATTCTTTGGAACATGGGGTGTCCTTCGAGTCTCTATAAAAGTAATATAACATCATACATTTGCAATAATCATCATAATTAAAGTATGTTTTTTTAAATAAAGGGAACAAAAATGAAAGATAAAGAATTTAAAAATAATAATAATAAAAAAATTTAATGAAAATGGAAAAAAAATAAGAAATAAAAAAAATAAAAAAACAAACAAACAACAAGACTGATAAAAATCGAATTCCTCATATAGTAAATTAGGGATTTGAGACATATTCAGAGGTGTGTTATAAGAGTTCGTGAAATATTCAAACGCTCTACTACTGAATGACTCAGGGACTCGGTGTTTTTTCCAGTGCACGCGAAAAACTTTACGAGAGGTGAGCAGCTTTGAGTCTCATAGCAGACACTGCTGCAATGAATGCAATGATAGGTTCATCAACATGAGGTGGGGTAAACAGTTACTTTCCTCGCTGTCTTTGCCGTCCCAAACTCAAGACCAGAATCAGACATGTACGAAAGCAATTAATTTGCCAAGGGTTGAAAATCGGGCACAGTCCCCTCTTGCATTCTTCCTTCCTCTTGCTCATCTTTTGTTACTGTTACTCAAACATTCTCCAGCGTACTTTAAGTATTAATTTAAGGGCAATACAACATTACAAGGTAGTATAACCGCGTACATTAACAGTGCCTAATCACAAAATTAAGAATAAGTATATTGTAATGAAAAACTAGATCATCAGAGCCTCCATACAGTATATTAGGTCAAAGTTACAAACACGTATACAAGCAAATAGTTCTAATAAACATTAATAAAAATAATTACTAATAAAAGAGGTAAGAAATGCTAACAAACTAACATACCAGTCTTTAATAATATTAGTCCATACCATCATGGCGATGGTATGGACTAATATTATTAAAGACTGGTATGTTAGTTTGTTAGCTAAGGGATTAAACAAAAATATTTAAATTATTGCACATTAGATGAAAGCGGGGGCAGGGGGGGGGAGGGAGGGGGGAGGGCCGAAACACACAACAATATAGAGGCTCTTCTTGGCTTAATCCGGCCCTGACTGGATAAAGAAAGAAAGTTCTTTAGTATTATTTAGACCCAGTCTTAACATACAGAAGTGAGTTATAAACAAGTATACAAGCAGGAAAAGCTCTGGAGGCTAATCACTGGAAGGATGAAAGTTTTTCAATTAAAGACAGTCTTAATTAAAGGGATACAATTCATTACCTTAAAATTTGTCACACAAAAATCAGTAGCTTTTAAACTTTCTTTTACCTCATGTATTCTTAGAAACATAGATTCTGTCTCACCATAATATTTGAGTCATTAATTTTGTTACAAATGTTTCATTCATTTATAAGTTTTAATCAAATATTTTAAATTTTAAAAGCATATACAATTCATAAACACTTTATTGTCTTTACAGTAGCTTCTAAATGTGTTAGCGCGTAAACCTTAATCAACAGTAAGTAAATTTCAAAAGATTAATTTTATCTAGAGGGGGAACGGCTTTTGCAGTTCCCCCGAAAATCAATGGACACGATAGGTTACATATATGCTTTTTTATTCTTATTCTTAAGTTTTCTTAATTTTCAACCGCTCTCCCTCCTTTCTCACCAGTAGACAGAGAAATAGTAAGAGATTACAAAGTTACTTCATAACAAATATGGATGAAGATCTCGATTGGTTTGGTTTATTAGTGACTATCCTCATTGCACAAGGAAAACGCCATGAGTGATCCGATCTCCTCCCTTAGATCACACAAGGAGGATCTCAGCGCAGTGCACGAACTCCGTAGCACAAGCGAGAATCCCAGTTCATTCATTCATTCATAACCCTCCACTCCCAAAGGAGCATAGGCCTTCAACAAACACATGCCAAGTCCTCCTGTCACGTGCCATCATCTCAAGTTCTTTCCAGGTTCTCCTTATCATTTTCACCTCTGTTTCCAGCTCTCTTCTACCTATGCTTCTTGGTCTACCTCTGCCTCTCTTGTCCTGGGGGTTCCAGAACAAGGACTACCTTGTAAAGCTATCAACAGGCTTCCTCAGTGGAAGTCAAAGAGAAAATAAGAGAGAAGAAAATGGTACGAAAACCATACTTAGGAGCTAAATACACAGCAGGACAAATAAAGAAATATAGAGAATATGTGATACTCACAATAGAAGCAAAGAACAAGGTGCTAGCAGCAAAACAAAAGTCCTGGGAAGAATTTGGAGAAAAGCTAGAAAAAGATGCGCAAGAAAACCAGAAATTGTTCTATAAGACCCTTAAGAACATGAGGAAGGAAAAACAATGCTCTCTCAAATTTATAAAGGACAAGCAAGGCAAATTGCTTGCTGCCTCGAAGGAAGTAATAGAAAGATGGAAATAATATTTCTCAGAACTCCTTGATGGTGAGCAAGGTCAAGCATCAGAAATGATAACCACTAGCACAGAAGAGGAAACAAATGGTGATGAAGATGACATAAAGATGGAAGAACTGAAGGCAGCACTGGAGAAAATCAAGATGGGCAAAGCAGCAGGGCATGATGGTATAACACCAGAAATGGTTACGTACATGGGAGCATCAGGCGACCTATTACTCTTAAGGGTCCTACAGGCAGCGTGGTGCAACAAGACCATACCAAAGGACTGGGAGATTGCCATCCAAACAGTCCCAAAGTTTGCTCCAGGGGACCCTGTCAAATTCCTTTTCTAGATCTATGAAACAAAGATGGATCTCACTCTTATACTCAAGAGCCTTTTCACTCAGCTGTCTGAGTGTGAAGATTAGGTCCTGAGTACTTCGGTTTGCTCGGATTCCGCACTGGACCTCATCCAATTGTGGCTCAGCTATGCGTCGGAGTCTCTGCTCTAGGATTCTAGAGTAGATTTTACCAGGGACACTGAGAAGGGATATGCCTCTGTGGTGAACTTTTAAATACAATATGTAATTTAACATATAACAATATAGTGCATAAAGTCAAAGATAGGATAGTACTAAAAATTTTGGCGAGAATCTTAGTCGTCGCCTAAGCCTTCAGTGTATTATTTGATAACGCATTAGCCGAACCAAAAAGGGTACCCTAGTTTTCAAATTCAACCTTGAGATAACGTACCATGTGGCGTTCTCCAACTTGCTCTTAGGTTTAATGATTTAATTCATGGAAGAGTGAAACATATTTGCAGTAGCCAAGTGATCATACAAGAGTTCTTAAACTTGCTACATAAACATCCGCACAAGAATTGAAGAAACGTCCAGCTTATACACATCACGAACATGTTTATTATGGATAAAACGTATGCTCCAGTGAAGTATTACTTGTAAGACCTCTTCCACTACACATGACTCCCATGGCATAGGGTAAACACAGATTCTGGCATATAACAGTCTGTCAGTAAATGTCGAGATCCAGTCCTGTAATCAGCTGTATCTCTATGAACATACGAATATATAAGAACCGGGAACATCGCCCGTCTTCAGTCTTTAAACATCACTATATCATTTCTATTCACTCCTCTACCTATCCTGTGAATGAATCAGGCACTCTGTCATTCCAGGATGAACAGACTTACTTCAGAACATATCTATCAAACACACCGACATCTGAAATATCTCCGAGCAATTCACACAGCCTCCTCACTGTTCCACGACACATCCACTAATGCCCCCTGAACCCTTCGCTATCATTCGCCCACCTTTTGACCTCTCTTGCATACTGATTAGTGACGTCGTCTCTGCCGCAATGCGTCGGACGGTAATAAAAACTTGTGGACGAAGCTATTTAATAGCTAGATATAAGAACATAAGTAACAGCATATAAAATGTACGTCACATCTTGAAATTTTTCTTCCTCAGAGGTAGGTAAACAAAATATAAAGTGAGATTCCAGTGCCCCCAAGTAGAGAGTTAAAATATAATACGAGCGGAGACCAGGAAGTACTCAACCCCTGTGTCTGTCATGAGAAAGCCAAATTTAACACAACGTGAGGACATTGATATGAAAATATCAAAGCCTAAGTCTTACTCAAGTCGAGACAATATGACACATAAGAAGTAGCTGAGCTGGCTTCCAGTAACTAAGACTACATGTTATATGAACTCATCCATACCTGTCAATCATTTTCACTCTAATGTCACATACTTTTGGTCTAAGTCCTGTCAGGTTATAGACTTAGTGAATATTGTCACTTAATACAATTGCAAAGTAATTATGCTATAGATGACCATTAAGTAATTATAATATATATGAAAGTTGGAAGACACATGCAATGAAGTACATGATGTAATACCTTCATGATAAGAGAATAATGTTTTCTGTTTTTCTACTTTTTTTTCTCATTCATATTATGTTTTGTTTTCTTCTCTCACATGAGTCTTTATTCAGAATCTCAATGGATGATATACCATGATGATTAAGACAAGCATAATAAGTCCCCACGACCCTGTGTAGTTTGGTAAAAGTAGTTAATGTCAATGCAAACAAGACATGCTTAGTTGGTATAAGACTTCAGTAGTTGCAAGAAGTTTAGTAAAGCTGAGTACAGGGACAATGCATAGAGATACTCCTTCTTAAACCCTGTGTGTCCATTAATCAAAGTCTAAGCACAAAGGTAGTAATAAAAATTAATGTGTCCAAAAAAGAAGAATATATTAGGTAAATATAACTATTAAGTTTGTTAAGCACAAAAATTGTGAGTGTTCATAAATCCATGAAGATAATTCAAGTTCACGATTCATGTCCATGGGTTATCAAATAAAAGGTAATAAATTATCCCTGAATAGTTTCTTTGGTTCACTATGTGTACTGAGATGCACCTGAATCCTGAGTATGAGTGATGTCCCATGTAGAAAAAGTTATACACTAGGTAGTTTCCCCTGAATATCCATCACCGATAAAGTTTCCTACCAACACATAATGCAAGTATCCATGCATACTAGTTGCTGTAAACAAAGTCCTTGAACTATGCGAATAACAGTCTCATGGAATGAACATAAAGATAGTCAAATGTGGCAAATATAAGTGTACCTGTAGATTGTCGAAGACAACCAACTGGAATATAACAAATTCTCTCCATCTGGGAGATTCCGTGATGTATCAAACCAGTCCTAGATGGTTGTACAGCGTGACAAGACGTCCGCAAGATTGTTCTTGGAACCCTTGATCGCCCGTATCGTGTAAGAGTATGGCTGTAGACTTAGGGCATATCTAGCTGTTCGCTGGTTTGAAAAATTAGCATTTTGTAGATAAGCTAGAGCCCTCTGGTCTGTCTCGATGACAAATGGTGCCCCAATCAAGTATTTCTGGAGTTTGGCAACACTCCATGATATAGCTAGGAGCTCTCTTTCCAGAATGGGGTATTTTGCTTCTGTTGAAGATAACTTGCGGCTCACATACAACACAGGATGCAAAACATTGTTGTGGAGTTGCATCAAAGACGCTCCTATCGCATATTGAGATGCATCACACCTGAGAGTAAAGGAGATAAATGGATTAGGCAGTTTCAATATTGGTGCCTTTGAAAATGAAAATTTTATACGGTTTAATACATCTTGGCATGGCTGTGTCCAGACTATTTTGTTAGGACATCCATTTTTCAGCAAAGATGACAAAATGGAAGTTAATTCCGAGAAACGAGGAATGAATTTCCTGTAAAAGTTGATTAAACCTAACAAACTCATGACTTGTTTTTTTGTTTTAGGAACCTCAAGATTAAGAATTTTTGAGACAGTGTCATCATCTGTTTTTAAGAATCCTTGAGAAATTCTATGTCCCAAAAAAGAAATTTCTTTATAGCCGATCTGGACTTTTGAAGGTCTAGCAGTGAGGTGGTGACTGCGTAGAATGTCCAATAAAGATTGAAGACCTAAGATATGGTCCTGCCAAGAATTGTGGAAGAGACAGATATCGTCGATATATGTTATGATATCAGGCCGACCAGCAAATAGGAATCTCATCATCCGGACAAACGTTGCCGGTGCGTTCACTAGCCCAAAACACATATGAGTCCACTGATATAATCCATTAGGAGTGGCAAAGGCAGTGTAAGGCTTAGATCTATCTGTTAAGGGAATCTGCCAGTAGCCTTTTGAAAGATCAAGTTTACTGAAATATGTAGCATCAGACGTCTTTTCCAGTAAGGAATCAAGAACAGGCATAGGTTCTGCATCAGTAGAAGTTATACCGTTAAGACGACGGAAGTCTATACAGATTCTAATGGACTTATCTTTTTTCCTAACAATCACTAGAGGAAATGAGTAAGGTGATTGGGATGGTTCTATAATACCCATTTTAAGCATGTTATCAGTTTCCTTATCCACTTGAGCCTGAAAATGAATTGGTATGGGATATGGCTTTATCCGGATAGGTGTTTGATCTTGAAGTAGAATGTCATGAGCGATGACATCAGTACTACCTGGGATCTCAGTCAACACATCCAGATAGGATTGTAACAGAGTATAAATTTGAGTGTGTTGGTCGATTGATAGATCTGGAGATATAGAAACGTCCCTCCAAGACTCTGATGCTTGAAGCGGAACAAAAGATAATGGCAGAGAGACATCTTCGAATGAAGACTCCTCATCATGAATTACAGCAAGTGAGGAATAGTTTGAGTCAGACGCATCAATGGCCTCGAAAATTGGTTGAAGATTACCAGGTCGAGAATGGAATTTTTGGAGCATGTTGATGTGAAATGTTCTATGTTGACCCTTTATATCCACAATATAATCAACATCAGTTAACTGTGAAACCACTTTATACGGTCCTCTCCATGCAATTAATAGTTTATTCTCTTTTGTAGGGAGAAGCACATATGCTTCATCCACAGGCCACAATAAGCGTAATTTTCTCTTCTCATTAGTGAATAGTCTGGTTTTTTCTTTTGCTCTCTCAGAAGCATCCACTGCTATCAGGCATGCTTCAACAATCTTTTTTCGTAGATTTACAACATATTCATAAGAGGATTGAACCTCCTCTGACAACTCGGAGCCCACGAGAAGCTGTTTTAAGATCGACATGGGACCTCTAGGCTTTGCCCCAAAAATTAATTCAAATGGCGAAAACCCAGTTTGTTCGTTTGGGATTTCCCGATAGGCGAACAAAACAGCTGGTAAAATTCTGTCCCAGTCCTGTGGACATTGTGAGGTAACCTTACCCACCATCTGTTTGAGTGTCTTATTGAATCGTTCTACTGTGCCGTTACCTTCTGGGTGATAGGCACTGCTTAGAGACCTCTCAATTTGAAAATCCTTCATAACCTGTACCATAACTTCTGATGTAAATTGTCTACCTCTGTCTGATAGTATTTCCCCCGGAAACCCCAATCTACTGAAAATGATCATGAGTGCATCAGCAACATCTCTAGTTGTGATGTTCTTAAGTGGTATCGCTTCAGGCCACCGTGTGCACATGTCAATGCACGTAAGAATGAATCTGTGGCCTCTTGCTGATACTACTGATAATGGTCCTATGATGTCAATTGCCATCTTAGCGAATGGTCTGTTAGAGATATCAAAGACCTGTATAGGTGCTTTGTGACATGCACCTTTCGCAGCCACGCTTTGGCATGTCTTGCAAGTTCTACAAAAAGTTTTCACATCTTTGGTGACCCCAGGCCAGAAAAAATTGGACAGCACTCTTTGTTTAGTACGAGCTATCCCCAAATGGCCTGCACAGTTGACATCATGGGCATGTTGCAAAATAAAAGGTCTAAAATTAGTTGGCACCATGATCTGTTTTTTTCTCAGAATTAGCATCATTAAAATTTCTAATTAGAATACCATTTTTGATAGTGTACCAGTGAATCGCCCTCTCGTTGTACACAACATCATCTTTTCTAGCAACCTTGAAAAAAATTTTCAATGAGTCATCACTATGTTTCATAGTAATGAATGACTCTTTACTGACAAGTGAAACTTGTAAATTGTCATCATCCTCATTCCCTGATGCCGTACTATCATTGGCCTCTGCCTGAGCCTGTGCCCGTGTAGTAACTGCATTAGCAGTCACTAAATGCTGGTTTTCCCAACTTTTAATATCATCATCTGAGCACTCCTTCAGCCCAGGGAGGTTCCCCAGAATCAACTCGCTGACTGGATTTTCCAACATACAAGCAAGAACATTCCCTGTGAAGTAAGGTGTGTTTATGTAAACAAAGGCAGTTTGATAATATTCAACTGTGCCCCCGAAGGTAACACATTTCACCTGTTTACCTGTGTAACATGAGTTATCAACCAGAGATTGTCGCACCCCTACGGTAGTGCATCCCGTATCCCTGAGGACGGAAACAAGTCTATGATTAACAAATCCCCTGCAAAATTTAAGTGAACCTTTTCCATCATGAGAAGCAAGTACTGGTAGAGGGTGACCACAAATTAATCTGGATACTTCATCTGTTTGAAAAAGAGTGTTGCAAGCAGAGCAATTTGCTTTATTAGAAAGATCAACATTGCATGCATTGGCATGCAACGTGGTCTCATACCCTTGATTCCGAGCAACTGACTGGTTGTTTTGTTCAACAGCAGCATTAGCCCTATGTGGGGGTCGAGAGCCTCTGTAGTGCTGATTATTCCAGTTGTTCTGGTAATTACAATCATTATTATAATTTGATCTTCCTCTATTAGAATAGGAATTCTGAGTTCTGGTCCAGCCTCTGTTTGGTCCATTAAATTGTTGTTGAGGCATATTTTCCTGGCTGTATGGTCGAAATGGTCTGTATGCAAAGTTATACCGACCCCTGAAAGTTCCGGCATTCCGGCTAAAATTTCTTCCCCAGCCTGAAGCATTATCAGGTGGTCCCTGTTTTTGATTTCTTGTATATATAGCCTTTGCTGAGGCAACTGGTAATGCCTCCTTGATGTTTGAGTTGCTTATATTCCTTCCAGGATGTGCGGTCATGAAACGTCGCCCCACAATTTGCATTTCAGCAATGGTTTGCGGATCCCTCTCTTGGAGATAGGTCAAAAATTCTGGACTGACTGAAGAGAGAACCTTATCTCTTAGTATGAGATCCATAAGCGACTCAAAAGTATGATCGATTCGTGACAGTTCAATCCATCTCTGAAAAGTAAGCTTGATAGATGCAATGTATTCTGCGAAGTCCTTGGCCGAGTCAGGCAATAAAGTTTTGAATTTTAATCTATAACCGTGAGTATCCAGCTGGAATTTTTTCAATAATAATGCCTTTATAGAATCATAGTCACTTCTAGAGGCATCATCCAAAGTGCAGATAGCTGTAAGAGCTTCACCTGAAAATAATGACATTAATTTACTAGGCCATTCAGATTTGTCCAGTTTATGTTCCTGATAAATTGTCTGAAACCTATTCAAGTAACACGATATGTCATCGGATGGATGAAATTTAGGTAAATGAACCTTAAAAGGACACCCATGATCCCTTTTTGTTGTGCCCTGATTAGTGCTCTCCACCGGTTTGTTCTCATTCTCAAGTTTAAGCTTTTGAAGCTGAATTTCCGCCATTTTTTGCTCATGCTCAAACTGTGCTATCTTTTGTTCTTTTTCATCTTGCCTCCTCTTCTCCGCTAATTCTTGCTCTAATTTTTTCTCAGCTGCTTCTCTGTCTTCTCGCCTTCTCATCTCAGCTAATTCTTGTTCTAATTTTTTCTCTTCCTTAGCCACCTGCTCTAACGCAAACTCTTTCAAGGCCTTCGCTTGAATCCCAAGTCTTTCACCCACGGTGACAAAATGTTCTAGGCGAGACATGTTGAGATACCCTGATATAATCAATCAGGTACACAAATAACAACTCTTAAATAAAATTATATGTCTTTTCAACAAATTGCCTTATACTCAATATCAGAACTGAACAATTTTGCACTATTTCCAAAGGATACAGTAATATATTTCCAAAGGAGCAACCAAGACAATACAATTTAAGATATATATATATGTATAGACAATAAATCACGCCTAACAAGGACAATACTAAGGTATAAAGAAAGATAAGGTATAAAAGTTTTAACAGGTAATGAAAAAAAACGTGATCAGTAGAAGATCCACCATTTAATACATGAATCAACTGAATTGATGGTCAGATTCGATAAACAGAGCACGACCACTAAAGACGAAAAAATTACAATAATCAACAGAATATGACAAAGACCAACATTAAAACAAGTCCGAAAATAATAAAGAAGAAAAAAAATTAATAATAATTGTAATGATCTAACAGATTATGATCACCACACAGTACCTATAGACAATTTGTGTGTGCCCGCTTTACGGCGAGATGTATCACACAACAAGACAGCCGAGCCAACCTTGCCCGCTTATACAAGAATTCCATATATTAATACATTAAAAAAGGAAAACAAACATCAGAGCTGATGGAGATCCAACCAAAATATTCATGAACACAGACCAAAAGATGTAAAAAATCGCACTTATCTTGTATGAAAAATAAAACAGTCTCCTTCCTGGCATGAGATATGGTGCTAAAAAATGGATGTGCCGCTCTGAAGCACTCCACAACAATGTAAAACGATTCGTCACTAGTCCTTCCCTAAACTCCGGTCTGACAGGACTCCATTTTGAATTTTATTGTAGACTCGCAGAAGTCGATCACTTAAAATAGTGACTGCTGGTAAATTGATATTTTCCTCTAATGAATAAAGTTCTTGAATAACGCTGGCACTCTTAACTTTTCCACTGCCGACACCTTGATAATAATGAACAGTTAATTCATAATATATTTCGAAAGTTACTTCAAAAATTTCCTCTCCTCCATTCAAACACCGCTCTGAGCAGATGTGACCTTCACCTTGTCCGTAAGTGGAACGAACTTACGGTAAACATTTGCTTGTAGAATTGGTTTTAAAAAAATGTACTTTTCAAGTTCAAAATCTACGGTACTTGGCCCCCAAAAAGCTGTGGCGTTCTCCAACTTGCTCTTAGGTTTAATGATTTAATTCATGGAAGAGTGAAACATATTTGCAGTAGCCAAGTGATCATATAAGAGTTCTTAAACTTGCTACATAAACATTCGCACAAGAATTGAAGAAACGTCCAGCTTATGCACATCACGAACATGTTTATTATGGATAAAACGTATGCTCCAGTGAAGTATTACTTGTAAGACCTCTTCCACTACACATGACTCCCATGGCATAGGGTAAACACAGATTCTGGCATATAACAGTCTGTCAGTAAATGTCGAGATCCAGTCCTGTAATCAGCTGTATCTCTATGAACATACGAATATATAAGAACCGGGAACATCGCCCGTCTTCAGTCTTTAAACATCACTATATCATTTCTATTCACTCCTCTACCTATCCTGTGAATGAATCAGGCACTCTGTCATTCCAGGATGAACAGACTTACTTCAGAACATATCTATCAAACACACCGACATCTGAAATATCTCCGAGCAATTCACACAGCCTCCTCACTGTTCCACGACACATCCACTAATGCCCCCTGAACCCTTCGCTATCATTCGCCCACCTTTTGACCTCTCTTGCATACTGATTAGTGACGTCGTCTCTGCCGCAATGCGACGGACGGTAATAAAAACTTGTGGACGAAGCTATTTAATAGCTAGATATAAGAACACAAGTAACAGCATATAAAATGTACGTCACATACCACTTTCTAAGTTCAAATGAGATAGGTGCCTAGAATGCATTGTGGAAGGGAAGGGGACGGATAGATAACCCAACGCAAATCACGTCTCACATTGTTTCAAAAAAAAAATAAAACTAACTTGCTAGCCTTGCCCTTAGGCGGTTTCCAAATATACGATGAAAACGTTAGAAAATGAGGACACTACGGTCATGAAAACACGCTTAGCTCTTATTGCGTATGACGTAATTCTCGTGTATTACGAGAGACTCTCGTAATTAGCTTGAAAGTACATGGAAAAAGAATTGAACAGCAGGTAGTTTAAAAATAAACAACTAACATGGAAAAAAGATAGAATTTTTAACCCAGCCACTTAGCCCAATAAAAATCATATATTCGTGTACCTGAAGACTTGCTGACTAAGAATATGTAGTTAGTTATCTAAATAGTCCATTAGATAATCAAATATTGGTAATAATACATAGAGAATCGGAGATACTGTCAGGTCAAGTCATATCTGCTTAGATTGGATAGCATATTTTTGGGGGGAAAAAAGTAGGTGACAGAAAGGCTAAGATAGTACGATGAAGGGGATTGGATGAAATTTGAAGGAAGCCGTAATGTTATTGGCTGACCTAATATACAAATTTAGTTGGTAGTAGTAACGCAAAGTGGTTTGAGAGATATATATATTTTTTTAAAGAATTCATTCAAAAAAAGAGATGCTTGGTCTCATTGGCCAAAGCCTTTTACTTTATCGAAATAGTAGGTGACTCGCTGCCATTTTTCCAAAATATTCAGAGGAGCAAGAAGCGATGAGCAGACTTGTGCTTTTTATTAATAATACTACCATCTGAAAGCAGTCTGAACAGAGACAGTGATGAAAGTGTGCCATATTCTATTGCCTAATTCATCGTTACTTGTTTATATTTCCTTGATATGTGGTAAGATTGATTTTATTGACTTTTTAATTAAAAAGGGTGTGTGAAAAAAGAAAAGGCCATGTAAAAGATGGTAATTAAATGGTTCCATGGCAGACTTAGGCATGGCCTAGATGTTGATCCATCATATAAGGGACTATCTAAGAATGTTTAAAACTACAGGACTATATATATGATGGTCATACAGGAACATTACACCTATCGTATTGCATGGAAAAGATTACTACAGGAATGACAGAGGCGTAGCATCCATTAGGGAAGAGAAAAGAAAACTGATACAATTTGTTCCATCAAACTAAAATGGAGAAGCAGGGTTGTCAGAGAGAGCTGACCATGTTCTTTTGTTCTGAATGTATGTTTACATGTAAATTAGGAGGAATTAGTTTGATATTAAGACCGAATCATAACTTGCATTGATACAGGGGTTCCTGCTAGCACTTGTCTGGTGCTAGTACTTGCTCATTGAAGAAGTCTACACGATTTCAAAGAGTCTCTGGCACCTGCTTGTATTAAAGAAGTTCAAGTCCAGAGGAGACTGAAGTGTTTGGTCTAACTAACTGCAACTGCTGTGATTCCAGGACCCAGATAAGTGAAATATCTGGCCTGGGACAACGTATCACGACTAAAGAAAAATCTCCTGTATAGACAAAAACTTTCCTACAAAAGACTAACATAAACAAAAGAATGGTGGGATGATGATGATCTCCACCCTGCCTCCCTGTACCAGTAGTTAAATAGAGTAATTAATATCAACTTGAGAATTTGTAACAATGTACTATGGACATATTATCTGTTGTATGTAAATATCTTTATATATATTTGTAAATATATTTATCCATCTAAATTGATTCTCATTGAAATATAGTCCTGACCAAAATAACTTTAGGCTCAGGACCAATAAAGTTTAACTAAAGATATTTTAAATATAAAATTTTAACAGCTGGAGTTGGTTGATTTTCTCATAGTATTTAGTATATGTTTGTATATGTTTTGTATTGAGATTCTTTAACAACACTCTTACAATATCCTAGACACTTTACGTAGCTTTCAGTCACGCTAGTCAATAAAAATGTAACTTAGAGTGAGATTGTAGGGTGGTAACAAGAAAGGTACTCTGTAACACAACTGTCCATTGTTTACCTCAGAGACCTTCACAGTTGATCTCACTCAAGTACAATTATATGCACACCATTCTTCTTAACATCTAAACCCACCACAGCCTCTATGGTTTCCACATTATCGATTGTCACCCTTTTTGAAAATTGGAAGAACATTCCAGCACCTCTGATTCATGCTATACAAAGCTTCTACAAGTCTTGCAGAAATTATGTGAGGACAGCAAACCATAAGTCAGAAGAGTTCAGGACCACCACTGGTGAAAGACAAGGGGATATCCTGTCACCTTATCTTTTCATACTCCTCATGGACGATGTTATCAACTCATGTAAGGAGAGAACAAGAAAGTATTCAGTGGGGTACTGGAAGATGAGACAGGTATGTATTTCAGAGCTGGCATTTGCTGATGATGTTGCCCTGATTGCTCAATCAGAGGCACATCTCCAATCCAACCTGCAAGTCTGGAAGGAAGAGCTGGAGAAGAGAGGGATGGTTATAAGTAGCTCTAAAACAAAATCCATGGTGATATCACGAGAAGACAGAAGACATCAGATTAAGCTGGGAGAACAGGTCCTGGAGCAGGTCGACCACTTTAAATATCTCGGAGCTATTATAAACCAAAAGGGAGGCATCAAAGAAGAGTTGGCCAATCGAAAAGCAGCAGCTGGGAGACTTTTTCAGGCCATAAATCGAGGATTCCTCGGCAAGAGAGAGGTTGGTAAGAAAACGAAGATGGCTGTATACCGCTCCACCTATGTCCCAGTCTTGACATATGGATGCGAGTCATGGGCAATGACTACAACCCGTAAAAGCCAGATCCAAACCTCAGAAATGAGGTATCTGAGGAAGGTGGTTGAAGTAACAAGAAGAGACATGGTCCGCAACCAGACGATACGTCAAGGCCTAAAATCTTACCCCCTGCAGACCCAAGTAGAACAGTTCCAACTAAGATGGTTTGGCCATGTCTGCAGAATGGGAGAAGATCGGCTACCACGACAAGCATGGGAAACAAAGAGCCAGGGATCCAGACCCCCAGGACGACCCAGAGTCTGCTGGGAGGACAACATTAGACAATCTTTGAAGGACCGAGGACTAGAATGGAACCCAGGCTAGGAGGAAGACAGACGATAGGATAGTCTGGCGCTCTCTCTTCCAAATCTCTACACCTCACGGTAGAAGGGGAACGACTAAGTAAGTAAGAACTTGCTGATGGTTATACAGGTCCTTAAGTGGGTGGCAGCCTCAGCACGTGAAAGTGATATATTCATTAACCACCACAACAAAGCGCTGATGATTGCTTCATGCGGGTTCTCACAGGGAACCAAAAGTAGAGGTAACCCCAGACTTCAAGTGGAGCATGGAGTGGATGATGATGCCATCATATGTATATATTTATTATCATTTGTAATAAGTTGTATGTATTCTTAAAAACGTTCCTTCAGGCACAAACCACTTGCAGCTGTCCAGTCGCAATTTTTCCATTAAATTAACTCAAAGAATGGTGATTTTTCATCACATCCCCTGAATTATATGATATACGCTCAGGGAGAGTTAAAAACCTGAGAAACTGATCGGTTGACGGACAGCGTGAAAGGCACCTGACTAATATCAAAACAACAAAGACTTAGCAGAGGAATTTGTTCTTTTATTCTCTCTAAAGTTGGTGGTACGGATGGAAGAGATTATTTGAGGTACTATTCTATGATACCAGCTGTATTACTAATCTGTGGTTCAAAGCTTGCGATCGACCCTTGATACCTAAATTCAACGGGTTGTGAAGATACCTGCCTTGACCAAGAGCGGTTACCTATTGAACTACTCAGGAGACGTTCCCTGCCGCAGAGACGAATTGACGGAAACAGCAGCTTCAGAACTTTGGAGTTTTGACAGCGAAGTGGCATTACTAGCAGGCCAAACACAAAAGAAGTCTATGTTAAAAACTAAGCCTCCTAAAGCCGATCTAATTTCCATGTTGACAACTACCTTTTATTAATCACCAGTTATATTTATTTGCACTTGTTCCGAAGTAATTAATCATTAAATTTGTTATATGCTTCATAGTTAATTTAGTTATCACAGAGAGAAGTGCACACGAATGAGTCACCATCTTTAATATATCTATATTTACATTTATAGAGCTAAATAATAATAATACGAATTTCACTGTTAATTCAGTTGGGGTCTTGTACGAGCTAAATTAAATTATATAATACCTCTTCACAAACGTTGCTTGGCAGAAAAAAGTTAACATTGCTAAGACACATTCAGCATTGTTCTTGACTTCTGAAATATCCTTTGGATACTCCCTCAAGGAAGAAGGATCATCATTCTTCTATCTGCATCTCTGACAAGAGAAAAAATGTGCGACGGTAGACACCTTTGAAGACCCACATTAAATACTCTAGGTTTTGGCCATTGTTGGACCATTATTGCAGAGCAAAGGGGAGGCAACTGATACAAAAGTCTCTGCTAAGGTGGAGGCATTTCACATCCTAAGGTTAGGGGTATATAATAATTACAGTAACAGTTAGAATGGCCAACGTCAATATTAAACGAATATCATAGTCCTCATAGACGCGCGTATCATTTCAGATAACATTTCTTTAATGCACGTATACACAAACATCTCCTTGGATTTATAATGATCCTCCATGAGTCAAACATAGTCATATTCATAACGTAAATTCCATTTCCATACACTTGCCTCCAATATTATAAAGTTCATACGGTGTTTACCTATTTATAATCTTTGTTCAAGTTATTTATATATTATCCATAAATCATTTCCATCCTCCTATAACTAAATATGATTCCTAGTATCAGTCCATTGCAACATATTACACTAATCCAGCTACAGGATGCTATAAATCCATTCACACGATCCTGAAACTTCAGACACAGCCGTCTTCTCAACACTTTGTAAACATAATGCTCATGTTACTAATACAAACATGCTCACGTCATTTGCGCTGATACGCATACAATTCAAACTCAGTCGTGTCTTTTTGTGCAGCATATGATCTCAAAAGAAATCGATCTATATGATGTGCAAAAAGACTCTCAACAGCAACACGTGACAAGTATTAGGACAGGCAATATGACATAATTGTTTCCGGTATGTAAATAACAATTAGTTGTACTACCTTAAATGGTAATCATATTAATTATCATGATGATGGGTAGGGGAAATTTTACAGGAAATAAGATGCCCTACCTTGCGATTGGTTTTTAACTGAAAATGAACAAGCCTCGAGCGGTGATTGGTTTTAATAAAAACCAACTAGCAACTGCTACAGCCCTGCAGCCACAACTCTAAAGATAAAGTGAAAACTTGAAGAATCGAGACACCTCATTATAGGTGACTTCAACAGCCATTCACCAAGCTGGGGCTATAAAGCACCGGACCCGAGATAAGAAGAGGTAGAAGATTGGATGGTGGAAAATAAACTAATTTTAATAAACCAACCAGATAATAAGTCCACCTTCTATTCCAGAGTATTGAAAACAACGAGCACGCCAGACCTTCCTATCGCAGCGGATGACATACATCGGTTCACTACTAGAATAGTAAATAGACAACTGGGAGGAAGTAACCATGTACCAGTCACATTACAGATATCTGCAGTAGGAAGTCCAGGACCAATAAATATTACTCCTAGCTGGAAATTAAAAAAGGGTATTGGATCATTTTTAAAGAACAGGTCGATAAACTCTGTCAGAATGACTCTACAACATTGTAACCATTGTCTAAAACATTGTAACCATTGTCGAAAGCTTTGGATAATAGGTCTAAAAATATTGTAACCATTGTCTAAAACATTGAAAGAAAGGTCTAAAAATAGTGTAACTATTGTCTAAAACATTAAAACATAGGTCTAAAAATATTGTAACCTTTGTCTAAAACATTGAAACATAGGTCTTGGGAAATGGCTTCGGCGTTGTAACCAGGTGTTAAAACATTGTAACAAACCCGGCGTAAAACAGCGTGAAACAAACCACATGAATAACCTGAACGGCTCCTGTCTAAAACATTGGGAAAACATAGGTAACCTCAGGTTCCCCAGCCTCGTCAATGAAAACATTTTTTTGGGCTGAAACCATTGTCTAAAAAAAAACCATTAAAAAACATTGTAGGTCAAAAAAACATTGTAACCATTGTCTAAAACATTGTAACCATTGTCTAAAACAGTGAAACATAGGTCTAAAAACATTGTAACCACTGTCTAACACACTGAAACATTAGTATAAAACATTGTAACCATTGTCTAAAACTTTGTAACCATTGTCTAAAACATTTTAACCATTGTCTAAAACATTGGTCTAAACATTGTAACCTTGGTCTAAAAAACATTGTAGCCTTGGTCTAAAAAACACTCTAACCTTGGTCTAAAACATCGCAACCTTGGTCTTTAAAACCGTTGTAACCTTGGTCTAAAAACAGTGTAAGCTTGGTCTAAAACACATTGGAAAGCATCTGGTAGTGAGTGTTTAGACGATCTCAGTCTGTATTTTTACTGATGACTGATTGACAGTTTCCGAATTGAAATGGCGGTAGATGACGAGGATAGTAGACAAAGTCTGCCATGTTTCCCTATGTTGCCAGACTGGCTATCCTTATTTCATCATCATCATCATCAGTTGCCATCTCCACAACGAAGGTTGGCTGTAATGGATCTCCAACGTCTTCTGTCTCTTGTCTTGGTTGTTACACTCTGATAGACTCTTTCCCGTCCATCTCTTGATGTTATCTTCCCACTTATAGCGCTGCCTTCCCCTTCCACGTTTGCCTTCAACTCTCCCTTCTTCATGCAAGGCTTAGGCTGAGCAATGACCTTCAAGTATATTCAAGTTGAAATCTCAGGGTGTCGGAAAAAGAGGGAATCAAAAAGAGAAGAACAGGAAACACAATTTTTACTGATGCACTTCTGTTATAGTTACCAAATACACTAAACAAAATAACAATTAAACAATATTCCATACATTCTATAGCATATAATAAAAGAGGATAGTCAGGTATTATTAATCAGTAATTCGTCATGTTTGTCGCACACACACACAAATATAAATTTATGAACGCTAGGACGAATTAATCATTTATGATAAATGACCTTAGCTTTTATTCTGTGCAAATAAATGTATGGACTACTTATTTTCTGCTATCGTTTGTACATATGGTAACAAGTTTCCTCCTGTATTTGCTATATGATTTTAAGTAATAACTAAATTTTAGGTCATCGGAATGTTGCGTGCAGTAAAGTCGATTTCTGAACATATAAAATATATAAAATTCACAAGAAAGTTGATTATTACTAATATTGAGTTTAAAACACAAGATTCGCTGACCTGATCTATTTTTTGGTCTGCTGAAGAAACACACTGGATTAATCGGAACATTACCATCCACCAGCCGATGCCCGCAGTTTCAAATACGAAACACTGTCTGCATTCGCAGTTCATTATTTCTCTTACTTTAAAGCATTGGCTTAAATGGAACTACTTCCAATTTTCTTTTAAACTCTTTTAGTTCTTATATAAAAAATGGACTGGATCAATGCGTTAGAACTTCAAAAATTAAAATATACCAACAAAGGAAGCACCGTGTAAGGTTGGACGAGTGGAACTTAAACAGCTCGTGCGTCAGATTTGAAACGTGACTAATATATAACGCTAAGGTGATCTTAAATGAAAGTGGTTAAAAAGCAGAAGGATTAGTAATGTTTCTTGTAAGAGTAATAATTGCAGCTGAAAAATAGTAGCGGTGGTATAAGTATTAAAATAATCAGGACACACCTGTATTTTATATTTGAAATTCGCCTTAATATAGCCGATGTACCTTGTATCTAGGACGAAAGAGCATGCCTTGCCAAAACGAGGCAAAACTTTTAAACAAAAACAAGTAGTAGTTGAAGTAGTAGTAGTTGTAGTAGTAGGAGTAGTAGTAGGAGTAGTAGTAGGAGTAGTAGTAGGAGTAATAGTAGTAGTAGGAGTAGGAGTAGGAGGAGCAGTAGCAGTAGCAGTAGCAGTAGCAGTAGTAGTAGTATACGTAGCAGCTGTAATATTTGTACTTACTTACTTAGTCGTTCCCCTTCTACCGTGAGGTGTAGAGGTTTGGAAGAGAGAGCGCCAGACTATTCTATCGGCTGTCTTCCTCCTGGCCTGGTTCCATTCTAGTCCTCGGTCCTTCAAAGATTGTCTAATGTTGTCCTCCCAGCGTACTCTGGGTCGTCCTCGGGGTCTGGATCCTTGGCTCTTTGTTTCCCATGCTTGTCGTGGTAGCCGATCTTCTCCCATTCTGCAGACATGGCCAAACCATCTTAGTTGGGACTGTTCTACTTGGGTCTGTAGGGGGTGGCATTTTAGGCCTTGACGTATCGTCTGGTTGCGTACCATGTCTCTTCTTGTTACTTCAACCACCTTCCTCAGATACCTCATTTCTGAGGTTTGGATCTGGCTTTTATGGGTTGTAGTCATTGCCCATGACTCGCATCCATATGTCAAGACTGGGACATAGGTGGAGCGGTATACAGCCATCTTCGTTTTCTTACCAACCTCTCTCTTGCTGAGGAATCTTCGATTTATGGCCTGAAAAAGTCTCCCAGCTGCTGCTTTTCGAGTGGCCAACTCTTGTAATATTTGTAACAGATGCAAAAGATGGAAAACAAAGAATAGAACCAGAACAATATGTAGTAGTAGTGATAGCAACAAAAGTAGCATTAGTATAGTCCGTTCGGAAATTCGTGCCCACAGAAAGCGTCAATTTTCTCCAAAACTATTTGTTGTATGGACATGAATTTTTGCATGCAGTCTTAGATTTTCCATGCAGTTACAAGGTATTAATATATTTTTTGCCCTTACAAAACTCATGTCATGTTCAAATTTTCTTCTTTACGTTATATAAAAAAACTCTTACTGTTGTCTGGGTTAATTTTTAGTAGTTTTACAGGAAAGTTACAAGATCCGTTCAAAAATATATATTTTTTTTTTAATTAGTTACTCGCGACTGTGTACAATAGGTGCGCACTCGTGCGGACATGTAGTCACTACACTAATTCAAACCAAAAAAAATATTTTTGAACGGATCTTGTAACTTTCCTGTAAAACTAAGAAAAATTAACCCAGACAACGGTAAGAGTTTTTTATATAACGTAAAGAAGAAAATTCGAACATGACATGAGTTTTGTAAGGGCAAAAAATATATTAATAACTGCATGGAAAATCTAAGACTGCATGCAAAAATTCATGTCCATACAACAAACAGTTTTGGAGAAAATTGACACTTTCTGTGGGCACGAATTTCCGAACGGACTAAAGTATTATCAGAAGTTATTTTTCTGGTTGTAGCGATAGCAACAGTGATCGCAACAGAGGATATGTAGGGGTAGTATTAGTAGCAATATTAGTAGAAGTAGTAGTTAATAATAGTAGAAGTAGCAGTAGGAGTAATAGTAGCAGGGGCATACTTAAAGTATTTGGCACCTGTGGTGGGTCCTGTTTTTGGCACCTCACCCCCATAAAGAATCCTGTTACACGCCCAATGAAGCATATTGGGAATATGGTGTTATGCCAATATTTTCTTGACCATTGACACACTAGGGGTTATAGGGTCAGCATCACACCGGCAGCGTTAACCTTCCCAGAGTTGCTCTTGTACCCAATTCATGAGGCTGGGTCGACCCCGAAGCCGTTTGCGGTCTAAAAAATCCATCCTCAACTGGGGATCGAACCATACCCCTATAAATAAGCAGCAGAAAAATATATTATGATTGCAAGTTGATTTTTAAATAGTACAGTACCGCCGTGTAATGTCCGATGGCATCTCACTCCTGACTGTCACCTGGGAGCTGCCCGTCCACTTTCGCACCCCCCTTAGCACATCACTGAGCAGAAGTAGTAGTTGTTGTTGCTTTTGTAATGGTATCAACAATAGTAGTGTAAGAATCAAGATGGAAGAAGAAGTAGAAGGAAATGAAGAATAAATAATGAAAACACACCAACATTTACGTAAAAAGCCCTGGGCGAACAGGAGAATCGATATGATGACTTGTGAGAGCGATATGACATATAATCAGTTCTACCCAAAAACAATTACAAATAGAGATATGAGTGTGCATTTAAATGAGTATTCCAGTGTGTATAGCACAAGTGAGAACGCTTTCTGTTTCAAAAATATGGCTGACAACAGAAGACAAACTATGAATTTTTAATCTAGGACAGCTGTCGGCAATCCAGAAGCTGTGAAGATTTACTTTAAAAACACTGAACTCTGAAGATCTACCTTGATAAAATCGTGTCTGCTTTAAGGATTTGGAATATTTAGAGTCTGGAATAAGTGCTGCATTATTGTAACTTTCATTTCTGCCGGACTTTCTGCTTCCTGTGATTCCACTGTCAGAGCGGTGGAAAATTCAAACTACATGATACTTTACCGAATTTTAACTTCACTTGAAAGAAAATATCGCTCCTATCGTGTGAAGTGCACGAACAAAATGATTTTTAGGAAGCCATGTTGCAGTTTTTCATCGGGAATGTTGTGAAAATACCTTTAAGCATGGAGATATCACATTTTACGTGCCTGAAGAACCGGCTAGTCCTCAATGTACCTAAGGGAAAATTGTTTTCATTCTCCTATGCCACCTAGGGATCTACCAAACGATTCCCTGGAATCTACTAGTAGAGCAAGATCGACCGGTTGCAGACTTCTAGTCTAGGATAACCTTTAACTCTTTCTGTCCCAATCAGTTTTTAGGCATTACCAGGATGCTTAAAAAATGTCTTTTTTCCTCCATGAAGTGTGTTAAAACACGAATTTTAAAAAAATATATGTATAACAAAATATCTTATAATGTATGTAAAATTTTTGAAAATTAGATTATGATTATTTTGATGTGTTATAGGTCTTATAAGGAAAAACATTAAATAAATAATACACATAAAGTTACGTTTCAGGCACTCGTGCGAAATAAAGAAGTGTGACGAATCATATATTCGAGCGTTACATTTTCCTGTGACCTACTTCAACCATCTCCTTTGCCCTTCCTTTTCTTTTTTCTCAACCGCTCCTTATCACACTTTTTTGCTCTCATCGACCAAGGTTACCTTATCATATCCTGTCACTCCTTGTAGTGGGTTTGATGGTATTGTATGATGGTGATATTACTAAATGTAATGTATGAGGCCAGCTGTGAAGGCTCCTGAGATAAAATGTAGTTGTGAATTGTCAGAAGGCCTTTCTTGCTACCACTACGACCTCACACTTAATTTTTTTTCTTAATGAATGTAGCTATGTAAAATGTCTAGGGTAATGATATGTAATGTGGTGTGATAGTTATAGATACACCCACAGATATTTAAGCAGACTAATAATATTTAACAAATATTATAATACACTGAACTAACTCAAGAGTGTAAAATTTTTGATAGAATTATATTACATTTATTTGTTCTGGATCAAGTTTTATGTTGACCAGAACTTTTTTTTTTTAAAAAAAAAAGGATTTAAAAATTATGAAAGAAATGCATGGAATGTTACATAATAAATGCAAGAGTGTACATATATAAGTACTAGACTAGTTTGTTTTATTAAAATGTTCTAGTAGTCATCTACTTGGGAGGATAGTTAATGCTTGTGCTGTTGGGGTGGCCTCATCACACCTGTCTATATTGACTACACAGTGTCCAGTAAATTACAGGAATTTTATGGGGTATTAGTAACTAAAAGGCGTTGGTGAACTTCCAGCAGACCAGAGGCTCACTCAACTTGCATATGTAGCTCTGGTGCTGAAATCTGGTGGTCCCACCTCTCCGTGCTGGCGGGCAATAATAGTGGTCTCTGTCACAACGTACTGCACAGATACACTCGAGTAAAATCACCAACTGAATGGACACCGCCTTGTTGACAACTGAAACTCACAGCTCTGCAATCAAAGTATTGGCTATGTGTCAAAATTCTATTCTCTACCCACGTCTGGACACAACACGGACACAACAACCACATCATACAGACAGGTCAGATCTCTCTGACCAAACAGCACATTTACCATGGTGGTTTTACATCAGATAGGTCCTCCCAGACTATAGATTCTGAAAAATATTTATTAGTTTCCTTCCCTAAAAGTGGATAGGTAATATGTTTCATTATTCTCAACACTTGATCTGTCTTTCCTAACCCTTGCTGGAGTTTATGTATATTGTTGGTCCCTAGACCCTGACTTGGGCGGGGGGTCTAGAGCAAATCCCTACTTGTTTGTAAGGCTAGATTATGATATGGCAGTATCAAATCACTCGAACATTAAACAATATTCAAAATATACAAAGAAATAATTTCAATCTTACCAGATTATGAATAAAGAACACAGAAATGCTAGCAAAACTCAGCTGAGCTGCTGGCTATAGTATGGCGTCCCTGAACTTATTTCACTTTCTTTCATTTGGAAATCACCACACTTTAAAATACTGTGTCTATCATCGAACAACTATTGAGGAATGGCCCCACTTGCGCGTCTGAGCGCCGATAAAATGATTGTCTGTGGCCAATCACTGCCTAGGTTTATTTCAAATTCAAATTTCCTACCCTAAAGTCATTTCAGTCATGCTTCAGTCAAGTATGGATGTTTATCTGTTAGTCTGTCCGTCTCTACTTGTTTTTTTTTTTCAAAAACGTACTTGATTTTTGAACCAACCTTTCTCTCCCCTCCAAAATTTTGTCGTTAAAAGTTATATTTAGACACAGCTCCCACCAATGTCCCTTCGCTTCCCTACTAAGTAGATTTGAACACCTGCGTCTCAAGGTCGTGTTTTTTTGTGCAAATAGCGACACTTTTTATTCCATACAGTCTGTCGCTGATGTGAACAACACTGTCTTTTGTCATTATCTTCAATATTATCTATCCGTCTGTAAAATTAAGAACATATTAGTTCACTGCTCAGAATGGGCCATCCGGCCAGCTAATTTTTATATTCCTAACATTAATATTACGAAAAAGTTACTTTTTAATTTTTGTAATATTCCAAACATCTGCGTTCTGCCGCTGAATTCAAATCAAAGGCTTGGTATCGCAAAAGCGACCAATAAATGACTGTGGCGTAACATATCCAAGGTCCCTTCTGTCGAGTTCCTTACTTTATGTCAACTTGGGAAACGTGACTTTTCTCCGTTTCCCCCCCAATTGCGTCTCCTTAGCCTTTCTAGTCTCACGCAATCTTTCCAGTCATATTTTTTCCTTTTTATCCGCCGTTCCCCTCCTGTCTAGCAAGTCAATTTTTATGGAGGGTGATGACCCGCGGTCTGGGCGATCATGTACTATCAGCAGCCTACGCATTATGTTTTTATCCTTACATGTTATCTTTGGAGGTATTTTACCGTTGTATCTCTGTCAATTTCACTACACATCTCCCCACTTGAAAACATGCCTATGGCAAGTTCCAAAACCAGCGATACACATAGGTAAAATTACTCCTCACGTCTGCCACTACTCTAATTTTGATCACAGGGGTGCCGACTGAGGAAATCTGCACCGACATTCAATTTGCCTGGGATATATTGGATACTGAACTGATAAGGTTGAAGCAATAAAGACCACCTCAGCAATCTTGCGTTTTCATGCTTAGCCTGAGATAAGAATACGAGAGGCTGATGGTCCGTCTCCACCACAAAAGTCCTACCATACAGATAGATTTGAAACTTCTTTATTGCCCAGATTAACGCTAAACATTCTTTTTCGCTTGTGGAGTATCCTTGTTCCGCCTTATTCAATTTACGGCTTGCATAAGCGACTGGTTTCAGTTCCCCATCAGGTGAAGATGATCTTTGCAACAAAGCCCCTCCTAGTCCTACATTACTTGCATCGGTTCTTAAGACAAAGTCCTGTGTCAAATCAGGCAGTTTGAGAATAGGCTTGCTAGTGAGTTTTTTTCCTTTAACTCTTGGAACGCTAGTTCACATTGTGCAGTCCAAATAATTTTATCTGGAAGTCCCTTGCGAGTCAGATCAGTCAGAGGAGCACAAATAGCGTTAAAATTCTTGATGTATTTCTGATAAAATCCGCATAACGACACAAATGATCGCACGTCCTTTTTTGTTTGCGGCCTAGGTGCTCTCTGCAGTTTTTCCAAGTTCTTAGGATCAGGGGTCATATTACCCTGATATACAGTGTGTCCCAAGAATTCCAACTCTTTGCATCCAATACAACATTTTGTTGGCCTAGCAGTTAAGTTCGCCTCCCGAAGTCTATCAAACAACATCTCCAGAGCTTCAATGTGTTCTTCAAATGTCTCTGTGGCGACGAGAATATCATCCATGAAATTCGTGATACATGGGTTATTCAGGGGATCCAACAATTTGCGCATCATCCTTGAAAACACACTCGGAGCATTTTTCAGTCCGAATGGTAGCATATTGAATTCATAATGTCCATCCGAAGTGCTAAAAGCCAAATAAGGTCTCACTTCAGGCTTCACTGGGATCTGGTAATAGCCTTTACTAAGATCCACCTTTGAAAAGTATTTTGCCTTGTTCAGTCTGGCAAATAACTGTTTTGTGTCTGGTAATGGATCCACTTGTCCTTCTGTGACAGCATTCAGTTTCCTGTAATCTATGCACAGTCTGTGTTCCCCAGACGGTTTTCTCAACAAAACGACACTAGAACTAAAAGATGATTCACTGTGCGAAATAATCCCCTCCTTCAACAAATACTCTATTTCTTCCTTCAATGCCTTCTCCTTCGCGAACGGAATAGAATAGGCTCTCATACAGATTGGGTTTGAGTCTACCAGTTTCATGTCATACTGTAGCAAATTTGTATGGCCTGGTTTATCTGTTAATACATCTGTATGTTCCTCCAGAACCTGTTGAACTCTCTCCCTCTGGTTTTTAGTCAGGTGCTTACTGACTTTTACCTGTGCTGCGGTTTCACAAGGATGTAATGGGTATTCATGTGAGGTGAGTGGTTCTTTTTTGCATCTGGGTTGCAATAGCTAAGGTCAATAAGGGGGTGCTTTCCTGGAGTGGTCTGTCCAGATACTTCTTTAACAGGTTTACATGATAAACTTTCTCCTTCCCCTTTTTGTCAATTTTATAGTTTGTTCTAGACACCTTCTCTAGAACCGTATATGGACCTTGCCAACCAATTTGTAATTTATTCTGGCTTCCGGGTAGTAGAAGCAGCACCTTCTCTCCGACTGCCAGTTCCCTGTCCTTTGCCTTCCTATTAAAATATGCTGCATGTTTCTTCCTGGCTTGCTTCAAATTATCATTTGCCAGTTTCCATCCAGCTTTCAAACGAGTGGTCAGTTCGTTCACGTATTGATACGATGAGGTAACAGTCTCTTCCGCCTTCTTATCTGTCCAGGTCCTTAATAGAGCTTCTAATGGACCTTTTATTGGCCTCCCAAATAGCAGAGTTGCGGGAGCCATCCCGGTTGAACTATGTGGTACCTCCCGGTACGCAAACAATGCGGCGGGCAGGAATTGATCCCACAGATCCGGTTTTTCGTGTGCCAGCTTTCTCAGGATAGAAATGAGAGTCCCGTTGAACCTCTCTACCTGGCCGTTCCCTTGTGGATGGTACGGACTACAATGAAAGTGTCTGGCTTGAAATAGCTTAAAAACTTCTTCCGTTAGTTTCCCCTTGAACTGAGAACCATTATCCGTCAAGATTTGATGCGGGAATCCTAATCGGGTAAATATTGTAAGTAGTGCCTCTGCTACATGTTTTGAATCAATTGATGGCAGGGCTACCGCCTCTCCCCACATAGAACAAGTGTCCACCAGAGTAAGGATGTAACTGTTCCTCCTCTTGGTCCGAGTGAGAGGTCCTACAATATCCACTGCAACCCTCTCAAAAGGTGTTCCCACTATGGGCATTTCCCCTAGAGTTGCAGGAGCCGTCCAGTGCTTTGGAGCTACCCTTTGACATTCTGGGCAGGATTTGACATATCTTTTTATATCCTCCGTTATCCCTGGCCAGAAGTAATGACAAGCTATACGCTGTCCTGTGGCGCTGATCCCCATGTGACCACTGAAGGGAATCGCATGCCCGAGTTCCATCACTTTATCTCTATATGAAGTGGGAAGAACCAGCTGGTTGTGACCATTTGTTCCAGTTCCGGCCTTCCTGTATAAGAGTTTGTTCTTCATGAAATATTCCCCCTTGCTCGGAGGTGGGTGGCATTTGGGCAATTTTTTAAAACAGGGCTTGAGTGTCCTATCCTCAGCCTGCGCCTTCCTCATCTCCTCTGGATGAGCATTTATAGGTTCACCTTCTTCCTCCTTCTTCTGTGACCTGGTCTGCACTGTCGCCATGATCACAGGTTTCTCGGGATTCCCCAAGAAGACGTATCTACACCCCAATATCAGAGGGTAGATTGGTTCATCTATCACTGCTGCTCTGATTTCTCCCTCCACATAGCGAGTTTTCACCGTTATCCTTGCGATGGGAAGTGTCATGAGTGGTATGTCCTTAGTCGCCCCTTGTATTTCCACTGTTTCTGTGGTATACTGACTTGGGTCCACTAGGCTAGACTTCACAACTGAATCATAATCCAAACCTGTATCATAAAGGCACCTTATGGTGACCCCATTACAAATAACATCCTCACAAACTGGGGGGTGATAAGGTTCCTGTTGTCCATTAGGATTAACCTTTAATCTTCGCGTCCCCGACTTCATTGCAGCAATGTTTGAAGGTTTCCTTCTACAAAATTCGGTGTTATGGTTATCCTTCTTGCACCATTTACACCATCTTTTTCCTTGGTTCAACGGTTTTCTTTCATTGAACTTTTGGTCATTGAACTGTGAGTTTCTGTCGCGATAGTCATTTCTTGGCCGCTCAAAGTTTGTCCTACCTTTATTTCCCTGTTCTCTATTATCAAATTTATTAAATTGCTGTGGAGCTTTAAAATTGTCTATGTGCTTCTTTTTAGCACCACTTACCTCTGCCTGAGCTGCCTGATACCTCTTAGCAACATTTAAAATTTCCCCCAACTTCTCTGCACCTTGTTCCATGAGAAATTTTCTCATGTCTGGAGCCATGGACTCTCTCAATTGCTCAATCATGATCATTTCTTTAAGATCTTGGGTCTTCCCCAGAGCCGTCCATTTCTCCAAATAGGTTTCTAGTCTAGCAGAGAATTGGTGGTATGTCTCCCCAGACAACAGTTTGGCATTTCTAAATTTCTTACGATAAAATTCACCATTGTTCTCGTACCTTAATAACAAAGCCTGCTTTAACATGTCATAATTGTCTTGGTCTTCCCTGTTCATTTTGGCAAATACTTCATAAGAAGTACCTCTCAATCCCTGTGATAGCTTTAAACTCCACCTCTCTCTCTCTAACCCATATGTAGTAGCTAATAACTCAAAACGTCCTAGGTACCCCTCTATGTCATCGTCTTTTTCAACAAAATGGTCTAAATGAAACCCCATAGCTGAGTTTGAGGCTCCCAGACTGGGCGTAGCATCTGAGGCAAAAGGGCTGGCACCATTTTCAGGAGCCGGGCCTTGTAATTCCAGCTCCCTTAGTCGTAATTCGTGCTCCCTTTGCAACCTTCTATCTTCTGCCTCCCTTTCGGCAGTCAACCTTTTTTCATCTGCCTCCCTTTGCTGTCGTTTTTCTTCTGCCTCCCTTTGCTGTCGTTTTTCTTCTGCCTCAATCTGCAGCCTCTTAATTTCTCTATCAGCCTCAATTTGTAACCTCTTCTCTTCAGCTACCTTTCTATCTTCCCTTTCAATATATTTATCACATTCAGCCGTTACATATTGAATTAAAATCTGACCATCCATTTCCATCTCCTTTGCGGTCAGCACAGCAGCTGATCGGAATTTTGCTAGCTCCGCCATACTTTTCAGACAATATAATAATATACAAGCTAAATCTCTAACCAGTAAATACACTAAGTACTTCTTATGACTATAGTCTAACTAATTCTAACTAACCAGTTAACTAATTAATTATCACTGGCTGTGAAGATTCACCAACTTTTATCTGCAGGGACACTTTTAATTTTAAAGGGAATTTCACAATTTTTTCCCTTAATTTTATTTCTCCAACCAGGAGATCCTAATATTACTGTTGGGCTAATTATCCCTGGACAAGACCCCAATGTATGTAGTGGGTTTGATGGTATTGTATGATGGTGATATTACTAAATGTAATGTATGAGGCCAGCTGTGAAGGCTCCTGAGATAAAATGTAGTTGTGAATTGTCAGAAGGCCTTTCTTGCTACCACTACGACCTCACACTTAATTTTTTTTCTTAATGAATGTAGCTATGTAAAATGTCTAGGGTAATGATATGTAATGTGGTGTGATAGTTATAGATACACCCACAGATATTTAAGCAGACTAATAATATTTAACAAATATTATAATACACTGAACTAACTCAAGAGTGTAAAATTTTTGATAGAATTATATTACATTTATTTGTTCTGGATCAAGTTTTATGTTGACCAGAACTTTTTTTTTTTAAAAAAAAAAAGGATTTAAAAATTATGAAAGAAATGCATGGAATGTTACATAATAAATGCAAGAGTGTACATATATAAGTACTAGACTAGTTAGTTTTATTAAAATGTTCTAGTAGTCATCTACTTGGGAGGATAGTTAATGCTTGTGCTGTTGGGGTGGCCTCATCACACCTGTCTATATTGACTACACAGTGTCCAGTAAATTACAGGAATTTTATGGGGTATTAGTAACTAAAAGGCGTTGGTGAACTTCCAGCAGACCAGAGGCTCACTCAACTTGCATATGTAGCTCTGGTGCTGAAATCTGGTGGTCCCACCTCTCCGTGCTGGCGGGCAACAATAGTGGTCTCTGTCACAACGTACTGCACAGATACACTCGAGTAAAATCACCAACTGAATGGACACCGCCTTGTTGACAACTGAAACTCACAGCTCTGCAATCAAAGTATTGGCTATGTGTCAAAATTCTATTCTCTACCCACGTCTGGACACAACACGGACACAACAACCACATCATACAGACAGGTCAGATCTCTCTGACCAAACAGCACATTTACCATGGTGGTTTTACATCAGATAGGTCCTCCCAGACTATAGATTCTGAAAAATATTTATTAGTTTCCTTCCCTAAAAGTGGATAGGTAATATGTTTCATTATTCTCAACACTTGATCTGTCTTTCCTAACCCTTGCTGGAGTTTATGTACATTGTTGGTCCCTAGACCCTGACTTGGGCGGGGGGTCTAGAGCAAATCCCTACTTGTTTGAAAGGCTAGATTTCGATATGGCAGTATCAAATCACTCGAACATGAAACAATATTCAAAATATACAAAGAAATAATTTCAATCTTACCAGATTATGAATAAAGAACACAGAAATGCTAGCAAAACTCAGCTGGCTATAGTATGGCGTCCCTGAACTTATTTCACTTTCTTTCATTTGGAAATCACCACACTTTAAAATACTGTGTCTATCATCGAACAACTATTGAGGAATGGCCCCACTTCTCGTCTGAGCGCCGATAAAATGATTGTCTGTGGCCAATCACTGCCTAGGTTTATTTCAAATTCAAATTTCCTACCCTAAAGTCATTTCAGTCATGCTTCAGTCAAGTATGGATGTTTATCTGTTAGTCTGTCCGTCTCTACTTGTTTTTTTTCAAAAACGTACTTGATTTTTGAACCAACCTTTCTCTCCCCTCCAAAATTTTGTCGTTAAAAGTTATATTTAGACACAGCTCCCACCAATGTCCCTTCGCTTCCCTACTAAGTAGATTTGAACACCTGCGTCTCATGGTCGTGTTTTTTTGTGCAAATAGCGACACTTTTTATTCCATACAGTCTGTCGCTGATGTGAACAACACTGTCTTTTGTCATTATCTTCAATATTATCTATCCGTCTGTAAAATTAAGAACATATTAGTTCACTGCTCAGAATGGGCCATCCGGCCAGCTAATTTTTATATTCCTAACATTAATATTACGAAAAAGTTACTTTTTAATTTTTGTAATATTCCAAACATCTGCGTTCTGCCGCTGAATTAAAATCAAAGGCTTGGTATCGCAAAAGCGACCAATAAATGACTGTGGCGTAACATATCCAAGGTCCCTTCTGTCGAGTTCCTTACTTTATGTCAACTTGGGAAACGTGACTTTTCTCCGTTTCCCCCCCCAATTGCGTCTCCTTAGCCTTTCTAGTCTCACGCAATCTTTCCAGTCATATTTTTTCCTTTTTATCCGCCGTTCCCCTCCTGTCTAGCAAGTCAATTTTTATGGAGGGTGATGACCCGCGGTCTGGGCGATCATGTACTATCAGCAGCCTACGCATTATGTTTTTATCCTTACATGTTATCTTTGGAGGTATTTTACCGTTGTATCTCTGTCAATTTCACTACACTCCTTACGGATGCCTGACCGCTTGACCTGTCTTGCCTCCAAGTTGGTTGGCATTTAAATGCTAAAATAAACTACTTCTGGTTGCAGCTTCCCTCAACGGAGAATACGTGCGTGGGGGCGAAATTTCGCTTAAAACCTACAGCATTGTAAGACTACTTCACTGCATTTTCATCTCGTCATGGAGAAATCTCAGACAGCTAGGATAACGAATAGAATTCGGATTCCAGCATAGGACCGGGCACTATACTAGAGGATCTTCTAAAATTAGAAAGGATAAAACCTCAACTATAGTAACTGAAGTCATAAGTCCTCGGAATAGTTGGGAGAATACTCAGTAACCCGAACCACCTGATATACGGCATCTTAAAACAAGTTCATTTAGTTCATTACCCTCAGCTCCCCAAGGAGCATAGGTCTTAAACAGACACATGCCAAATCCTCCTGTCACTTGCCATCATCTCAAGTTCTTTCCAAGCGCTTCTCATTATTTTCACCTCTGTCTCTTTCTCTCTTCTCCATGAGCTCCTTGGTGTACCTCTGCCATCTCCGTGCCTGATTATAAAGGTGATAAGAACACACATGCCTTCTACGTTGACACTTTCATACAGCATGTAATTCACTGGTCAGGAACTAGTTCATTAACGCTTGACCTCTGCTGACTATTGTAACCCTGTCTACTATTCTATACTGGTTAATGGGCTGTTCTCAATATACTCAATTTGGCGTCGAAATATTAGCTGGGTCACCACCAGTGCTGCAAACTTATTCTTAGCCACTAAAATTGATCTTAATACAGTCTGCCCTATGCGTCTGACACTGGACCACTGCATCTAAACACTTGTTCTTGACTATCTGAACTTGATTACTTATTCGAGAGTTTAACTACCAAGGTTTCTTGAATGAACTGCTGGCGACATACTTGGACACAGCTCGACATGGAAACTATTTGTCGTGAAAACATCTTTTGTCTGTCTTCCTTTCTACAAACTGCAGCGGCACCGTAACTACAATGGTACCTGAGCTGGCCATTACTTTATAGATGGTCGTTACGGTTAGTCTATGCTAACCTGCTCTCAGCTGACTACCTGAGCGAAACGACGAGTGAAGAGTGAAATAAACTCTTCTGTCAGCGCACGGACTTCCCGTGTCTCTGATGACGTATCAACTAAGTCCCGCTACTCAATAATTATCCCTGTTATTCTAATCCCAGTTATCTCCCTTTCCTATCACACTGCCTTGTAATGCTATCTACAAGTTTCCTCAATGTGTGTCCTATTCATCGATATCGTTTTCTTCTCATCTCTTGTTCCACTGTCACGTGCTTGGTTCTTGTCATCGGTTCTATCCTGGTAACCTTTTCATACCATTTTAATCCTTCTATTCTACGCAAGCACACATTTATGAAAGTCTGTAGCTTTTTGGTCGTTCTTTTTGTTGTTCTCCATGTTTCAAAGCTAAACAATAGGACTGATTTGACATTTGAGTTGAAGATTCTTATTTTTGTGTTGGACCAGATTCCTTTTGATCTTCATACATTTTTCAATGCAACGAAAGCTCATCCTGCTTTTTGTTTTCTTATGTTGATATCAGTATCTGTCTCTCCAACTTTGTCTCAACTACTGCCATGATATGTGTACGTTTCTACATCTTGAAGGTCAACCCTGTTATCATTGCTTGCATTTATTCTCATTATCTTTGTCTTTTCCGATGTATTTTCAGACCCATTTGATGTGATCTCTCATCGATTATTTTCATTTTGTCTTGCATCTGATTACGTTTATGGGACAGAAGAGCCAAGTCATCAGCAAATTCTAGATCATCTAGCTGTTTAGTCAGATTCCACTGGATACATTTCTGTTGTATGTCGCAAATGTTTTCACAACCCAGTATTGCTAGTAGGAAAAGAAATGGAGACAAGAGGCATCCCTGTCGCACTCCAGTTCTTATCCCAAACGGTTCAGTAAGTTGTCCTTCTTGTAGAATTATGTAGGTCATGTTTTCATGTGTTTTCTTTATTAAATTAATGATCTTCAGGGGACCTTCAGGGGAACTCCACAATGCCTCATCAATTTCCATAGTGATTCACTGTCTACACTGTCAAATACCTTTTCATAATCCACAAATCCAATGTAAAGAGCTGAGTTCCATTCTAGGCTTTGTTCCACTGTTATTCTCAATGCGGCTATCTAATATGTACAGGGAAAAAAACAAGTCGCCCGACAATACTGGGACGTTACCTGTGCAAAAATTAAGTAATTCGCCCGATATCGGGGTAGGTTGTAATATGTACATTTCATATTTTGCATTTGATATATATAAATGGCTTGTGGATGTGCAGTTGCATATGAGGATGGCAACCTCAGTGTAAAATGACTTGTCTCATGAACCACCACTTCAAAAGCTGGTGACTGCTTCACGAGGAACCAATAGCAGCGGTGATCTCAGGCTTTATAGATAGCAGGGAGTGGATGATGATATAATGGTGTATATACTTATTATACTAACGCTTTAGAAAGCTTATATGTGCATTTATATATATATATATATATATATATATATATATATATATATATATATATATATATATATATATATATATGTGTGTGTGTGTGTGTGTAATTGATAGGGTGGGCGAGATGATGATGATGACGTTGTGATATTTGATCACTCTCTTTTCACACTCGCATCGACCCGAACAACAATAAAACTCTTGATTCTGAGGCAGGGGCTGTATTTATTTTTACAACCCATTCAGTGACTAAGAGCACACTGAAGCAAACATTAAACAAACCAAACACTAAACAAACAAAACACCCAACAGTGCTCGATTGCTAATCTGAAGAAGCACACAAAGCAACTAATAGTTAAAATCATAGTTGAATAACGATACTCTCACCTGCCAAACAGTCCTTCCACGCCACCTGACACCCTCAACTATCACACACGCACACACTCATGCGTGTCGTCCAATGAGACTAGTATGGTGTTGTGCATGAGGCTGGCAATCTCACCATGTAACAAAGATTGCTACCGAAACCACTACTGCAAGAGCACACTCTCAGCTATCATACACACACACTCATGCATGTCATCCAGTGAGACTAGTACGGTGTTGTGCATGAGGCTGGCAATCTCACCATGTAACACAGATTGCTACCGAAACCACTACTGCACGAGCATATGAATACTTCATGCAGAGGCAAACCACACTGGTGGCCCCATGCTCCCTCAGGAGCGGAGAAGAGAAATATATATCTCCAAGTGAGCCCACGTGCTCTCACAAACCATTCTACACATAACCATAATTAAATAATAATAAAATGGACATAAAATAATATTCAACTATCTGTACAACAAATACTCTCAATAATGAGAATAAACCACCACCCCGCAACTGATCCATCTCAATACTTGTTCCTGCACTCTGAACATGTCGTAAGTGACGACTGGTGCGCCTGGCCACAAGCGTGTCGTATATGACCCCTGATGAGATTGGGAACTCATCACATGAAACACATTGTTACAGAAACAACCCTCGTAATAGCATAGAAATGCTTCTTGTGGGCCTGTAATGGACACCAGCTGCATTGGTGTTTCCATGCTGCCGGGAGCAGCCAGAGAAACACATGTCTCAACAAAGGAGTGGCCTCACGCTCTCCCGAAATCTAAATACATATCCTCACCTCACTCAAAGTAACTCACTAAAGATATACAGTAGAAATATCAATAATCGTGAAATACACTAAATTACTATCGCATCAAAGAATAAAATAAAATTACTCTTGACTTAACAACTAGAACTAAAGTCATCACCACGTGGCCGCCATCTTGATATTTTTGCTAACAGGCTGATATTATCTAAATTCACGTGAAATAGCTTCATACCATATTTGCCTTTCTGATAAACTCTCTTAAACTTTCACATCTATCTATCTATTTATTTCATTAAACATTAAAACAGACTCGTGCTGAATATAATTTCAGAATTACAGAACACTAATGCTAATTTAAATTAACTCATGTGCTCAAGGCACCTACAGATTGAGTCTGGTGTCTAACTTCGTTTCTCTCTCGTCTGGGCGGCTTTAGCAAAATAGGCCCGCTCGCCGGCTAGGCACTTCTTATATAGACCCTATGGCTGATCACACAACTTACTGCGCGCTAGGCGTATTAATTTAGCCACTTAAATGACACTCGCGATATTTGCTTTATTAGGTCCGAAAACACCGATATGGCTCACAATTATCAAATATAACACACGACTACCAAATATAACACATCACAACTAATTCTTAGTCTTTATTATGGCCTAAACTAATGTATCTTCTTGAAGACTTTTTACATCCCAGCAATGCTTGCTCGCGCCGTCACGTGGGCTGACCGAAAATATATGGGCGATAAATATGCCAAGAAACAGAAAGGGGGTGGGCGTCTTTTCGGCCCCATCACATATCTCCCTCCTGATTTTGTTGTCGTCCCGACAACATCACTACCTCTGGCGCTTCAATTGTAACCTCTTATATCGTTGATGCTGCGCAGGACTCTTTCTGAGTGGCGATGCTTTGAGCTGAGCTTCTGTAATAGGTACAGCCCGGCTGGGGACCCTCTTGGTCGTCATGTTCCTACGTTGTCGGACTGGCAGTTGCTGTGGTCTAAAAGACTCGCTCACCTATGCCGCGTCGCTGTCTGCCCGTGACATCTGCCTGTCAGTGCTTGCAGCTGTCGACTTTGAAGGGAGATCGCTCTTGACGTGTTTTCCACTCATTTTGTGTGGACGGTGGCTTACGTTCCCCACAATCTGCTTTTTGGTGAGTCTCCTCTGCTGAACCTTGATTTGCACTCCCTCCTATCTGCTTAGGACGGGTTTCCTCCCCTAGACGACGGCCAATTTTCTCGGCGCCCTTAGTGTGACAGTTGACTTGGCCATCTCTTGGCTTGCGCCCTAAAGGCAACGTGGTTGTGGCAATCCGTCTAGGGAAAGAGCTCCTTGAGGGACAGGCAGATATCAAGTGTTCTGTAGACTTGCATCTAAAACATCGTTTTGGAAGAGGGCCTTGAGGGCATTTGGCTGCCATGTGGCCTGAGAACTCACCACAATTATAGCACCTCAACTTTGTAGGCTTTCTCTGTGCTATGGGACGCCTCCTAGTACCTTTACACTCTTGACCGCCAATGCCGCATACATAAATTGCTTCCATGCCCTGGACCGATGGTTTGCTGTCAAACTCTACTCGTTCATTCCTCGCCAGACACCGGAATCCCTTTCTGAAGATCTTGGTTTGATGTACGAATACATCAATACCTCCATCGTCTGGCGTGATGAACCCCCATCCCCTGTGGACACTATACCACTTGCACATCCCTTTTCGCCTTGTCGGTGCAACTGCGTTTGTTGGTGCTGTCAGCTCACAGCTTTCCTCGACAACCGCCTGACTCTCACATACAAGAACACTAACCTCCTCGTCGTGCTTTGGCTGTTTTCGCGGTTGGCCTGGTTCTTTCTCTCTCTGCACCTCCTCTTGTGCTGGCGAACTGGCCTTTGACATCTGTGCTAACTGGTACTTTAGAAGAGATAATTCTGCTTTGAGTGCCTCCTTTTCATTCTGATCTGCACTTGCTATCTGCACCAGTGTCTCTGGCTTCTTGACTTCACAGAAAACCGCACACTCCCTAGGCCCCTGACTCATCTCATCTCATCTCATAATCGTACCCTCTTCTACCACGTGAAACGAAGTGTAGAGGGGACCCAAGTGCACAAGGCCCATGGGCAGGACATGTAATCGAAGTGACTTGTCAAACAGGTGATTAGCCCATTGTGCCCGAACTTGCCCTCATGTGTACTCATATTAGCTATAAAACCTCCGAACCATCGAGACGTCATTCCAGCCAAAATGGACAGAGCCTCATATACCCGAAGGTTTTGAGGGATGTCCTTCCTCATCTGCACAAAGGCATTTATAGAGGAACTCTCAGGACCCGTAGGTCTGAGGAAGGGAGCAAAATCTGTGACGGGCACAGCAGTCTTTGGTACTGGGAGGTCCCCACTCAGAGTGATGCACCACACACAGTCAGTAAAGACAAAGGTCGCCTGCGGCGTGGCCCCTGACTCACGGCCTGGACATTCCTGGTCATTTCACTGACTGGTGGTTGCTCGCTGTAGGCTTCTTCTACTATCTTGAGTAACTGCTCAGGGCTGGCCTTGGCTCCACCACGTATCCGTAATTCTCTAGATACCCATGGTGTAACGTTGTTCCAGATCACGTCTACCTTGACTTCTGCGCAAAAGGGCGCCATCTTCCCCACGGTCTCTACATCTTCCACAAACTCTTGCCAAGTGGGATTTGCCTTTCCATCAAATAGCCTTACCTCTGGCACCTCCACGTGTACTATCTTCACAGGCGCATTGATCGAAGCCATCTTGCTGCAAGACCGCACTGCTGGGTGTTTACACTATTATACTTGCTCGTTTGCTGTTTGCTCAGTGTCACTGTCTGCCTAATCCTGTCGACGACGCCAATTGTGATAGGGTCCGTGCGAGTGTGAAAAGAGAGTGATCACATATCACAATATCATCATCATCATCATCTCGCCCACCCTATCACATATATATATATATATATATATATATATATATATATATATATATATATATATATATATATATATATATATATATATATAAAAGGTAAAGGAACCCGTTACACGCCCATTTAGGCATATTGGGAATATGGTGTTAGGCCCATATTATCTTGACCGTCGGCACACGAGGGGTGATGTGGTCGGCATCACGCCGGCCGCCTTAACCTTCCCAGAGTAGCTCTGGTACCCATTTGGGGCTGGGTCGACCCAGGAGCCGTTTGTGGCCTAAAAATTTTTCCGCCTCATCTGGGGATCGAACCATAGACCACTGCGCTAGGAAGCCAGTGCACTAACCACTATGCTACCGCGGCTCCATATATATAAATATATATATATATATATATATATATATATATATATATATATATATATATATATATTATATATATATATATATCTTATATATATATATATATATATATATATATATATATATATATATATATATATATATATATATATATATATATATATATATATATATATATATATATATATATATATATATATATATATATATATTATATATATATATATATATATATATATATATATATATATATATATATATATATATAGATATATATATATATATATATATATATATATATATATATATATATATATATATATATATATATATATATATATATATATATATATATAATATATATATATAATATATATATATATATATATATATATATATATATATATATATTGTCGTCTTCCTTCAGATGTCCAAAAACACTTTCATCCGAGTCACTGAGACTAAATTTAATGCTCAGTTAGGGTAAAAATTCTGAGGAAGATGAAGTGGTGAATAGAAGCGGAGGTCGCCTGATGCTTATATCGGGAGACCTAGTATTTAAAAAGAAGCATTTGTTTCCTCTTAGCTTGTGGTACAAGTTGTAGCAGTAGACGCTAGACGCCTACATCAGACGGGTCTTGAAGACGCTTGCCTTAACAGCCTAAGTAGTTACCTCGGCCTTGTTGCAAGGGACGTGCGACAGTCACTAGTTTTAACTATTGAAGAGAAGGACCAGTCTAAAGCATCTGTGAGAACCAACAGCGACTGAACCAGTCTCCGCCTGACTCCACACCGTCAGATAAGTAGCATACAAGCACAACCACCCATTGGACATTTCCAATTTCTCTCTTTTATCCATCAAAATTTAATATCATCCGATGCTGACAAATATCATCGATCCATTTTAAAAAACAACTTTATTTATTTTAATCCTGTTAACTCGTAACTGACTATTAAACAAATATAAATCTGTAGTCCATTTAATCATTAGTGAGTGAATTTGCACCCGCATGACTCATGGTTGCTTTAATACTTAACCATAAAGAGCTAGTCTATTAATAGTTGCTGAATCACCTGCAGTTGGGGGCTCAGAAAATACAACATTTCCTCACAGAAGGGGCGGGAGAATATTAATTTCATGACAGCTTAGATTTCTCAGTTGTTATTCTTGCTTTTCTTTCAAATCCTGTGAGGCTCACTGAAGAAGAAGCATCACTCTTCTATTTATAACTCTGCCAAGAGTAATCTTGAGCGAAGGTAAATACCATTGAATACCCTCACTTTTATACTCTGTTTGGTCATTTTTGGACCTCTACTGCAAAGCAAGGAGACAGTACCGTCACAGGAAGAAAACTAGTCAACAGAAAAACAACAGAAGTGATAGGCTTATTGGATACTCTAACCCAGGATCATTCAAACAACAACACCGCCTCGCTATGGGAGTGAATCGTGACTATCCACCCTGCCAGTTAGATACCGCTGACTATTTGCTTATTAATATGAGGTAAAAACATTAGTGTTTTTTAAATAATTTAAAGCGTAGACATGCGAAAGTCTGAAGGTAGCAAAACGAGCATATTATGCGCCATTAGGACACTCTATGGTTGCGCAGTGAAGAATGAGTTAAATAGTTTGGATTTTCCATTTATTCATCGTGGTGAGATGCCGACTGCAAAGATATAAGGAAATGAGAAGGCAGATGAACTTGACAAAGAAGGAGGAAGAAAAATCAACACTGAAAATAGGACTACATATGAAGAGATCAAGGCAATAACTTTAAACATTAAAGAAAAATAATATATGGAACACCCGGAGACGAATACTGCAGAACCATGCTATACATTACCAAGAGACGAATACTGCAGAACCATGCTATACATTACCAAGAGACGAATACTGCAGAACCATGCTATACATTACCAAGAGACGAATACTGCAGAACCATGCTATACATTACCAAGAGGCGAATCCTGCAGAAACATGCTATACATTACCAAGAAGAGATCAAGGCAATAATTTTAAACATTAAAGAAAAATAACATATGGAACACCCGGAGACGAATACTGCAGAACCATGCTATACATTACCAAGAGACGAATACTGCAGAACCATGCTATACATTACCAAGAGACGAATACTGCAGAACCATGCTATACATTACCAAGAGGCGAATACTGCAGAACCATGCTATACATTACCAAGAGGCGAATACTGCAGAACCATGCTATACATTACCAAGAGACGAATACTGCAGAACCATGCTATACATTACCAAGAGACGAATACTGCAGAACCATGCTATACATTACCAAGAGACGAATACTGCAGAACCATGCTATACATTACCAAGAGACGAATACTGCAGAACCATGCTATACATTACCAAGAAGAGATCAAGAGATAATTTTCAGACTAAACACTGGCCATTGTAGACTCAAAATAGCATCTGTACAACAAATTGAAAATCGGACAGACAGACAGACAGATATATATCCATGTGGGGAGGACAGACAGATATATACCCATGTGGGGAGGACAGACAGATATATATCCATGTCGGGGAGGACAGACAGATATGGGCCCATGTGGGGAGGACAGACAGATATGGGACCATGTGGGAAGGACAAACAAAACATGCCCTCCCAGACTGTCGGCTCCATGAGAGGTGGCATTGTGGCCTTCTCCAACTCACTTGAAGGAGTAACTGTGTGGTAGCGAGAGTAGCCTGAGACGGACAGCCAGCTTTATAAGAGTGATAGATGTGATTATCTGAGAGCGAACAACGTTGGCGAACATTGTTAAATGTTAGCACGACTCTGACAGAAAAGATTTGTTGGAAGCAGAGTCGGCCTTAGAGCAAGGTGACTGGGACGGCCGCTCTTGGCGCTATTAGCAAGGGGGCCGGAAAGGGGGTGGGTGGGGAAATAGAGCATTTGTTTGTAAAGAAGCTCGACTCTTCTTCAGCTGTGATAAAATTTGCCCAGGCCTAAGTATTCATTGTAAATCCTGTATAAGAAAATACTAAACCCAAAGTGACACACATTTTAACATTCTTTTTATTGTTCTTATTCTTCTCCGTCTGCTTCTTATTCCTCTTCTTCTTCTTCATATGCGTATTCGTCCTTTTCTTCTCCATTTTTAATCATTTTACCCGCTGGTGAAAGTAAACATGTCTCTCCACAACTTCCTGTCTCAAGTAAATTTTATCAGTTCTGTCGTTGACATTTTTCAATGATATTATGTCAGAGTGTTCAATATCTTCTGTTTTTGTCGTCCTCTGTAACTTTTTCCTTCAATATTTCCGGTTGTCACAAGATACTGCCGCTTTCTTCTTCTCATAACATACACTCTAATGTGCGTAATAAGTTCCCTGTATATAAAAGCCTCTCAGGATTGTGTCTATAAATTATTGAAGAAATCTTGTTTTTCTTCCTTTAATAAAGATTCGTTCCATAACATTATTTTCCAAACTGCAATGATAAATAAAATATAAAAAAATGGCAGCACATTTTTGCTTCGGTTCCGTTCCGCATGCGAAGCGACAAATACGCTCTGTCCACGAGGAGGAGCGGAGGGGGAGAGAAAAAGAGAGGTGCTTTCTAAACATTATTATCAGAATCTATAATAAACACTAAAAATAAGATATCTGCATTAATGAGACAAAAATTTGATGCACAGAAAATAAAAATTAATGATAATAATAGTAGGAAATGTGCAGTATAATGTTAACACCTGACAACAAAATTAGCCCAAGTCAGTCACAGAAAACACAAATTAAAGTTTAAAATTGTTTTCTTCCGTGTGCTTGAATTGATGTCCATGTCATTTTTGTTGTGCTAGTTAGGTTTTTTTCTTCATTATACAAAAAAAAATGAGACGGGTCAGTGGATAATAATATTTTAAAATTACTTCTTTTCCCTACTCATATATGGGGGGGGGAGGGGGAGGGGGGGGGTGTGGGGGGGGGGGGGGGGCGGGGGGGGGGGTGTGGGGAGGGGGGGAGGGGTGGGGGGGGGGGGGGGGGGGGGGGGGGGGGGGGGGGGGGGGGGGGGGGGGGGGGGGGTGGTGGGGGGGTGGGGGGTGTGGGGGTGGGGGGGGGGGGAGGGGGGGGGGGGGGGGGGGGTGGGGCGGGGGTGGGGGGGGGGGTTGGTTGTGGTGGGTGGGGTGGTGGGGTGGGGGGGGTGGGGGGGGGGGGTGGGGGGGGGGGGGGGGGGGGGGGTGTGGGGGGGGGGTGGGGGGGGGGGGGGGGGGGGGGGGTGGGGGGGGGGGGGGGGGGGTGTGTGGGGGGGGGGTGTGTGGGGGTGGGGGTGTGGGGGTGGGGGGTGGGGGGGAGGGTGTGTGTGCTTAGTTACCGGGGCACTTTAAAACAAAGAATAAGGCAACAACACTCTCATGCATGTCGTACTAGCCAACTAATATGGGATTATGTATGGGACTGGCAACCTGATCATGTCAAATAAATTGTCACATAAACCACCTCTACATGAGCATTTGATTGCTTGAAGCAGGTTTCCTGCGAAAGAACCAGCTGCTGGGAAGGGGGGGGGGGGGTTCTTCTTGCTCCTAAGTGAGCGCAAAGAAAAATTATCCTGGGCCACCTAACAAATAGTTGACTGAGGATGACTGAACCTCCCTATTAGCTCGGGGCGACTGAACCACTGTGACGGTGCAAGGCTCAGATGCATAATTACATCTGAGTTATAAAGTAAAATTTAACATATAATAGGGAAATAATGAATAATACAACAGGGCTGCATGCTCCGTAGGTAGCATCGCTTCAGACAATATAGTCTAATATCATAAAATAGAAAGTTAGTTTAAAAACGCATAAACAAACACATGCAAGAATTATTTCTCAGAATTTAATTGCTACAAAACTGAAGCTAAAGGTCAGATTCACTGAACTCGTGAACTGTCAATCAAGTAACTCGGTTAAACTAAACAACAGACATCACTCGTGTAAAGGAAGCATAAAGGTAGGTCATTTCGTTCTGCACTAGTACTTTTGAGTGACAGCTGTTTTTGGTTCTCGCACTTGTAGAAAAGCACTCTAAAATCATTTCAAAAACAAAGACAAAGCAATATATTTTTGACTGAGAGCTTACTATAATTTTAACAGAAAGGAATGAAATGCTGATTGACGTAAAGTTACATTTAGGAAAATGAATTTGATTTTAACCATAAGTTTGGAACACCTGGGCGTGTGAATGGGACATTGATAGTTTGGTATTTGTTTTTTTAATGAGAATACACGTAGAATTACAGTTGGGTTGCATAATTAGGACGTAAGAAAGACTTATTAGATGTAAAAGATACGTGCTGAAATCAGCATTTCACACGGTTGTCAGGTTTACAAGGTCATAAAATCCTGACAATTTCTCGTAGAACAATAGAGAAAAACAGGTGCCAGGTGCAAAATGAAAGGATATAAATACTAGAGTTAGTACAATTAAAACAGGAGAGCTCGGAAACAACCATGTAGAAGTAGACTGCAGAGAGAGAAAACTCAGAGTGCTGACTTGTATTTAGAAATAGCTTTTAGTCGTAACCAAGAGCTCACCAAGAGTTTTTAAATCGTAGTAGATTTTACTAAAGTCATTCATCATAGTCTAAAGCTGAAGCGTCTGTGGCGTAATTTGTCAACACATGCCTCGTTTCGGGAAAGCAAAACTGAACGCAGCATACTAGTGTGTGACATGGCGTGGAATTTTTTTTTCTTTGAAGGTAACGCAAGGCAGCAAATATTAGCCAAAGCAGATCCGGTTCGTTAAGGGAAAGTGTTGTAAGGAGGAGAAAAAACATGGCGATACTGATAATCGTATTTGCAGGAAAGAAAATCAAAAGCTACAAGCGCATGCATTGTATAATACGGTTGAAAGTAAGGGAAGTCTTGAAAGGATATGTATATATATGGAAATCCAGAAGGAAGAGGCGAAGACACATGTAGTATTAGAGAAATTTAAGATTTTACATAGTCATCGCATCTAGTACTATCAAGACGACAGACTTCAGAAAATCCTAATAAATACATGCCTTAACTGATTTTGATTAAAATATGAAATGGAAGCTCCCAATCAGGAAAATAAAAGTAGGAGTATAAGAAAGGGACAGATAGAAGTGTTTAGTGGTGTGGAGGAACAATCGGTAGGATACATGCACATAGTCAATCAGAAGGAGGATTCTTGAGGACAAAACTGTACCACACCGAAGAAGCTCTCCGATACGCCCGCGCTCACACTATATAAAGAAGCAGCGCTAGTTTTAAAAACATACACTAACACCAAACCGCCAGAGTGAGAGACTGAGGAAGAAAAGTAGCTGCCAAGACTAATACTGTAATATCTAGATGCAGTGCAGACATACTTCACTACAAACCAGTCCTACACTGAGCTTATATCGATTCTAAATGGTATGTAGTATTACTAAAGATATTTGTATGAATAATATCATTTTATTTCAGGTTTTGTTTAAAAATTGAGTCTATCAGATCTAACATGTGTCTATAAGGGTATGCTTGATGAAGATTGAAACCCGCAATATAACCTCCACAGTCCTTGTCAGGGCTAACCTAACCAGTCCTTGTCGGGACTATATAACCTACCAGCAAGTACATCACTGACTTGGCATGTATAGGTGGAAGGCAAAGGTTGCATTATACCCATGTAATCATATTATTTGATTTATTCATGTATTATATTATTTGAAAATGTTCTGCAAGTAGACACTTGTCTTATCATGCTATATCTGACTTGTACTGAATCATGTATCATTCATCCAATACACATACACTGAGACAAACTCAGCTCATGAACAATATGGAATGTTTGTGCTCCATGCCACAGAGTAGACACATATTACTCCTTATTCCAGGTTATTCAATCCCGCTGCCTATAACTTCAAAGGAGCACACTGGTTGAAGCTTTACAGACCTTTAGTCCCCCTCAGTCATTGGGTGGGCTAACGGACCAGACTTTCAGCAAGAGAGAAGTGTGTCACTACAATTGTTCAAACAGATGAGTAATACAAGACTCATTCCAGTGATCTATGTGAGCAGTCAAAAGAAACATTTTGTCGATGACGAATAACGTTCAGTAAATTCCCAGGATAGTTAAAGACTAGTGCCAGAAAACTTGTGGAAGACTTTAGTTAAAGGATTCAATTGGAAAATACAATATTGTTTTATTAAGTTATATATATAAATATATAAATATATAAATATATAAATATAAATATATAAATATATAAATATAAATATATAAATATAAATATATATAAATATATATATATATATATATATATATATATATATATATATATATATATATATATATATATATATATATATATATATATATATATATATATATATATATATATATATATATATATATATATATATAATAATAATAATAATAATAATAATAATAAATTCTTTAAGCACCAAACACGGCGCATAAGGCAGAAACCAGTGCTCTCCAGGTTGTTCGTTGTGACGCCACTCCTCTTAGCTCTTGCACATTATTTAGGCCCAACGTTCTTCCTTCTCTTATTATTGTTCTTCTGAGTGTTTATTTTGGTCTTCCTTTTTTCCGCTTACCCTCAGGAACCCAAGTGAGCGCCTGTAGTGGTATTCTGTTGTTTTGCATTCGTAGGACATGACCGATATATGACCATCGTCTTTTCCTTATATAGTCGGAGACATATTTCTGCCTAGAGTCTTCTCTTATTTGTCGATTAGTCTTGAATTCTTTCCAACTGATGTTCATGAGTTTTCTAAGACATTTGTTCTCGAATGTATTCAGCTTGTTCTCCAATGATTTTGTTATTTTCCAACTCTCACAGCCGTATGTTAACACTGAGATAACATTTGAATTAAACAGACGAAGCTTGGTATGTATATTCAATGATCGTAATTTCCAAATGTTAGATAATCTATTGAAGGCGCTAGCTGCCAAAGCAATTCTAGTATGGATTTCTCTTGTTGTGTCACCATCCTGAGTCATTTTACTGCCTAAATAATTGAAACTTTCAACTTTCTGTAGTTTTTCCCCGTTCAAGATGATATCAAAGGTCTCGTTAGAAAAGTTCATAGCTTTAGTTTTAGAGGCATTTATTTGGAGACCAATTTTAACCGAGAGATGACACAAATTATTTATTGCTTCTTGGGATTGTCTTGGTGTTGAACTTAAGAATGCTACATCATCTGCGAAATCCAGGTCCCCCAGGAATTTTCCATTTGTCCATTTTATACCCAATTGTTCATTGTGGGTATAGTTTCTCATAACCCAATCAATAGCTATTCCAAAAAGTAGTGGTGACATAATACAGCCTTGTTTCACCCCTGTTTCTACTGTAAACCATTCTGTATTCCCTTTATTTGTTCTAACACAACATCTTGCATTGTCATATAGCGCTTTGATTATATTCACATATTTTGTTGGAAAACCATAGATTGTAAGTATCTTCCACAATGATGGGCGGTGTAGACTATCAAAGGCTTTTTGAAAATCGACGAAGGTGATAATAAGTGGCGATTGCCTTTCCACTGATTCTTCTATAATTATTCTTAGTGTGAATATTTGATCAATACATGATCGTTTCGGCCTGAAACCCGCTTGTTCTTCTCTGATCTTTTCGTCAGCATGCAATTTAAGTCTTTCTAACATCATGCAACATAATAATTTTCCAGGTACTGATAATAGAGATATACCACGCCAGTTATTACAGTCTGATAGATCACCTTTCTTCGGTAACTTTACAATAATACTGTCTTTCCATTGTTGTGGTGGTTGTTCTTCTCTCCATACTTCATTTATAATATCTAAAATTCTCAAGAGGTTGTTGTCATTAACTGCTTTAATCATTTCCCCTGAAATTTCGTCAACTCCAGCAGCTTTAAAATTTTTTAATCTTTTAACGGCTTGTTTGATCTCGTCCAGCGTGAATTCATCGCAAGTTATTGGCAAAGTGGTTGTGGATGTTTCATTATTAAAATCAGGTGTTACTGTTGGTGGTGGTCTGTTTAGCACCTCCATGAAGTGCTCAGCCCATCTCTTCATTTGTTCTTTTTCTGTTGGTATTGAATTCCCTAATTTACCTTTAACAGGTGTTTCCATAGCAGTAGGCTGGTGACATAGTTGTTTTGTAATTTGATAAAGGCACCTACTATTACCAGTTCTTGCAGCATTTTCAGCTTCTACGGCCAGTTCATTGATGAAATGTCTTTTATCTCTTCGAGTTTTTGTCTTCACTTCTTTATTTAACAAGTTATAAGTTAGTTTGCAAGATTCAACTGCATTATGTGTACTTGCCGCTAGTAGTTTAAGTTTTGCTGTTTTCCTTTCTCATCTTCCAACACTCACCATTCATTACAAAATTTAGATAGAAGTAAATAAAGAGGAGATATTAATTGTATTCAACAGCTTTATTCATTCACTAAAGTTGAATTTGAGTTTGTTGAATTGTTAGCACTAGTAGTCACACATCGGGGTGGCACAGTAAGGTCTGACTGTTTTATTTCAGTTCCAGATATTTTCGCAGCCGTGACTATTGAGTGATACCAGTGTACTTCTCTGTCACTGGGACCTCACACATTCTGGAGAGTAGTATTATTCTATTCCTTCTCCAACACTATTATCACACCTTACAAAAAAACCTTACGATACGGTGTCCAGCACTATCTGCAATATCCTTGGTAAGAGTTGTCAGCACAATGAGGTAACTAATAATTACGTTCTAACTAGTATTGACAACGTGAGATAGGTGAAAGTAAACTTTCGTTTCGTCAAGTGACTTTATAAAGCTTCAACCAATCTCAGTGCTATGCTACGCTAAACGCTATTCACTTCTCAAGAGAACATTATAGAAAAAGTGTTACTAAAACTTTTAGAAAAAGTCATGAAAGGGGTATAACCACTTTCGACGTATAGAATCCCGTTTAACCAGACGAGAATTGCAGCAAAGAATAATAACGTCAAATACAGATTTATTATCGAGAAGTTAGCTCATGGATTCCCAGCCAGTTGTTAGAAATACTTGATGACGTGACCAAACAGGCAAATTAAGACTTGTTATAGACGACCGACGACATAGAATGAATTCCAGCCTCTAGGCAGACGACTAAGAACACGCTATAATTTTTTAGATGCAATTTGATGTTCTTTTTCGAATCAAAGCTGTGTTCTGGGATCTTCCTCAATAAAGATAAGAAAACGCCAGCATCTGTAGTTGATATCTTCAAGAGTATTTTGTGTGATGTTACGAAGTTGTGTTGTTAAATTAACGTTGTGCACCTTGTGGTGTTGGTAATGGCAAATAGCATGCTACAAAGAACAGCAGGGTTAGTCAGAGAACCTCGTAACTGCGTTTCACTCTCCTCCACAACGTAGTGGGAATCTACATCTGAGGCGTAGAGCCTTTCGTTCCACTGCAACATAAACAATTGAATTATTAGACGAACTTTAGTCAGGAGAATAAACAATCGGTATGGTCACTGGACTGTCACGCTGGCACACCACTACAGCCGGCTCTGCAGTTAAGCCACTCGTCTTAAATTTTGCAAATCTCTGTTAACCCATATTTTCCTGCTCTTCCTTTTGTCTACGTATCTGATGGTTCCAAAGTAGAAGGGACATGTTTCAGATTGTTGTGTTTGCATTATGAGCATTGTCATAAACTATGAATCCTTAAAGGGTCGATCTCGAGCAACTGATAGATCTCAAGACATCATTTGGTAAATCTCTAGGTAAAAGGTGGGGTGGAGAATTTGTAACTTAAATATTTTTTGGACTAGTCCTCTCCTAAGAGCCCTTACAAGCTTGGTGTTCTGTCACAGGTGGTTAGAATTGTCTGCCTTTGTCTGAAGTTAACCTGTCTGTTTAATTTCCTATGTCATGTAACCGCCAAGTTATTCTGTCAATTTTGATTTTAATAGCTCTTATTTTCTCTCCGATTCTGTCAATCTTGCTAGAGCACAGTTAGACACACCTCTTCGCACGTGCAAAGCGGCAGGATGTCTAACGATCTTTTATGTTTGCCTTTCAGGGAAGCTGTGTAGTGCTCTGGTCTCCTTAATGTGGGGGAAACAGGGAACTCTTCGCGCCTCTAAGCATGCGGCATTTTTTATGCCGAGAATGTAACTATGTAGCAAGCGGCTAGTTTCTGTGTCCCCCGGTCGCTCGGAGAATTCTCGTTCTTTCATTTCAAGCCGCCTTCGACCCTTCATCCTGAACAGGAGATCGAACGGGATATCGTAAACACTTTTACGTCTGTCTTACGTGGATCCGCACACGTGTGGGAAGCGTTCTTCGAACATCTGGCATTCTTCTACGTATTTAAGTTCATGTCTCTATCATTCTTTACCAGTTGTCTATTCAAGGATTTTGTTGTCTAGTAACGTTGTTGAGTTGAAAGCTAATAACTGTTCGAGAATGTAAATCGGAATTCCTTGATTTGGTAAGCACATTTGCTTAGTCAATTTTTCTAGGGGTTTTTTTTTTCTTGGAAGATTAATAATATATAGTTTGGAGACTTAATTACTGTATTTCTCTTAATATATATGGAAAAAGGGGAAGATGATTTATTTTATTTTGGTGTTGTTATGTTCTATTTTTAATAGATGTCTAATTAATTTATATAGAGTTTTAATACTCGTTTGATAGTAGTGTGTGTCATCGCCACATTAATTTTATAACGTCCAGAACAGTCTCAATTACCTATGTTGATGTGGGCGCTTGTATTTTCCAATTCAAGTTGTGAATGAGTAACCGGGATCTGTTTATAATGTCGGCATAATACCGAGTGCGTGAGAAGTCAGACGCGCGCGCCTGGGCAGTCCAGCCGACACGCCTGGGTGAAGTTACCTGTACTATTATTTTGGCTTATCAGAGAGAGAAGAGGCGGGGGAACTACGATAGTGGGTTGTGATTTCTGTAATGAATGAGTGAGAGGAGGGAAAGACGTAGGGAGGACGTGTTTGTTATTGTGATGAAGTGAGAGAAAGTACTGTGTAGTGCGTGCTAGTAATGACTATGCTATACACTTTTTCTTGACTGTCTGTTTATTTTCAGCTCTAGTCCAACGGTACTGTGTTTTTGGATCGGGCACTATGCAACCATCCAGAATTATTCGTGGCATGTAAATTCATGTCATCTTAAATTACTAGTCCTGCAGTCTTCAGTTAATATCCACTAGCCAGTCCATAGTGGATTATTTACACACGGATTATTACAAATCACTAGCGCCATTGGCTGATGCCATTGCCTTCCATTCTTTGAGCAATCTTGACCTATCTACTTACGCCCCGTCATCGTGGAGTATTTTGACGCACACACCCAGTAGAAGCAAGTGATTTTTCCAGTCGTCATTATCTTTATCAGAGGTGCATACCTCTCGCATTGTTCCTGGATAACCTGATTTCCTATCTGAAATTCACTGATTCGCTCCTGGAGTATCTATTTTGATCAGTGAGAGAAATTCGCACAGCCAGGGTTACAAGATGTCGCTTATTTAGTGGTGACCACCCGCGATATTAAGTGTTATTCTTACTTACTTACTTAGTCGTTCCCCTTCTACCGTGAGGTGTAGAGGTTTGGAAGAGAGAGCGCCAGACCATTCTATCAGCTGTCTTCTTCCTGGCCTGGTTCCATTCTAGTCCTCGGTCCTTCAAAGATTGTCTAATGTTGTCCTCCCAGCGAACTCTGGGTCGTCCTGGAGGTCTGGATCCCTGGCTCTTTGTTTCCCATGCTTGTCGTGGTAGCCGATCTTCTCCCATTCTGCAGACATGGCCAAACCATCTTAGTTGGGACTGTTCTATTTGGGTCTGCAGCGGATGGGATTTCAGGCCTTGACGTATCGTCTGGTTGCGGACCATGTCTCTTCTTGTTACTTCAACCACTTTCCTCAGATACCTCATTTCTGAGGTTTGGATCTGGCTTTTGTGGGTTGTAGTCATTGCCCACGACTCGCATCCATATGTCAAAACTGGGACATAGGTGGAGCGGTATACAGCCATCTTCGTTTTCTTACCAACCTCTTTCTTGCTGAGGAATCCACGATTTATGGCCTGAAAAAGTCTCCCAGCCGCTGCTTTTCGAGTGGCCAACTCTTCTTTGATGCCTGGCTCTTTGTTTCCCATGCTTGTCGTGGTAGCCGATCTTCTCCCATTCTGCAGACATGGCCAAACCATCTTAGTTGGGACTGTTCTATTTGGGTCTGCAGCGGATGGGATTTCAGGCCTTGACGTATCGTCTGGTTGCGGACCATGTCTCTTCTTGTTACTTCAACCACTTTCCTCAGATACCTCATTTCTGAGGTTTGGATCTGGCTTTTGTGGGTTGTAGTCATTGCCCACGACTCGCATCCATATGTCAAAACTGGGACATAGGTGGAGCGGTATACAGCCATCTTCGTTTTCTTACCAACCTCTTTCTTGCTGAGGAATCCACGATTTATGGCCTGAAAAAGTCTCCCAGCCGCTGCTTTTCGAGTGGCCAACTCTTCTTTGATGCCCTTTCGGTCTATAATAGCTCCGAGATATTTAAAGTGGTCGACCTGCTCCAGGACCTGTTCTCCCAAGTGTTATTCTTGGGATTTATTTACATGTTTCCTGTGGGAAGTTAACTCCGTATTCCGAGTATATAATACCTTAGGTGGAACAGGGTGATTTTTTCCTAGCAGAGCAGGAGAGTACCTGACAAGCTTTAGGGCCCTAAAAGGATTTGGCCGCTGTCATTTTTTGATAGCTGGGGGCCTAACTTCTTAATTGGGACCTTTTAAGCGTGCGAGTAAGAGTGTGCGTGGAGGGGTAGCGAGGCGAGGTGTGATAAAGAGTGTGTTGACCATAATTTTGTATTTGATGATTTTAATGTATCCCTATAGCGTCAGACATTGTGAAGGCATACGGGTGGGTTTTTTTTTTCCTTCATGCTACGGTATCGTTTGTGTGTGTGTTGTTTAATAAACATAAAAACCTATCCTGTGGTCAGGATCCCTTCTTTTTATAACTGTCACTGTATTTCATAACGTTGTCCTTTACTGCCTTAGGAGCACAGGAGGGAGAGAAGCAGATTGTCTTCGTAAAATTAGTCACAGTAAGCTGAAGACGTGGCCCAACCACGCTTCAGAAGTCATATCTCTTCTCCTAATTTCATTAGTGACTCTATTCTCATCTATTTCACATCTTTGTTTTCATAATCTGTCTGAACTCAGACATAATCTATTCTCAAATTATACTTACCTGTTACATGTTCCCAGGTTTAAAGTTACTTTTTTCGCATTCCCTGCCAAATCCCGCAAGCTATGTTACTAGATTCACTTTATTCGACAATTGTATAAGACAGGAAAAGGAAATGTCCAAACTATCTTCTTTCCACACAACTTGTACGGGAAAAATTCTTCGAATTTTCTGGCTGAACATCATCACCAACCAAGAACTGCTAATTCGGAGCCACCAAGAGGACATGCTCACCATCATAGCGGGTAGACACTGGAATTGGGTTGGCCACATCCTTAGAATAGACCCTGACACCATCACGAGAACATAAAATGGAAATGTGCTAGCGTGTAGTAACATGTCACACTATTTTATCTGCATCTCAAATTTATCCTTAACATATCACCCGATCAGATACACTGTGAGTATGTCTCCATGAAGATGTCATAGCATGACAGTGATCACGAGGAAAATTGTATCTGCCTCGAAAAGAAGTTTTTTCTTTACTCGGGCAAGATAACTCATTAACATCCCTCTTGGTATTTCCTGTACGTTGCACATCCCATCTGTTGTCGCCTGAGGGTACCAACAGTTTATGTTTTAAAACGATATCTAACAAGTTATCAACCCTATTTCGTAACTTAATAATTTCACCATTTTGCCTCTTATTTTCTTCTTCGAGGTTTACATTTTTACTCTTTTGCTCAATGAGTAATACCTCAAAGTTAGCCAACTTATTACGACTTAAATTTTCTTCTTTACTTTGAAGGCATTTTAGTTCTTGATTATCACGTTCAAGTGTTGCTACTTTACTTTCCAACTTTACCTCCCACATGGCTTTCTTTTTCTTCGCCATTTTCTTCAATCTCCTTTTTTGTGCATCCTCCATATGTGGCTGAAGTCGGGCCACCTGAACCTGAAAACCCTGGATTTGAGCAGCCTGTGCCCTCACCTTTTCGTTTAACTTCTCAATTAATCTTTCATTGTCGTCCATGACCTCAAACAACTCATGCATTTTTTTCTCCTCAGTAATATCTTCTAATAACTTTGCATTTTCCTGTGCACACCGTTTGTTATCTTTTATCTGTTTCTCTTGAACATCGTTGTTGAGTATAGCATGACGTACGGTTTTTAATACTTGACTATGTTGTACATGAACGTATTGTCCCAGAAATATACGGAGATCTGCCCGTAGAAACTCTGCCAGTTCCCTAGCAATGATTATATGAGGCACAGAACGACAATAAAAATCTGCAAAATCCCCCAGATTTGATGCCGCCTGAATTAAAACACGGCCTATTACATATTCCTCAAGTGCTGGGCCTTGAAATCCATCCTCCTCCCCCATAGTAATAAATTCCTGATAATTCATTATTTACTTCTTCAGTATCTTACTATCAATATTATAAATTATGTAATAAATGTATCTCAATTAGTCCGTCAATACCAATTCACTAGCTTCGTGCTTTGCACTATTATCAATGCAAATAGATTCTTAATATTACTAATCAATAAAAAAAAAAATAGTATGACAGATCAACAGTAGTAAAGATACGAGGAAAACGAGAAAGAGCGGAGAGAGAAAAAAACATTATAATAATGTACAAGAACAGAATTGATGGAACTAAACAAGAAGACAAGTACAAGTGACCAAGACAATGTAATAACAGCAGCAAGTAAACGAAAAAGAATGCAAATGGTAAACTAAGAAGAAACAACAAAAAGAACAGACTTACTGCTAAAAAAAAACCAGGACAGGACCTGTAACAATATATATAAATGTAAACAAGTGATAGAAGGTTAGACTAGCATCACGAACAGAATGGTTGTCAACTAAGGAGAAGAAAAACAAAACCAACATACTACAAAACTGACAACTAAAAAGACGGGGCAGCACACCTAACAAATTAGGTCACACTAGACAGGCAGTGAACCAAACGTCGGTGAGTAAACTCAGGCCGGAAATTTCACTGCTTGAGGAATGTAAGCAAAACCTATAGAAACATCTGCTGCGCGGTCATTTTTCCAATGACATGTGTCGCTAACAACAGATTTGTACAAAGATATAGAAACGAAGAAAACGAATAACATAGATATCAAAAAGGCTTACGCCACGGCAAAGATACAAGAGTGTAATAACAGGCACTTATCTTAATGCGATCCGACCAGATGCAAGTCCGGAAAAAGGTGTCAACACTGGAAAACGCTGTCCCTCAATACAAGTGAAGCACGGATAAAATGTAAATAGTACACGGTCTCAATCAGATGGGCATCATGAACTGTGTAAATCTTGAAATGTTGCGTTGACTTGGTACAAAATAACTTGACATCGCCGTGTCATAGACTTGAAACTTGAAAGAATCTTATAAACGTTGTGATGTAGACTGGAACACGAAATAAACTTGGGAACTGGTTGGCTTGAAATTGTAATCTTGAACGTTACAGCGAACAATAGGAAATTGAAACTGGAACATTGGATATGAGCAGGGGCAAAGTTCGTTATCCAACTGGACCCGCTGGCAATGACTGAGTTCATGAGGTGGCGTGTTTACAATACCACGCTAAACAGAGGTGACGATCGAATATACAGATTAAATGGCAGCTGTAGATTTGCAAAGTACGAAGGTATACTTGCTTATGTGAATTTGAAAACCATGCCCTGATGAAAGTATCGATCCAAAACAAACTGGCCCACCAAATTATATGGTGTTACGGTGGGATATATTAGAGGATCATGCATGTATACGCGAATGATAGCAGGTGTTCATTCAGGACATTATGGTCAGTACACATAACAAAGCCGGTAGGTGAACAGGTCCACGGGAAAAACATGGTTGACATTTAATAAACAAAGTCACTTCACAATGGTCCATCAAACATCAAAAGTACATGGCAATGGATAAGCGTAGTAGATTATCTCTGGTCCGTCAATAAGGTTCAAACGTTAGGCATCTTAAGTGGCAATAATATAATAATAATACAATCCTCTCATCTCCACTCAATTCTGGCCGTTGTACTAAAGGTTCGGTAATCCACGAAAACCAAAGTAATGCGGCAGAAGCAATCAGTGCAAACCAAATATTAGTTGCCTCGTATATCAAAGTTACTTGTAGTAAATTAGGGTCTGAACTTCTAGATGAGTTCAGGAACCAACTTGCACATAACGTGGCGGCCTCCTAAAATCAATAATGCCACAATGTATATATTTATCACTCTCCATTATCCCGGAGCTTGAAAACTTACATCTCTCTTGGACGCAAACACAAAGACGGAAGCCCAATTAATTTACACACTGAACCCCACGACATGTGACCGAAACGTCACTAGTTGACCGTCGCTCATCACGGGTGAACGCCTCGTGCAAACCATAGTTTGCCTACAGGCGAACACAATTCCTCACATAAAATGGAAATGTGCTAGCGTGTAGTAACATGTCACACTATTTTATCTGCATCTCAAATCTATCCTTAACACAGGGGTACGCGGCAATGAACCAGCTGACAGTCTGGCTTCAAGAGCACCCATAGAAGGTGAATTGAACATGGATAAGAGAGAAATACAGAAGGCAATTCATGTTCGCCTATTAGAGAATGACACTGCAATCGATGAATCATTAAGGCTAAGACTGCTGGAATTTGGCATCAAACGTAAGACCAGCAGGGATGGACGTTTGAGAGGACGCATCCGGAGTGTACGCAACCAGTGCGCAACAGGAACAATTAGCATTCATACTCTTCGACATTTGCTGAGGGAGACTGAGCACCTATGAGTTTGCCCGGAGTGCAATGACGTCGATTCTGATTAATATTAACATGCCCACTGAGGCATAATGGGAATATGGTGTTACGCCCATATTTTGTTGAGCATCCGGCGCACTTGGGATAATGTGTTTAGCATCACACCAGCCACCATCTCTCAAGTGCCGGCCCTATTTTGAAAAATATATGGGAGTCAAAGAAATTCCGGTCTAGCACAAAAATCAATCTTGTACTCAAATGTTAATGCAATCTTATCGTATGGCTTTGAAGCTTTGAGAACACAAAAACGGCAGCACAGAATTCTCATAAATAAGTGATTGTGTAGAACAGACCAGGGGCCCCACGATTCTAGGGGCCCCATGCTGGGATGCTGCCATATTGTTCATACTGTACCATCTCCGTTTGTACGGTGTTCCAATTAATTATCGTTTATATGTTTGTGTTTTTCAAGACTTCTGTTATATTGTTGTAGGTTGTGTTGATTAATCCTCGCTTTACATACAGCATGTTTGTTTATGTTTTAAACATTGATTTTGTATCAACATTTTTGTTGAAAGTACCATTAAATTATAAATCTATAGGCTTAATTTTATTGACCGTTTACATTTTTATTCCCGTGGGTGGGTAGGGCTGGTAGGGGCCCAGGGCCTACAATGCTGTTAAGACGGCCCTGACAAATGCCAGTTGAGCGAGATTTGAAAATGTAGACTCGACCAGGACAAGCTTTACAAAAACATACTGCTAGCATGATATACTGCTAGCATGATATACTGCTAGCATAATATACTGCTAGCATGATATACTGCTAGCATGATAAAGCAGTTCTTGTTCTGTAATCTCCGGGGTGAGAGAGGTAGAAGACAACAGGAAAACATATGGAAAGATAACTGGAGACATTTATGAAATGAGTAAAGAGGACACAGAAAGATATTAAAGAGATGGCAAAAGTCAGGACGACTTGGTGTGATTTTCCTGATGGTCTGTGCTCCTACGAGAGTTAAGAAATAAAACAACAAACAATCGTTTGGCTTAGTGCCAACGTCTGGCTGTCGTAGCTGAGAATTACACCCAAATATACTATTAATCTTTTCTGCTCTTCTGCCAATGCAATGCATCTGCGCTCGAGCAATTGAGCAAACACTCACTGCAAATAAAGTCCCTTGGATAGCAAATAAATCCCGATTTATCTCCACCTCGTATGTCTGATCACGCGCCATTGTAAATGTATGCATGTTTGCAAACGTTACGTTAAAAAAAAAAAAAGTAAAATGAAATAAAATAATAAAAAAAACAAGGGTATGTGTGAAAGTCCACTTTCGCGTTTAGGAAAGGGAAAACTTCACAGTATATGTATTCGTTACCCGTTTGCTCCTCACGGAGAAGAGGCCTTCAAGAAACGTCTACAGAATCCCCCTGTAACGTGCCATCACCTCAAAGGCTGTCCATGTCTTCCTCACAATTGTCTCTGTACTGGATGACTATCCTGAATTATTTTCTTTAGTTGACATGCATATTTTTGTTCAGGTTTCTGTGGCGCGAAGTTTCTACAGGATATCCTACCCAGTGCTCAATCCTCCTTAGTCAGTATTTACGACACACTTGGTAAGTTATTGTGTTATTATTCATCAAGTTTATGCATACGGTACTTCTCAAACTTACATACTTCGTTTATTCAAAGCTTTTAAATTTCTTGTCGAACACAGACCTTTTACCAGATTCATGCCCTCCCCCTAATCTTGCAACATCCGTTTAGTATTTGCGTGTCTTCTTGTTTACTTTTAAGTTTGTTTCTCGTTTACTTCTCCATAGAATTTTCATTTTCCTCTATTTCTTTCATCCTGAAGATTCTAGAACAATAACTATCTTGTAATTATGTCAATTGCTTTCCTCATAGTGTTCCTTCTTCTTATTTGTACACTCACAGACGTCTACTTGAATATTTTTAAAGAAAACAGTGGTCAGCTTGAGGCTATTTGTACTCCATAGAATTTTTTTTTTCCAGCAAATGGTATTGGTGACGGCCATATGTGCTTTTTCTGTTCTGCATATGTTGGGTATCTTTGAAGCAGATGTTGGGTATCTTTGAAGCAGATGTTGGGTATCTTTGAAGCAGATATTGGGTATCTTTGAAACAGATATTGGGTATCTTTAAAGCAGATATTGGGTATCTTTGAAACAGATATTGGGTATCCTTGAAACAGATATTGGGTATCTTTGAAGCAGATGTTGGGTATCTTTGAACAGATGTTGGGTACCTTTGAAGCAGATGTTGGGTATCTTTGAAGCAGATGTTGGGTATCTTTGAAGCAGATGTTGTTGGGTATCTTTGAAGTAGATGTTGGGTAACTTTGAAGCAGATGTTGGGTATCTTTGAAGCAGATGTTGGGTATCTTTGAAGCAGATGTTGGGTATCTTTGAAGCAGATGTTGGGTATCTTTGAAGCAGATGTTGGGTATCTTTGAAGCAGATGTTGGGTATCTTTGAAGCAGATGTTGGGTATCTTTGAAGCAGATGTTGGGTATCTTTGAAGCAGATGTTGGGTATCTCTGAAGCAGATGTTGGGTATCTTTGAAGCAGATGTTGGGTATCTTTGAAGCAGATGTTGGGTATCTTTGAAGCAGATGTTGGGTATCTTTGAAGCAGATGTTGAGTATCTTTGAAGCAGATATTGGGTATCTTTGAAGCAGATATTGGGTATCTTTGAAGCAGATGTTGGGTATCTTTGAAGCAGATGTTGGGTATCTTTGAAGCAGATGTTGGGTATCTTTGAAGCAGATATTGGGTATCTTTGAAGCAGATGTTGGGTATCTTTGAAGCAGATGTTGGGTATCTTTGAAGCAGATGTTGGGTATCTTTGAAGCAGATGTTGGGTATCTTTGAAGCAGATGTTGGGTATCTTTGAAGCAGATGTTGGGTATCTTTGAAGCAGATGTTGGGTATCTTTGAAGCAGATATTGGGTATCTTTGAAGCAGATATTGGGTATCTTTGAAGCAGATGTTGGGTATCTTTGAAGCAGATGTTGGGTATCTTTGAAGCAGATGTTGGGTATCTTTGAAGCAGATATTGGGTATCTTTGAAGCAGATGTTGGGTATCTTTGAAGCAGATGTTGGGTATCTTTGAAGCAGATGTTGGGTATCTTTGAAGCAGATGTTGGGTATCTTTGAAGCAGATGTTGGGTATCTTTGAAGCAGATGTTGGGTATCTTTGAAGCAGATGTTGGGTATCTTTGAAGCAGATGTTGGGTATCTTTGAAGCAGATGTTGGGTATCTTTGAAGCAGATGTTCACAATTCATTTTACCGGTGCCAGAGTTACACTCATCGGTAGTTCTTATTATCGATAGTTCTTATTTAGCTTGTTGAATAAATGGTGTCCCAGCCTATTGTGGCCCGTGCTGAATCTGAAAATGACCACTTGTTCTCTTCTACTGAGCTGGTAATATGCATAATTGTTGTTTTATTTTTTTGGTGGCCTGGATGCTGTGTATCCCATTTGTTCCTGTATCTGCTTCTGATAAAATGCTTTGCCTCCTCGACAGGCATAAGTGTTTAAGACTGATTTAGCTTTTCACCTTCCTTTACCAGTCGGTCAGCCTGTTCATTGATGGGGATACTGCAATGAGATGGGATCTGTCCTATCCAAAACCAATGTCTTTTCGTCAGGTCTGTTCTTGTGGTGTTTGTCTGATTCCTTCCATCAGTTTCACGTTGATGATATTGTCATGCCATGTTAATCCTTCTACTTTACGCAAGCACCCATTTATGAAAATCTAACATCCCGATGTCGTTATGGTGCTTCCCATACAATACAACTGACTAGAAATTTGATTAAACAGCTAACTAGAACACTAGTACATTTTACTAGATAGTTATACATTTGTTATTAGTTATATATTTGTGATATAAAAATCGGTGATATCAAAATAAGAATACAAAAAGCAAGAGGAGCTTTCATTGCGTTGGGAAATGTATGGAGATCGGGAGAGATCGGATCCAACGCGAAAATGGGAGTCTTCGGCTCAAATGTGGGGTCGGTCCTATTGTATGGCTCTGGGACATGGAGAGCGGCAGGGACAGCTACCAAGGGGCTACAGACTTTCATAAATGGGTGCTTGCGTAAAATGGAGGGATTGAAATGGTATGGCGGGGTTGCCAACGTAGAGCTGATGACAGGAACTGGACGGGTGCCGGTGGAGCGGGATATGGGAGGAGGACGATGGCGATGGATGGGACGCGCACTGAGGAGACCTGTTGGGGGCATTGCAGGGCAGTCCTTGTTCTGGAGCCCCCAGAGCGGGAGAGGCAGAGGTGGACCAGGGGGCGCATGGAGAGGGGGCTGGAGGTGGGGGTGGGGATGAAAGGGAGAACGTGGAGAGAGCCTAGATGATGGCACGTGACAGGAGGACTTGGCATGTGTTTGTTGAAGGCCTATGCTCCTTTGAGAGTGGAGGGTTATGAATGAATGAATGAATATATTTGTCGTCCTACTTTCCTGTTTGCAACTATAGCTGAGGAATGAAAAGCCCGAAACGTCGAACGTTTCTAATGTACCGTTCATTTGTAAAACCGACTCCTATACTGTTTGTTTACTTTTTCACTTCAACAGAATTATCATGGGTTGTCTCCCCTGCTCTACGGTAGTGGTCCACTAATGGCCACTCCGAGTAAAAGGATGAGCGTTTTCAAAGGTACCGAACCTTCGCTCATGATTACTTTTGGCAGAGATATAAATAGAAGGTTCGTGCTTCTATTTCATTGAGTCTCACAGGGATTGGTAAGTATAACAACTGAGTCATCTAAGCTAGTTATAAACGTGGTATTTGTGACTGTATTGTCTCCTCTGCTCTGCAATAGTGGTCCAACAATGGCCAAACTAAGAATATAAAAAAATGAGGGTCTTCAAATGTATCAACCATCAGACACGATTACTCTTGGCAGAGATAGATACAGAAGACTTATGCTTCTACTTCAGGAAGCCTCACAGGATTTTAAAGAAAAGCAAGCATATCAACTGGGATCTTCTTAGCTGTCATGAACTTATTATTCTCCCTCCCCTTCTGTGAGGAAATATTTTCTGAGCCCCCAGATGAAGATGATTCAGCAACTATTAATTTAATAGATCTATATGGTTATGTATTTAAAACAATATGAGTGCAGACATACAATTCACTCAATAGTGATTAATCAAACTTTAGATTTATAGCTACTGATAAACAGGTTTACTAATCATTTATGGGTTAACAATGTTAAATATAGTTGTTGATTAAAAAAAACTGGGCGATTTAAATTGTAAGTGGATATTTTTTTACAAACCAAATTTGTAAGTGTCCATTGGCTGCACTGTTATGATACTTAGCTGCCGGTGTGGTGTCAGTTGGCGTCTGCTTCAGTCGCTGTTGGTTCCCACAGGTGCCTTGGGCTGGTCTTTTTCTTCAATAGTCAAATCTGGTGGCTGAAGCACGTCCCATGCAGGAAGGCTATGGTAATTACAAAGGTTGTCAACTGTCTTCAAGACCCGTCTGATGTTGGTGTCTAGTGTGGACTAGTGGCAACTTGTACCACAAACTAATAGGAAAACATGCCGCTTTTTAAGTACTGGGTCTCCTGATATGAACATCAGGCGACTTCAGCTTCCATCCACTACTTCATCTTCCTCAGAATGTTAACCTCCCTGAGCATTAGGTTTAGACCCAGTGAGTCAGATGAAAGTGCTTGTGGGCAGCGAAAGGCGACAATTGAAATATATATAAATATACACATAAAACGTACTAAAGTGTTAGTATAATAAATATATTCATCATGATATCATCATCCATTCCCTGCTCTCTATGGAGCCTGGAACCACCTCTGCTTTTGGTTCCTTGTGAGGAAACCCGCACAAAACAATCACTAGCACTTGCAGTGGTGGTTTATGTAGCACGTTATTTTAGATGGTGAGGTTGTCAGCCACATGTGCCACTGCACATTAGTAAGTAATTTATACATGTCAATTGTAAAATAAAAAGTAGTTACAGCTCACCCCGAATGGGTGAATAATTATATCCAGACTTTGATGCACTGAAAGGCCGTAATGGCGTGCAACTGTTTAAGATGCAGTCGTCACTCAGGTGGTTAAGGTTCTGATTTAACATAAACTCCTAACTCTTCACATTTGAGGAAGGTTTCTCGGACTATATTTGAAGTTTTATACTTCCTAATTTTAGAAGATACTTCTAGTCGTATGCATGTCCTATACTGGAACGCCTATTACAACTCCTTATTCTGGCTGTCTATGATCTCTCCTTGAAGAAGGAAAAAGCAGTGGGGAAATCTTAAAATGTGCTAGGTTTAAAGATGAATTTTCTACCATGACAAATGTCATTGTTATGATTAAAATTCATAACGATTGTGTCGGTATAATAAGTAGCTCGACGGGGCTCCTTGTTTGTTTATTTTACGGAGTCGTTTATTAATACAGGAAGTGACGTCATGCCGATATAGTTGTTTGGCAGACGTGAAACTGAAAATGCAAAAGTGAAGATATAATCTACGGGGTCTTTACCATTGTGTGTCATGGCGACTGGACGCATGTGTTTGAGCTCCTGACTATATCGTGTATATCCCTGTGTTATTCCATCACTAGTACATCAAGATCTTCTGTGATGTGTATTTAGTTATCTGCATTTACAGGGAGTAGAGCTTCTCGGTGTCGAGTGTGAATATATATTAAAAATGTGGAAAAATGAAGACGACATCGTCCTTTGACAATGACGGACTGTCTAGGTGATATAAGAAGTACAGACAGATGTGTTTCTAAGAATTGTACACTATAGAAGTATGATCATGTATGGTGCTGTATCGTTTCGTCATAAATAAAGTCTCTGTCTCAAACGTAACCTGGTGTGGCGGAGTTATTTGAGAAGTTGGAACGTTCCTTGCTGTTAGCTAGTAACCCTAGATGATAGATTGGCCGTGTCTGCTAAAGACATATAACTCTGAACAGTTTGAAGGGCAACAGGAGGAAGTTCGCAACAGATGGGGTGCCAAGCCCGTGGATATGAACAATCTAAATGCTGTTTTTATATTGATACAAGTTGTTCAACGAATTATTTAATGATGGAGGTGTCAGCGTACGTTTTTTTAGTACTACGGCTGCGCAATTGAATATGCAAATTAACTAGGTCACGTCTGCTCAGAGCGACCGAACGTTTTTAGTGGACAGAAAGAAAGTATAAAATATCACTATTTTTCGAGACAACACTTGAAATAATAACATTGCTTAGTCAAGGCAAGGACATTATTCTTTCGTTTTTCAAGAAAGTGGGCGTTTTTGCAGTTATTTCAAGTATTTGTGCCTATTTTTTATGATGTCCTGCTCATGTTGGAAGCCAGCACATAATATTTTCAAGATGGCGGTGTTGGTCGGCTGCAGGCCGGAGTTAGAGGTCTAACCCTATTCACTGCATTGAATCTGGATCGTCGTTTCATGAGGCAGAGGCTGATGTCAGGAGGATTTTTTGCATGAAAGGGCAGATAAGTAAATTTATTGATTCATGCAGTGTGACGCTTGAAGAATCTCTTTTGACAGGGTTCTTTCTTTTACATGTTATATGTATATCTGTATCTACATGTTTGTGTGATAGGCGGGTAGGTTGGTGGGACCTATGAATTCCTTATACCTCATTGACGGTCGTGAATTCTTAGGCGTTCTTTAGTTTTTGCATCTGATTTTTTCAACTTAAGGAGCCGGCGAACATAGCTGTGTGTTACTGCCTTGAGTGAATTAACCAGATTCATTATTTGTCTAGTTGTGAAGGTTTTGCAATTTTGTATTTGTTGTCAATTTAATTATATTTTTTTGGGTTTATTCTCCATTATTGTTTGTAAATTTGTTCATCTCATCTTGCTATCCTTCATTTATTAGATGTATTATATGTTGTGAAATTGTGCTTGTATTGTCATAAGTGTGGTAGAGCCAATTTTTTTTTATTTTCCTACAATTCATACATTTCTGCCTTGGTTTTTTTTTTTCATTAGTATTTTCTTCGTTTGGCTCTGTCTACTGTTATACTGTAATATTGTTGGTATCTCTATTTTTTTGCTCCTAAAATAACATCTATAATTTCATGCAGGTGATTGATCTTGAGTGATGAAATTATTATTGCTAATATTGCTCACTTTTTAAATATATATATATTATTTAAATTATTATTGGACAATTTGGAGTTACAATAATAGTGAACTATGGCTACCTTGAAATATTTTACCAAGCTTGGAAAGGAGTTTGGTATGGAAGGTGAAGCTTTAAAAACATGTGCATTCAATGAGCATGCAAAGGAAATAAAGAGATTAGAGGACGTGGCAAGAGAACAGAGGCTCTTAGATAGAGATGATAAAAAGAGAGAGGAAGAATAGCTGAGAAGAGAAGAGAAGAAGATTTAGCTGAGAAGAGAAGACAGGAAGAATTGGCACTTGAGGAAAAAAATGGGCACATGCTCATGCTCAAGCAGAAATAAAGGCACATCAAGAACTTGAGGAGAAAAATATTAGCCTATGCTCAAAGAATGGCAGAAATTGAGTTGGAAAAATTAAGATTTCAACATAAACAGGCTAATCCAGCAGGTGATGAGGCTGGAAAAAAAGACCATGCCTCTACTTTTAAACTCAATTTGCCCAAATTTAGTTCTAATATCGACGATATTTCATGCTTTTTAAATAGATATGAGACATGTTGCCAGGAGTTTAGGGTATTGCCCCTTGAGTGTTATTTTTACCAAAGCCATTATATCACGCGACCTGCGCTTAATTATTACATCTGATATTTTCTTTCACGGTTGCGCTCATTTCCCATCTTGTTTATTACAACAAGACGTCTTGTCGGAAGTGATTATATCATTTCCTCGAGTCCCAATACACAATATTGTTATAGAGAAAGGCCTGCCGGAAATCTTTAACTGGTATGTCTAGCGTCCAGACTGATGAAGCCAAGACCATATGGAAGTTGCATTTTTATGCAAGTCATGTCCATGGATTAAACATTCGTTATCTCAAATCACCGACCCACATTTTTGTTTGTAGCGCTTTACCGGCTGTTGTGGAAAAAAAAATACTTCGGTTACACAATAAGTCTGGCGACCAACATCAACCAAATTATGACATAGTCTGTATTGTTCCCTCTGGCTACTCGAGTACAGATTGTGGCCGTTGATAGTATTAGAGGTTCGGACCACTGCCCTTTCAGTAGATAGTATGTTATAAGGTAAATACGAAAACTTCCTTCTCTCAGACTGACTCTACATTTTCTCATACCCACTGTTGATCAATCGAATTCACCCGAAAACAACAGTGAATATATCAAATGTTGAACTTTATTAACATAAGTTGATAAATGGGTAAAAATGGTATGCCCAACCTTCCTCTTCAAGGTTGGCAGTCTTGTAATAATAAAAGCTTCAGTTTCAAACAATCTCAGTATCAATTTTTCACATACATTGCTTTGTCTTCTTTGCTACTGCTTGTTCCAGCTATCAAAATGTCCTCTAATTCTTCAGGTGAAACCTCTTGTCTCTCTTCTGTACTGACTGTTTTATCTACGTTTTTTTTTTCATATATCCCTTGGTATATCTCCTGAGAGAAAACTGGCCTTACCGCCAGGGCTGTCACTTTGCCAAGACTACTTCTATTTTTCTTTTCTGATCTGACCTTGTCTGCTGAGCTATACATGCTAGTAATAGATCAAAATTGTTCTACATACCTGGTTTTGTTTTTATAGAAATACACTTTTTCCTTTCACAACCATATTGTCCTCAGAAAAGATGCTATCACAAAAATACTGTCGTACACCAATTTATGATAAGTAATGTACTGAGCGGTTTCTGTCACTCTTTAACTCACAGCACATTTTTTTGCTGACCACCTACGCTGAGCGCGTTTACCCACACAAGTCTTACGCTGAACGCGTTCGACATCCAACTTTAACACTTGGGAGAAAACGCTTTTTTTTCTTTTTTTTCCCTCGCACGAGGTCGCATATTTTTTCCTCGCATGAGGTCGCATTATCAGCCGCCTAAACCCGGCCCTGGTCAAGACCACATGTCACAACACAAGAAGACCCAATGACAAACTGTGTCACTGTAGTGATCTTCTGTGTTCTCACACAAAGGACCTAATGACACATGAATGTCACTGTACTGGTCCCCGTGTCTAGACACATGATCCTAGCCAAAGGCCGGATATTAGGGCGTTGGGTTTGCCGGAGCATTGTTTGTGCTATGGAACGGAGAAAACCCTTTTCTCTACCTACGCCTAGCGCGTCTCAATCTCAACTGCCTAATCCCCGTTCTAACATTTCTTCGTTCACCCGTAAAATGTGTTCACTCATCCCAATTTTCCCGTGCGTACTTTTTTCCCTCAACTCACTAAAACCTGCAAGGGACTTAATTCTACGTTATCTCCCTTTGATGATTTAACTGAACACCATACTCCCTTCTTTAAAGCTTTACTACACCAATCATTACATGCTAATTTTCTCAACCATAATTGAGAACCCACTAAATCTGCTTAACCCAAATTCAACACTGTCATCTACCAACCGTAATATGCGGAGTTTCCTCCCTTTCCTCAAAGCATTCCTTCACTCATTTTATCTCCCTTCAACTAAGACAAATAGTCTATATCCAAATCCATTCATATTTCCTAAACCATTTTTCTACACTCTTTTACTTTGCCAAAACCAAACCACCGTTCACAAGATCACAATCAAAGGATAGCATCGTCAGGTCAAATGGTAGGGAGTGACGAAGTTTGTCAATTCGAGGAGAAGAAAACATCGATAGGGGCAGGCATAAACAAACGATAATGAACGGATGAGAAGAAAGAAGGGATGGTACAGTACAGGGAAGCAAAGACGGTCACAGAAAAATTAGAAACTGAATTATGACTCGTCACAAGAGTCACCAAGCTACACGTCATCATCATCACCCTTCCGCTCCCCAAGGAACATAGGCCTTCAGCTAACACATGCCAAGTCTTCCTGTCACGTGCCATCAGCTCAAGTTCTTTCCATGTCTTCTTCGTCCCTTTCATGTTTACCTCTTCTCCATCTGTGTTAGTGTGTGTGTGTTTTGTTTTTTTGCTTACTGTACCCCCTCTTACCGTGGGGATTTCATAGCAAGAACGTCTGATAATGCTGTCAACAGGTTTCCTCAATTATTGTCTTATCCACCCCCTTGTCTTCTTCTAATCTCGTGTTCCAAAAAAAGGTTAGAAATAACGTCTATTAAATCTGAACACAATCAGAAACCATTAAAAAACACCAGTCAATATAATAAATTGGCCACGCCGCTATAAACTATCTAAATCACCAGATAAACACACCGAGAGCGCAGTAAACTAATGTAATGTAAACTTTCTATTTGGCCAAACAATTCTGCCGTCTAGCCCCTTTGAGTGAATCTAAAACGGACAGCTAAATCATGATTCTGTATGTTAGGGCTGTCTCAATGACAATCTGGCCAGTTTACTTACCCGCTTGTTCCTTCCGTCTGATCGTATTACACACAAAGTATCTACACAATTTATTTGCCCACATTTCTATCCTTTCAGTCAGTCTCTATTGGCTATAAAAACTGTTCTTATTTACATACTTGTACTTTACTTCTTCTGTCTAGACTTGCTATTGTTGTTACTGTTGTTAACTAGGGCTAGTGAGCTTTACAAAGCTCTATGGGAGCTGCTTTTTTTTTTAATTGAGCAGAATATGTCGCACTGTCTGCTGCTAACCCATATTGTTGTATGATTTATGTAATACTATCTATCAATATTCTTCTTGTTTTTCCCACTGCCGTAAAGCCAGATCCACTGCCTTAGATACGAAGTGGTCAATGATCGGAGCTTATTCTCAATAGATAACTTTCACGATGTACTGTCACAGCAAGGCGATGGTGCCGTTTGGTTGGTCCTATGTTTGATTCCCGGTAAGCCTATCACTTATATTTTCTTTTCCGTTGTGTAGTATCATCCTTTATGTCCAACAAATACCTGTTAATAACCTTTATTTATTTATTTACTAATTTATTTACTGTTCACGGGACTCAAGGTTTCCTGCATTATTTATTTAAGAGTTCACTCATCCGTGACTTTAACCTACCCGTCTATTCTGTGTTATTCGTCTTCCACTACACTGGACACAAGTAATTTCGGCCTTATTTGGTCCTATACTTGCAGATAGGAAGTTATATTAGTGATTCGGGAGCCGCGCTGGTGCAAATGGTTACCACGTTGCGCTGGCCAATCAGTGCGTTTCATGGTTCAAAGCCCGGGTGTGGGCACTTGAGGGGAGTAGTCATCGGACGGGATTGTGACTGAATAGCCTGAACGGCTCCTGTGATAAACCCTCTGTGGATGGGAAGGAGCGAAGCTCCTGACCTTGTTGGAAGGAAAGTCCTCAGGTTCCCCAGCCTCGCAATGACATGTCATTGGGCCGAAGGGCTGAAAGCCCAAGTGCCGGTGGTTAAGAAAGAAAAGAAAAAAAATATTAGTGATTAAGT